>JARBWK010000018.1:4320168-4566976 GCA_030556195.1 Anolis apletophallus | reverse complement strand
CAACACTTTCAACAGTTCTAGAGTGTAATGCTCACACCCTTCTTAGTCTTTGTACTGACCAACAGGTCATCTACATATTGAAGCCAAACACCTTCAGTCTCTGGAATTTCAAATTCTGACAAGTCCTGAGCTAAGGCCTGACCAAAAATGGTAGGGGAATTTTTATAACCTTGCGGAAGTCTACACCACGTTGTTTGACGTCTTCGCCCTCCCTTTGGGGTCTCCCATTGGAAGGCAAAGATAGGTTGTGAGATAGGAGCTAGCCTAATGCAGAAGAATGCATCACGTAAGTCTAATACAGAGAACCAAGCAGCTGTGCTTGGTATTAGACTCATCATTATATATGGATTTTGGACAACAGGGGTTAATGTCACTGTAGCTTGATTGACAGCTCTAAGGTCTTGCACTATGCGATACTTTCCATCTGATTTTCGAACAGGGAGGAGGGCTGAATTCCAAGCTGACTCACAATGGACAATAATCCCATGATGTAATAATCTTTGTAACTCTTCTTGGATTCCTTCCACAGCATCTCTACTTATCGGGTACTGGGCCTTTCTCACGGGAAGCTGACCAGTTCTTATCTCTACCACCA
Source organism: Anolis apletophallus (assembly GCA_030556195.1). Taxonomy (NCBI): domain Eukaryota; kingdom Metazoa; phylum Chordata; class Lepidosauria; order Squamata; family Anolidae; genus Anolis; species Anolis apletophallus. The sequence goes on along the minus strand of JARBWK010000018.1, from coordinate 4,566,381 downwards.
CAGGGGCAACATTTATCGCCATTCCTGGTTCATTATCTTCTGCCCAGACCCTGGGAGTTTGGTCCCAGCACCAAACTGTATCTTTCTTTCTAACTTGTTGCAATCTAAACAATCTGTATTCTTCTTGCTGTGGGACTGTGAGCTCCAACTGGCCTGTTTTCAAAAATTCCAACCTTGCCCTTATCTTCGCCAGAATGTCTCTCCCAAGTAAAGGGATTGGACAATCTGGGATATACAGTAACTTATGTATCACCTCTCTCCCAGCAATGTTGCACTTTCTTTGCTGTAACAAAGGACATTCATGTGGCTTTCCTGTCACTCCAACAACCTTGATGTGCTGACCACTAGGGGGGGCTAGTTTCTTGTTCACTACAGATTTGTCCGCGCCGGTGTCTACTAGGAACTTTATACGTTGACCTTCCACATCTACGGCAACCAACGGCTCCTCTGGGTCAAGTAACAGAAAAGCCTTGCCAACACTTCAACATTCATTTTCCCACTCAACTTCCTCCTCTTCTTCTTCTTCTTCCTGCATGGCAGCAGCCACAACAGCCTTCTGATAAGGCCTATAACTTCCTCTGCCTCTTCCTCTAGGCTTTCCTGATCCTCTGGCTGGAATTTTGACTCTTTTGGTACTAGCATCACTTTCCTCTGACATTTCCTCCACACAGTCTTTTTGCCAGTGGCCCTCTTTCTTACAACGAGCGCACTGATTTCGACCCAACTTAAACTGTCCTCCACTGTTTCCTCTTCCTGACCCCCTGCCTCGACCATTTCCTCTTCCTCTGGCTGATCTTTCTTCAAACATGCTCACCAAAACTCTATATCCCTCTCTCTTCTTCTTATCCTTCTTCTCTTCTTCTACCTGCTCCCTGGCCATAAACACTTGATCCGCAATTGCCAACAATTCAGTTAAGTTCTTGCCCAAAAACCCTGGCTGTTTCTGTATTTTCTTTCTGATGTCTGGGGATGACTGAGAGATGAAGGATTGTGTGAGAGCAACCCTCCCATCATTCTGCTCTAGGTTGTAAGGGCTATATTTTCTGTAAGCTTCCTCCAAACGCTCGAGGAAAGCAGCAGGCGTCTCAACTTTATCCTGTTGCACTCCTTGTATCTTTTGGATACTAGAAGGCCGGGGTGGACCCTGTCTGATGGCCTTTAAGAGAATTTGCTGGTAGTCTTTAATTCTGTCCCTCTGATCCACATGATTCGGATCCCATCCTGGATCTTGTTCCACTGGGAACCTAGCACTCCCAAATGCAACAGCTTCTATCTGCCCATGTCCCTCTTGAGCTATCAATCTGGCCTGGTTGATGATGCACCTTCTCTCTGCCGCAGTGAACAGGGCATTTAACAGCTGTTTACAATCCCACCAGGTGGGATCATGGGTAGCCATAATTCCTTCAAGGAGATCCCCCATAGCACGAGGTTGCTCAGAATATGGGGGGGTATTATGTTTCCAATTAAAAATGTCCGAAGAAGAAAACGGAACTATTTGATAAGCTTGTTGGACCCTGTTATGCACGTCCAGTAGGGGGACCTGCCGGATAGGACACTCTAATGCCCCTCTCTCCACCTCTTCTTCTTCCCTTGCTTCCTGCCCCCTGGTTTTACTTCTGGTCCTCATTGGTGAAGCGACTCGTCTTACGCTGTGCCTTCTGTGTAAATCCGGCGAGCGCTCTATCGCTCTTATGGATTCAAAGGATCTGCTCCGCTGCACTGTGGGGGGTCGCGCAATCAACCTCCCTGCTGCTTCGGGGCACTCATCCTCTTCTCCCTCTCTGCTTTGGGGGTGCACTATCATCCTGCCAGCGCCAGGGGTTGGACATCTCGCTTCTCTCTCTACCTCTCTTGCTTCTTCCAGGGGGTAATTAATCTTCATGGAGAGAGGGGCCTGATAGGCAGGCGGCTCTTCACAAAACAGGTCCCTTTCTGAAGGGGAAACAGGGGATGTCACTATTGCCGGTGTCTGAAACGAAGGGGCCGGCGCGGGCTGGGACGCTGCTCTGGCAGACGGAAACGTCCCGCTTGAACCCGCATTTGCCTGGCTCCCTAATTCGAATTGGAAAGTCATTGGGAAATTTACTGGAGTTGAAATTGGCGCGACGGGAACAGGAAGAAACTCTGGGCTTGCCGGGAGCGGCGAGGCGGGGACAGACGGGATTGGCGCAGTAAGAACAGCCAGGACCGCCTCAGATCGCGTCATGGCCGTTGACGTCATCTGGACGGCCGAGCCAGTCCCAAGGGTGGGGGACATGGCTGGAGCTTGAACAGGGGCACTCAAACTGGCGTAGAGCGGAGGCGCAGTGGCGGCTCCCCATGCTCCGGTTGGGGCAATGTGTCTCTCTCTCTGTCTTCTCCTTAAGGGGGGGAGATCTTCTTGCTCCGCCGGCAACACCGGAGGCTTTCTTTCTACCTTCCTGTTCACAAAGCACCCTTTCTTCTCACGGATCTTTGGGCCAGCCCACCAAACCCCTTGTGCGACCATGCGTTCCCAAGTGGCAGAATAAATCCACTGGTCGTTTGGATGGACTGCGTAACAATAATCCTCAAGTTGCTGACACTTATCCCAATCCCAAGTCCCTGTGCTTGGCCATCCGATCTCACGGACGGACGGCCAAACTTCTGTGCACAGATTACTAAGTTCAAAAGATTTCATCTCTTGGGGGTTTCCTTCTACTGCCAACAGGCAAAACCTGTCCCAGTTATCTAACACACATTGCAAAGGGGTCTCTTTCTTCTGCTTTGATCCTGCACTCCCCATTTCTCTTGCCTAAGATCAAACCCCACTTCAGTGCTCTCCCCAACCCCAATGTGTGTTCCCTCAGTGTTAAGTGCTTGAAAGAAACTATACTTGCCAGCTCCTGAAGACCCCGGGACTCGCGTCTCGCCTCCCGCGTCACCACTCGATTTGCGTCGGCTCTTGGCGAACGGACCTGACGTCGCCTCTGACTCTCTGCGCGCTTGTGCCGGTTTGCTAGCCCACAACGGCTGGGCACCTTGTTACTGTGTCCCCGGACTTTTACACCTGCCGGCTCTCAAGGGGCTGCTTCCCAGCTGCCCCTTCCTTCTGGCTTTGAGTTCACCTACAACTTTAGTTGCAGTCTCTCCCGGGTCCACAGGCGTTCGTGTGGGGCGAACCAGGCGGCCGGCTCAATGCAAAAAGATGGAAAAATAGGCGGGGCCCCTCCCAGCCCTCCTGGGTCGCCTCACCTTACTAGCCTGGGAGCGAACGCTGTCCTCGATGGGGACCGTGCTTGTTTTTCCTCACCACAGACCCGTCTAAATACCCTTTTAGATCACGTCGGGGTCACCAAATGAAGCAGCCAAATTAAGGAGTTATGGAACTCCGAGTACCAAGTTAACTTTACCAAGCTACCTGAACGTGCGGGTGCAAGGGTGAGGAAGAACACACGGCAACTGTGAAATAGGTGAAAATCAAAAAGTTTTATTTCTGGCACCAGCTGGTCGGCTCTTGCCAGCAGAACTCGCTGCAATCAGGGGCAAAAGACCCCGTCACTTTCCATACAAAGACATTTATACCACAATGGAGTCATTTCAGTAAAGCCCACCCCTTCTTCATGGATAAAAACCATCATAATTGGCTGGTGATTACTGTTGCGGCCCCCAAAACAACGATACAAAAAAACCTACATTTCCCAGCATCTTCTGCGGCAGCCAGCGAAACCCATTGGCTAACATTGGCCCACACAAAATGCAGGGAGGCTGAGTAACCATAGTAACGCTGGGCACAGCCAGCCAAGGCTAGGATAGAATGCTGAGTGATTAAACTGTCAAAACCAAACTCTATGAGGGAGCAATTCTCTAGCAATTCCTACCCACACAACACAACACAACTTCCTATCACAACCCATCCCCCCAACCTTACAGGACCCCGCACACACAATACCTACCACCACCACAAACAAAAACCAACTCCACCTATACTCCAACCACAACACAACACTGCACTGATACTCTACAAACACACACAAACACCCAAAACACCCCACCCATACAAGCATTCCACAACATACTACCACCCACAATTCCACCATACACCCACTAACTCACCAAAAAAGTAATACCTACACACAACACAATACGCACATAACACAACCTTGCGTCTACTGCTCAACCCATTTGTATGCCATTCCTTCCTTCCACACAGGCATAAGCTGACCCAAAAGATAAGCCATGCCTCCTAAAAAGAACAGCATCGGACGACACACTCGCAACGCTACATACATCACACAAAAAAGGGCAGAGCAAACGTCAGAACAGAAACACAGTTTCTTTTTTTCAAATCTAGAGTTGGGAAACCACAGAACCTCTCCATCAACACAGCAGACGGAAAGACAAAAAACATTGTATATCCACAAGCTCTGCAGAACGCCAGGAACACCACACACTGACAACTCCCCAGGACTTCAACATCCCACCCACCAGAACAACCCACAACGACACAGCCATGACCCCACCAAGACCATAAGTACCATCAATTCCAACCCTTACATACTCAGACTTTCTCGCATCTCCTAAATAGGGCACAGCAACGCGTGCCGGGTACAGCTAGTATCATATATTATGAACAACACAATTATTAGTTCTACACATTAAGTATCCATTCCAAGTTCTACCCATAGAGTTCAACACATAAAGTTCATTACAATAGTATCCCAAAGGACTAGGGTTAATATAGATTCTCGTTGAGACAACGAGGTTTGCGTTTGTCTCAAGTAATTTTCAGAGTCACCAGTCCAGGGAGCAAACGCTCAAGGTTCAGCCCAGATAGTCAGTACCTGTTTGAATGCAAAACATTGGTGTAAATCCAGGTGGGAACGGAGGTAGTCCGAGGTCAATATAGTGAATGGGGGGGGGGGGGGGCAAAATAACACGGTCCCAGGTTCGGCAAACTGGTGTGTATTCAATAAATTCCAGTAGAGGTATTGTAAATCCCAGTTATAATGGATAAAGCAGAACCGCGTGAAGGTAAACAAAGCTCCCAAACGGCTGGAGCTCTCTCCGAAGCCGGCTGCGGGCCGTTTCGGCTCTTTCCGAGACTTCCTCAGGGCCAGCGTTTCAAGAAATCGTGTCGTCCTCAGTAGTATACAATCATGCAAACGGTTTCTACAGACGCGGAGGAGATACTATTGTGCTGGGATACTATTGTGCTGAACTTTATGTGTTGAACTCTATGGATACTTAATGTGTAGAACTAATAATTGTGTTGTTCATAATATATGATATTTTTGTTACCATAATAGTCTATCACGTTCTATTTTGTAACCTTTTCGCTTGTAGTACTAGTGTTGTACGGTGTTGCCCCCCTGTCCTTACGAAGAATTTCCTTTTAGGTGCCTTAAATACCTCTGTACCTATTCATCTACTCACATTTGCTTTCGAATTGCTAGGTAGGTAGAAGCTGGGCTGAAAGGCCAGGAGCTCACCGTGACCCTTGGCAAGATTTACTGCAGCTGGCGGTTAATCTGCTGTGCTACAGCTTGGCCCTTTGCCACCACTTGAACTGCCAGGACACCGTGCTATAGAAATCCTGGGATTTGTAGCTTGGCGAGGCACCAGCACTCTTTGGCAGAGGAAGTGAAAGACCTTGTAAAACTACAGCTCCCAGGATTCCATAGAATTGAGCCACAACAGTTAAAGTGGGTTCGGACTGCATTAATTTGACAGTGTGGGTGTACCCCTTATTGGACCGCATCTGATGAAATAGTCTTAAATTTATGAATATTTCTGCTAATAGTTATTTTCATCTTAATAGAATGAAAGGTGATGAAAAACACAAAGACTAGATAGCCATCTGTTGGGGGAGCTTTGATTGTGTGTTCCTGCCTGGCAGAATGGGGTGGACTGGATGGCCCTTAGGGTCTCTCTCTTCCAACTCTGTGATTCTATGAATTCAACAAGAGTTATCAACAACATTGCCCGTCCTGGAAGGCCCTTTCCTTTCCTTTTTCCTCATGGATGGCCCTTTGGAAAGGCACTCGCAGCGTCTTCGGCTTCCAAACAGGCTTCGCTCTTGCCAAAGTGTGTCTCATGAACAGGGCAGGAAAACTTTCCCAAGCGCCAAGGACGTTAGGACTCTGGACGTGGTGGAAACCTCCCTGGCCTTTTGAGTCATTTACAACCGAGCTGAGCAAGCAAGCCCCGTTGGAAAATGCTCTCAAAGTGCAGCTGAGCCTGAAGCCCATAAAGGGCTCTCCTCTTCCCCATTAATGAGATCTCCGTGACTCATTGAGGGTCCTCCCCACCTCAAAATGTTCCACAGGCCTTTCCCCCAGGCCCGGATTAACCCCTTTTGGCGCCCTAGGCCACACTTTGGAATTACGCCCCCAAACCAACCTCTACCGTACCCCCCCCCCCATTCCTTCTTTCCGCCTGCCTTTCCTCTCTCACCGTGGGGCGGGATGCCTCCCAGCTGGCGCACGCAGGCCCGGCTCCCGCCTTCGGTGCAGCAGTTGCCCAGGATGCTGAGGGTGAGGTCGAGGGTGTGGTGGGGCCTGGGGGTGCCAGCCAGGACCCTCAGCAGTGGTGCCAGCCCCCCGCGGTCCCGGAAGCGGCCGATGCCGCCAGCCTCTTTGATGTGCTGCATGCGGAGGGCCAGCAAGGCCTTGCCCGAGGAGGAGGAGGAGGAGGAGGAGGAAGGAAGGGAAGCTCCCGGGGCTGCTGCCGCGCATGCGCGGCACTCAGGAACATTGGGGAAGGAGGCAGAGGTGCTCGCGCCCTGCCGTGCGCATGCCCAGCAGCGGCCCCGGGGGCAGGGTTTCCCTTTCTTCCTCCTCCGCACGCCCTCCTTCCTTGACAAGGGGGCGGAGGCAATGGCGAGGTGGGGGCACCATTCCCTCCTCCCCCACCCCCTCGCAGCACTCTCCCCCGCCCTCCCCCGAGAGAGAGAGGGAGAGAGAGTCAGCATGCCGTGTGTTGCGGGTTTGTTTCAATTTTTTTTGGTCTGTGAATTGTGCCCCCCTCGGCTTGCGCCCCTAGGGCCATGGCCTGGGGTGGCGTTATGGGTAATCCGGGCCTGCTTTCCCCACTTTCCTTCTGCAAAGATCAGGAGATACAAACACTTATCCCATGGATAATGGAATGCAGGGTGCGTTCCGCTCAGAAATGTTCACTATGTTCATCCTTAAATGCTGCCTCTTAGTATTGCTCCCTTTTGGGTTATTGAGAGGGAGGATCCAGCTCAGAAAACGTTATTCCATTGGCCCTGCTGGCTGGAGGATTCTGGGAAATTGTGGTTAACTGGGTCGTCCAATTAAAACTCGCGCGCCAGCTGCGATCGTACCTCGTGAAGTCAGATCTGGCCAGGGTGGTCCACGCCTTAGTCACCTCCAGATTGGACTACTGTAATGCACTCTACGTGGGACTGCCCTTGAAGACGGCCCAAAAACTACAACTGGTACAACTGTATCCCCCGCCAATTCCTTCCCAAATGCCTTCTTGTCACTTCTTGCTCAAATGATATCTTTGGGGCCAATGAACAGATGGATTTCAACTCTCGTTACAACATCGCTTCCTCCCCCTTCAACATGGCTTGGCTTGTTCTCGTTTTTGGCCTTTCCAACTCGTGAACCGTATGTAATGAGTTTAGCAGCCCTGAGCTCTTTAAACTGAATATGCCTTTCATCTGTGTTCCTTTTCTCTCAACCCCCCCCCCCCTTTTTATTTTATTTTATTGAAAACTTCTAGGGAGACTTTGGTGAATCAGGATTTCCAGGGATCGCCGGTCTGTTTGGGCCAAAGGTGAGATCACAGTGCGCGTATACATAACCGTCATTGCCGAAGCCACCGCTTGGTTTTGCCAAAAACATTGCCACGGGACTGTTTTTGGCAAGTAGAGGCTACACAGCCAACTTGGTTCAGGCCAGATGGACAGAGATCCTGACACAGGATTGTCACACAACAACAACAACAACAACAACAGCAGCAATATATTACCCGACTCTCCTTCTGGGAGAGATGTTCATTCTGTGGGAATGAACCCCCTTCAAACCATCTTTTTTGGTTCCTTTCAGCATTTCCCACATTTAAACGTTTTTAAAAGACCCCTTAAGTCAGTGTTTCTCAACCTGGGGGTCAGGACCCCCAGGGGGTCGCGAGAGGGTTTCAGGAGTCGCCAAAGACCATTAGAAAACATGTATTTCTGCTGGTCTTAGGAGGCCCTTTGGCAGAGAAGGTTGAAGATCTCTCCGCTTGTCCTTCTCTTTCTTTTTGGAAACAGTCTGCGAATTCTCCCACCTAACGCTCTCCTCTGCTGTGATTGGCAGGCCTCCCAGCCAAGGGGAGGGCTGATTCTGAGATTCCAAGCGGGGAAGGGAGAGCAGGCGTGCTTGGCGCATGGCAGCATGATGCGCATGTGTGAGGTGGGATGGAGGCTCACGCCAGCTAGTTCCTTCAAGGCATGAGGGTTCTGTGTAGGAATTTTGACCCAATTCTATCATTGGTAGGGTGCAAAGGGCAGGCCCCGATCACCCATAAGGCCACACTAGGCCATGGCTTAGGGGCGCAGCCGAGGGGGGGCGCCAGATCTGGACCCCCAAAAATGTTTTTTTTAAAACTCAATCTTCGGGCGCTTCCGGGGGCGGGGCTTCCCTTCCTCCTCCTCCGCGACGCGCCTGGCTTCCTTGACTCATCATTGTCGAGTCTATAGTGCTCTCTGGATGTAGGTGAACTACAACTCCCAAACTCAAGGTCAATGCCCACCAAACCCTTCCAGTATTTGCTGTTGGTCATGGGAATTTTGAGTGCCAAGTTTGTTTCCATTCCATTGTTGGTGAGTTGAGAATGCTCTTTGATTGTAGGTGAACTATAAATCCCAGCAACTACAATTTCCAAATGACAAAATCAACCCCCCAAATACAGTTATGAAGTAGCAATGAAAATTATGTTATGGTTAGGGGTCACCACAACATGAGGAACTGTATTAAGGGGTCGCAGCATTGGGAAGGTCGAGAAACACGGCCTTAAGTCATGGAGCTTGCAATGTTTTTAGAAGAGCAGCCTTTCCCTTTAAAAGATGCTCTGAACTAAACCCATTACTGACCGGCTCCAGAAAAGACCCAAGTTGCTTGTGATATAATGGGATGTGTGTGTCACTCCCCCAGTGCGCTCTTCGGTTGAGTGTGCAGCTGCCATTTAGATTTCTCATCGCACGTCTTCATAGTTTTATAGAGGAGGGCCGATCAGAGGAAAAAGCAGTCACTAGATATCCAAATAAAATGTAAGCGCATGGGGCTCCTCAACCACTCCGTCCCACTCGGCCCAGAAAGTTCCTCTTCACATATATTTCCAGAAGTTCTGCGAGATTAGTCACACAAGAGACCTAACTGGGGATTTGATAGATCTTTGGAAGAGAAGGGATTATATGCACTAAAGACTTTTCAAAATTGATGTTATTATATATTGTTGTTTTAAATTGCTATTTTATGATGATGCTAAAAAGAATATCACAAGGGTTGTATTCAATGATGAGGCTGTATCTCGAATGCTGAATAGAATAGTAGTGCTATCTGTGTGTTGCTTTGTCGAATTCACACTCGGTCTCCATCTCTTTAGGGCCCTCCTGGTGACTTCGGGTTCAAAGGCATCCAGGGTCCCAAGGGCCCACAAGGTCTTATGGTGAGTTTGCGAAACCCTTTCATAGTCCTCCCACCCTGTGCCGTCGCACCCGGGCTGTAGATGCCTAGTAAAGGGCAAGGACATGGTATTTCTATACCTAGGCCCGGATTGACCCCTTTTGGCGCCCTAGGCCACACTTTGGAATTACGCCCCCAAACCAATCTGTACCGCACCCCCCCCCCCCACACACACACACACAACATTCCTTCTTTCCACTGCCCGGCAGCGGCCCCAGGGGCGGGGCTTCCCTTCCTTCCTCCTCCTCCTCGCTCGCGCCCTCCTTCCTTGAGTCAAGGGAGGAGGGCGGGAGGAGGAGGCGGAGGGAAGCCCTGCCCCCGGGGCCACTGTCGGGCATGCTCGGCAGGAGGCCATAAGGTGAGGCCCTCTGCCTCCTCGGCCATGTTCCTGGGTGCCGCGCGCATGCCCGGCAGTGGCCCCGGGGGCTTCTCTCCGCCTCCTCTGCGCGCCCTCCTTCCTTGACAAGGGGGCGGGGGCGATGGTGAGGGGGGCGCCATTCCCTCCTCCCCCGCCCCCTCCCAGCGCTCGCTTTCCGCCAAGAGGAGGCTGGGAAGGGAGAAGGCTACGGAAGTGGAAGCTCCCTCGTGGCTCGTCTTCGTGCACCAAAGGCGCATGCGCGGGCCGGACACCCGCCCCTCCTTTCCTCTGCTGCCCTTCTCCTCCCTTCCTCCTCCTCAGGCCATGCTGCGGCACTGAGAATGGAGGCGGGGAATGTCCGAGAGGCAGCGGAAGGTTCGGATGGTGTTGCATTCGTATTCGTTTCAACCTTTTTTTGGCCCGTGACTTTTGCGCCCCCTCCCCTGGCCTTGCGCCCCTAGGCCATGGCCTAGTCTGGCCTTATAGGTCAGGGCTGTCCAACTTCTACCGGCCCAGGGGCCTGAATTCCGGTCACTGATGACATGGGGGGCCATAGGGTCTGCCCCCACCCTCGGCTCCACCCCCTCCCCGCCTCCGGCTCCGCCCTCTCCCCGGCCCCCTTATTTTTATTTAATATTAGATATATTTAATTCCATCCTCCCCTCCCCCCTTATTTTAATGTATCCCATCTCCCCTTATTTCATATTTAAATATATTTAATTTTATATTTAATACATGAGGGGAGATGGGGGAGGGGAATGAGGAGCCCCTGAGGAGCCCCCTGCTTCGGCCTACCTTTTCCAAACGCGCAGGATCCAGGAGTACTCGGATGACGAGAGAGGCGACGACCGACTGAGTCGAAGAAGGTCCTAATCGCGTCTGTGGGCCTCAGCGATCCAGTAGTAGAGTAGCCGAAGAGTATAGCGAGAATACGCAATCCACACGAGGTTTCGCTGTCAACGCCGGCGTGATCTCGCGTTGACAGCGAAATCCCGTGTGGATTGCGTATTCTCGCGATACTTGCTCGAACCCGGAAGTAGGTATTTTTTTAATTTTTATTATTTATTTTATTTTTCAATTTTTATTTTTTATTAAAAGCTTAGGGGGCCGTAGGGAAGGGGCTGGGGCGTATATACGGGCCCCGGGCCGCCAGTTGGACAGCCCTGTTATAGGTAAACCGGGCATGTCTATACCGGGGGACTGCTTCTTGCCTTCCTTTAAAGATCTCGGGGCTCCCAAGGACCAAGCTGGACACTCTTGTTAACTCAAAGGTTTTATTGTTCATTACATGAGTTAACTGCATTCAGGTTCTTCGCTTAATTCCCCAAACAACATAGGAAAGTTCTTACGTTACAGTTTCTCTGGAGCTTTCGTCCAGAAGCTTTAGCCGGATGGCTCTCCGAGTCCTTCTTTCTCTATGGCCTCGAGGTAGGGACACTCGAAGCCCCAGTCAGATGGCTTAAATTGAAGGCATGAATCCTTCCTCTGGGTGCCATATGACTGGTTTGAAGGCACTTGGGACTCCTCAGGGTCGCTCAGCCTTCCGATATGCTGAGCATTCTGTATGAGTCCCAAGGATAATCAAGTAGTTGTATTGGAAGATCGCCTGGTCTGGCAAACCTTCAGTCACGTCCTTTCAGAAGGAGTTCTGGTGGTCTATTGAATGTGAAAGTAGCTTGCTCCCAGATCCCAGGGAAAAGGGGCGGAACAAACACGGATTACCCATAGGGCCAACAAGGCCATGGCCTAGGGGCGCGAGCTGAGGGGGGCGCAGATCACGCCCCCCCCCCCAAAATGTTACAAAATAATTTTAAAATCGTGCCACGATTGGCTCTTGCCGACTGGTACTCAAAAGGAAGGAAGGCAGGAGGGAGGCTCCCTCCTTGGCGCCCTGCAGACAATACAGCCAGGAGCCAGCCCTCACGTGACCCGGCAGAGGGCGCATCACGTGACCAGGGCTCCACATGAGGCAGCAGCAGCATGAGGAGGAAGAGGAGGAGCATCGCGACCAGCATGGGCTGAAGGAAGAGGCCTCCTCTGAGGAAAAGACTCCAAGGAGGCCTCTTCCTTCAGCCCATGCTGGTTGCGATTGGCTCCTGAGGTGGAGGAAGGCCCCGACTCTCTGCAGCCCCTGCCCTCCGCGCACCCAGCGCGTGGCCACAGAGCCGCCTTGGAGGCCGTGGGGCTGCTGGGATGCAGCAGCGGCGCCAGCTTCTCAGTCGCGGGGCATGCTGGGACCCGTAGTTCTTTGGGATCGCCGGGCGCGAGGAGGAGGAGGCGAAGGGAAGCCCCTCCCCCGGGGCCACTGCCAGGCATGCGCAGCAAGAGGGCGTGAGTGCCTCTGCTTCCTTCACCATGTTCCTGGGTGCCGCACATGCCCGGCAGCGGCCCCGGGGCTTCCCTCTGCCTCCTCCTCCTTGCGCCCTCCTTTCTTGACAAGGGGGCGATGGCGAGGGGGGGCGCCATTCCCTCCTCCCCCGCCCCCTCGCAGTGCTCTCCCCCGCCCTCCCCCGAGAGAGAGAGTCATCTCCATGCCGCACGTTGTGGTTTTGTTTCAACATTTTTTTTGGTCCGTGTGAACTGTGCCCCCTCTTGTCTTGCGCCCCTAGGCCATGGCCTAGGGTGGCCTTATGGGTAATCCGGGCCTGAAGGAGAAGACAAAAAAGATACCATAGAAAAGGTAGCAAGAGAAGAAAAGACAGGAAGCGAGGAGAAGAATGAGAGATGGGCTGATTCAAGGCGAGACGAAAGAGTAAAGTGTGCATGAAGCAGAGAAGACAACGGCAACAAGGGACCCGAATTAAATGAGCAAAAGTAGAGGATGGTTTGCAAAGAGAAGATAAGAAAGGGAAACTTTGCAAGTTGGGGTATCCAGTTCCAAGAGCAGGAAACAGACGCTTCAGTGGATGTAAAATGGGATGGTGAAGCAGGAAGTCTTGGACATCAAAAAAGGTTTCAGTCTTTGAGGAACCTGGGGAAGTGTTTTGAAGAGGGAAGTGTTTGGGTTAGAGAAGGGATGTAGAACTGTTTAGCATAAGAAATGAAGAACAAGGACAGAGCACTAACTTACTCTGATGAGAGTAACAGAAACTTCTGTGCCAAAGTGTCTCTTGGAGCCATGAGCGCAGAGTTGTAAATAGCTGACAGTTGAGACCAGCCAAAAAATGCAGTGAAGCCAGGCCAAAGCGGAGAGGAGGGACACTGCCATGAAAATGTCTTTGGCTGCATGATCCAACGGCTTAGAGATGGGGAAAGGGGATAGGAAACCAGGGAGACAGAAAGAGAAGGCCTCCGTTCAATGAAGGGACGAAACAGGCACAACTCATGAAGGAGACCGAAATCAGGCACAAAAAGGATAGAGAAGTAAAGATTAGCTGTCAGTCCCCAAACGGGAACAAGGGACAGGAATGGTGAAATCTATATAAATAAAAATGTAATGTTCGTTTGTGGGATTAACATAATTTATTTATTTACTTCATTTCTATTCTGCCCTTCTCACCCCGCAGGGGACTCTGGGAGGATTACAATGTATACATTACATTAAGACACACTAACACACAAGACAGACAGAGGCAATTTAACATTTGGCCACCAGGGGGAGCTGTCGCACTCCTTCATTCCTCAGCATGTTTCCTGGAGATCTTTTTAATGGCCTCGTAAATCAGTTAAATTAAGCCTCCCCACTAAGTGGTACCTTAATTTCCTACTTTACAGATGCAACTGTCTTTCGGGTTGCAAAGGTCGACAACAGGCTACACAATAGGTCGAGAGCCCACCTCGACCCGGGCAGGCCTCAAACCCATGACCTTCTGGTCAGTAGAGATCTTATGCAACTGTCTTTCGGGTTGCAAAGGTCGACAACAGGTTACACAATAGGTCAAGAGCCCACCTTGACCCGGGCAGGCCTCAAACCCAAAACCTTCTGGTCAGTAGAGATCTTATGCAACTGTCTTTCGGGTTGCAAAGGTCGACAACAGGCTACACAATAGGTCGAGAGCCCACCTCGACCCGGGCAGGCCTCAAACCCATGACCTTCTGGTCAGTAGAGATCTTATGCAACTGTCTTTCGGGTTGCAAAGGCTACACAATAAGTCGAGAGCCCACCTCGACCCGGGCAGGCCTTGAACCCAAAACTCAAAAAACACTGGACGAATTGACACCAAATTTGGACACAATACACCTATAAGGCCACTGAGTGACCATCACTCATAAAAACACCGAAAAACACAACAGAAGGGACTTAAAAAGCCCAAAAAGACGCTGCAGCGCATGTGCAAAAATAAAACACACAATAGCATATCCACACTCTCTTCCAGATGACAGCTCCCAGCATCCCCTAGACCAGGCCCTTTAGGAGAGAAGGATGATCCAAATGCACTGCTTCCAAGATGCAAGTTTCCTTCTCCTTGGATCTCTTTGAGAGCATCCCAATCCCTGCATATTTCCAATTTCCTATTCCTGGACTACAACTCCTAGCAATCCTCCAGATAGATAGATTAGATCAGTGTTTCCCAACCGCTGTTCCGCGGCACACTAGTGTTCCGTGAGAGATCAGCTGGTGTGCCGCGGAAAAACCTCTCTTCCCCCCTTTCTTCCTAGTGTTCCCTGGGGTGCCTTCCCCTCGCGTGGGAGGCCCTCTCTCCCTCCCTCCTCCCTTCCTTCTTCCTCCCTCCCTCCTTCCTTCCTACCTCTCCCTCCTGCCTGGCTCACCGGCGTTGTTGACCAGGAGGAACCTTTCCGGGGGCAGCCCCGCGGCTACTTCCTCCTTTCCTGGGCGGTGCGAAGGAGGCTTTGGGCGGCGTGGGGCTGGGCCAGGTCTGCGGGGAGGGCGCGCGGCCAGAGGTGCGGCCAGTCCCAGCGGAGCAGTGCCTCTACCTCCCACAGCGGGCCCTCCGCCCGGCCTGAGAGGGAGGTAGCGCCGGACCCGGAGAGAGGCGTGGCCAGGCGGAGGCACATAGCCGGCCCAGGCCCTGTGACGCCCCGTCACCACTGGATTAGAACTCCGGTCCAAGCAGGACTGCGCCTCCATTGCCCCCTAGAAGCCAGGCAGCCCGGCAGGCCGGAGGGAAAGGAGGAAAGAGGGGGAAGGAGGCCTGGGCCAAAAGGGGGCAGGGCCCGGATAGAGGACACGCCCCGAGTGACCAGGTGTGCCGCGGAGCTTGATTTGTTTACAGCATGCCCACTACCCAGCCTTTTTATTTCCCCTGACATTTTGCTTCCATTTCACCCGTCTGTAAAAAAAATGGGGGGGGACAGACCTCACAGCCTCTGAGAATGCCTGCCGCAGATGCAGGGGAAATGTCAGGAGAGAATGCTTCTAGAACATGGCCATACAGCCTCAAAAACCTACAACAACCCAGTAATTCCAGCCATGAAAGCCTTTGACAATACATTGACCAGCTAGTTGTCTGGAAGCATAAGGAGAGGGAACTGTTTTCAAGCTTCGGCAATGGGAAGTGTTGGGGGGGCTTTAAAAAAATCCACTAACTTTCTGTTCTCTCCGTAGGGAAAAGAAGGAGTTATTGGCCCGCTTGGAGTTCCAGGTCCAACAGGAAGCCCAGTAAGTATCTATCCTGCTCGTTTTTACTTATCTTATTATTGTTACTTGTGCTGTTACTTTTGCAGAAATAGCCATAAAGATATTTCTCTTTTTCGTGGTCTCTGTGAAATCGCACATTTGGTCAGGCCTGGATTAACACCTTTTTGCGCCCTAGGCCACACTTTGGAATTACGCCCCCTTTAAGCCAACCTCTACCGCATCCCCCCCCCCCCTTTCATCCGCTCGTCCCCCTTAGGGTCCCGCATCCAGCTCTCCCGGTGTGGCCCCACTAGGTCCGCCACAGGAGTTTCCCTCTCTGCAGGCACTATGGATGCAGTCATGGGGGGAGGAGTCTCCTTCCCGATGCCGGGGCTTGAGGCACTTCGCTCCTACCCGGTATCGGGGATTGTGCATGCGTTGTAGTCAGCAGCTGTACCGATGCCGCTCTTCTCCCCGATACCGGGGCTTGTCGCGTTGGGCTTCTCTCCTGTACTGGGATTTGCGCATGTGCCGTAGCCAGCAGTTGCGCTTCTCCCTCCAGTAAGGAGGAGTCTCCTCCTTATGTTGGAGGAGGAATATCAGCTCTCATGGTGTTAGGGCATGCGCAGACTGCGCAATGGAGTTTCCTGTACTTGCACTGAAGGAGCCAGCAAGTGGATGCTGTCAGCATCGAGGGAGTTAATTGTTCCTCCGGTCGATGTCGATGCCAGTGTCGAGAGCCCCTGCGCATATGCCATTTGCACAACAATAGCAGAGGCAGGAGCTGGTATTCAAGAAGAGGCAGGGCGGCGCCGAAAGGAGGACCTCCGGTTTCCTTCCTTCCTCATCTCCATGCGCGTTGCGTTTTTTATTTGTTTCAACATTTTTATTATATCTTTTTTGGTCCATGATCTGCGCCCCCCCCCCCCCGGCTTGCACCCCTAGGCCATGGCCTAGGTTGGCCTTATGGGTAATCCTGGCTTGTATATGGTAGTGTGGTGCACATGCGCAGCAAACTACCATATGTGTGGATTTCACAGATGACCACTCGAAGAAACAGGGTTATAGGTAAGCAACCATTCTTTCTTTCTGCATTAGATATTTCCAGAGATATTGATCCCTTGTTGGGACAAAGGTGAGCTATAGATTACATACAGGAGTGCATCAACCGACTTTTCTTTCTCTCCACGCAGGGCCCCAAAGGTGACAAAGGCAGCCGAGGAGAAACAGTAAGTGGTTTTGCACCCTTCTTCAGATTGTATTTTGAACCAGGGGATCAGGAATGCATTCACTTGCCAGCTGCTGGAAGTCATGTACACCAGGCTGGTCTGAGCTGTCTTTTATTTATTTACTAGCTTGGGGACCCGGCGGTGCCCAGGTTATTTGAGGAAGGCATTGTGTGCCAAGGTTGGTTCCTATTAGATGTTTATGTGGCTTGCAGTGGTCTCAGGAACTTAGTGAAGGTACTGCAAGTCCCATTGGCCATGGTCCATCCCCCTCCAAACGGCACCAGGGTGTAGAGTGGGTCAAGGGGGCTCTGTGTGCTAATTTTGGTCTGTAGTGGTCATTGGGTGAGGGTCGCGTTGTGAAGTGGACCATAGGGCCCCTGTGTGGCAAGTTTGGTCCTGATCCGTCACTGCTTTGGACCACAGTGTCTGACTGCCTGAGGCCTTTCCTTTTCCCTCTGAGTCACCTTAGAATGTTGGAATGTGGATGGCCAATCGGAGTCCTTTACACAGTTACCATTTCAGTGGCAACCAATCCCCTCTGTCTGGGGCCGTAGAATGTTGGAGTTCTGAGGCTGGCCAATCAGAGTCCTTTATGCAAATAATCCCATAGTGGCAACCTATCGAAACGCTGTCACATATTCCTTGGCACCTCCGCACCTCCCAGAAAAATGAACATTCCATTTCCAACGGAAAAAAACAACTGTCATTTGGTTAACTCAAGCATTCAGTTGCATTCTGTTTTGCTGGCCAATCAGAGTCCTTTATGCAAATAGTTCCTCAGTGGCAGCCAATGCCCTCTGTCTGGTGCCTTAGATTGTAGGAGTTCTGAGGCTGGCCAATCCGAGTCCTTTATGCAAATAATCTGGTGCCTTAGAGTGTCGGAGTTCTGAGGCTGGCCAATCAGTGTTCTTTATGCAAATAATCCCACAGTGGCAACCAATCGAAAAGCTGGCACATATTCCTCCGCACTTCCGCCCTCCGCTTTTGCCGCAAACACTGACTTTTATTATATACATAGATAGATAGATAGATAGATAGATAGATAGATAGATAGATAGGGGGGGCTCCCCAACAGGGATTCAGAGCGGCTTACATGAGGCCGAGCCCAGTAACACAACAACAAAGTAAAATCAAACATAAAACAATATAATCAATTACGTAAAGCATAAGCTATAAAATACCACAACCAATTAAAAATTACAATAAAATAAAACCATTCATGGCACAAAACAGTGAGCGGGCCGCATGTACAGATTAAAATAGAAAAGGTTAAAATAGAAAAGATTTAACCAAACAATCCCTCTGCTCAGATAAGGCAGACAGGAAACATTGTCGAGTGTGGGAAGCAATGTCAACAGTGGGAAATACACCCAAGCCAGCTCTATTTTCAGGAAAGTTGGAGCTAGAACCTGACTGCAGTCAGCCCTCCACATCTACAAGTTTAACTTTTGTGGATTTGATTACACAATATAACACAATAATTGTTCCTGGCTTATAATTGTCATTTCCTAATTGGTTCTATCATTAAAAAACATGGAAAGGTTTATTAAACTCCAAAAACTTTCTTTGTGCGGGTGGGACGTCCTGCAGCACATTTTGCTATAGTTTTTCAATGATTATCTCATCAAATCTCAACCAATTCGATGTGGTTTCTGTTGTGTAACAACTACTTTCAAAGTAAGTGCCACACAATTAGGCCATATATTGGAAATAGCAACCTTCTCAAGCATCCACTAGTTATTTGACATACTGTATATAATTGCTTACTGTATTGCAAGTGTGAATAGGTTTACAATTATTCCTAACCATGTTGTAACGACGCCGCTTACAGCTAGCGTCAATTTATGTAATGATTGGAACTCAAAACTGTGACAGGGTCGTTGCCACCAATTTATGTGAGGAATCTTTTGCCACCAGTTTATGTGAAGATCTTTTTCTTCAATCTAACTGTGTAGAACTGTAGCAGGGCCGGCTATCCCACCGTCTACCTCACCGGCTATCCCACCTATATATGAGAAGCTCTCCTTACTTTATAACCTTTGTCACCAGTGAGTAATTCTTGACCAATTGCTGACTTACCAATCGCTGCCACCAAGTTATGTGACCACCCGATGTTTCTCAATCTTGCACCAAAAAGAGTTCACAGAGAGAGAGATTTATGAATAAAGAACTTTAACTGTTTATTGGTTAGCAAGGTTCAAGCGTGGAGGTTTCAAAGTACGCAGAGCTTAGGTGGTTACAATATCTCCTTAGAGGCACAGGTCCTACAGTTACTAAGTTTCTAAAGACAGTGTTTGACTGTATCTCTTCAAACACTGACTCAATAATATTATAGATATTCTGCCCCAATAGGCTTTCTATCTATCTTCTAGGTTAGCTTTCCAGCCTAACCTACAAACAGCGGTTCCTATAGGCTTTCTAAACCTAACTGCCCTTCTGCAGAATCAAAACATAGCCTTTTCTGTTTTCCTCAGAAAACAGCAGCTTCTCAAACTGCCACCAGCTAGTCTAACCGCTCCTGACTAACTGAAGAATTTCAAATGTGGACATTCTAAAGCTAGTGTTAGGCTCCGCCTCCTGTTGCTATAGCAACAGAACTTCTCAGAGGCTGTGCACTGTAATATTCCCTGTTAATCCTTTGTGGTCTGTCTATCATTTAATCATCTAACACAATACAAATGTAATAATACAAACCACACATTTGACCATAGAATAAAGATAAAATCCTCAATAGACATAGTGACCTCATTACACATGTGATCAGAATTGGACATATTCAGACCCGGATTTCAATTTAGTTTGTAGAAGCCATTAGACTCTTAGAGTAGAAGCCTTTAGAAGACAGCAGCAACAGTATGCTTAGAGACTAGTCAGAGACTCTTATTAGACTCTCAAAACAGAGAGATGCTTTGAACTATGAACTATTGTTTCTAAGGAAGATACTCTGCGTTACCTACACAGAGAAACTACTTAAAATCCTATTTTAACTGGATTCATAAGCCAAGTGCCTATAGGCTGTATACATAAAGTTACAAACTCTGTTACTTTTCAAGAAGACATCCTCTTGGGGGTCCAGGACCCATAACCCCAGCAAATGTGGAGGGCTGGGGTTGCACTATTTTGCAGGTCCATCCCCCTATCTTGCATTCCCTTACTCATGTCTGATGCCTTGGCTTCTTGATAACTATGGATGTCATGAAGCTGATATAAACAATTCCCGGGGAAGGGGGGGAGGCAACTCTTGAAAAATCCAGTAAAATAGTTAAAAATAATAATTTCCAAGCGAAGAGGCTCAATTTGTTTCTTGGAAACCTGTGAGGGGGCTGCTAGTAGGGGGGGAGTGCCAATTTCCCACGGCACACCTGATGATTGCTCACGGCACACTAGTGTGCCACAGCACACTGGTTGGGAAACGCTGCCTTAAGATACTTGGAGGTTGGGGAAAATACCTTAAAAGAAGACTAATAGCTTACTGGTAAATGATGGCCTTTCAATGCAAAATGTAATCTACTTTGACTAATTTTTTCATCCACTAATTCAAAAATTCTCCTTTTTTTATCCATTTGTTTCCCCATCATCACAGGGATTGCAAGGTCCAAAGGTGAGTCTGTAGCAGCATTGCCAACAAAATGGTTCCTTCCAGCCAAATCTCTGAAGCAAAAGTGTGGGGACATATAGACATTCGAAGATGTGGATTTTTGGCTCAGAACTGAGATATTCCCGCACCTCTCTCTCTCGCTCTCTCTCTCACACACACACACTTTCACTCTCTCTCACTCTTACTCTCTCTCACTCTCACTCTCACTCTCTCGCTCTCTCACACTCTTGCTCTCTCACACACTCGCTCTCGCTCGCTCTCTTTCGCTCTCGCTTTCTCTCTTGCTCTATCGCTCTCTCTCTCACTCACTCTCGCTCTCTCACTCTCTCACACTCTTGCTCTCTCACACTCTCTTGCTCTCGCTCTCTCTCTCTCACTCTCACTCACTCTCACTCACTCTCACTACTCACTCACTCTCACTACTCACTCTCACTCTCTCTACTCACTCACTCTCGCTCTCTCACACTCTCGCTCTCTCACACTCTCTCGCTCTCTCACACTCTCTCTCGCTCTCTCTCACTCTCTTTCTCTCTCTCGCTCCCTCACACTCTCGCTCTCTCACACTCTTTCTCACTCGTTCTCGCTCTCTCGCTCTCCCTCGCTCTCTCACTCTCCCTCGCTCTCTAGCTCTCTTTCTCTCCTCGCTCTCTCTCTCGCGCGCTCTCTTGCTCTCTCACTTTTTTGCTCTCTCTCGCTCTTACTCTCTCTCACTCACTCTCGCTCTCTCACACTCTTGCTCTCTCACACTCGCTCTCGCTCGCTCTCTTTCACTCTCGCTTTCTCTCTTGCTCTATCGCTCTCTCTCTCACTCACTCTTGCTCCCTCTCGCTCTCTCTCACTCTCACTCTCGCTCTCTCACACTCTTGCTCCCTCACACACTCTCTCTTGCTCTCTCTCTCTCTCGCTCACTCTCGCTCTCTCTCACTCTCTCACACTCTCTCTCGCTCCCTCGCTCTCCCTCACTCTCTAGCTCTCTTTCTCTCTCTCACTCTCTAGCTCTCTTTCTCTCTCACTCTCTTGCACTCTTGCTCTCTCACACACTCTCACACTACCTCACTCTTTTGCTGTCTCTCTCTCTCTCTCTCTCTCTCTCTCTCTGGCGCTTTCTCTCTCGCTCTCTCTCTCGCTCTCACTCTCTCACACTCTCGCTCTCTCGCTCCCGCTCTCTCACCTGAAAATCTCGCGTTTTTTGCCATTTGTAGTCATTGCTTCTGCGTTTACAGGGAACGGCATTTGGCCGCCATCCAGTTTGTTGTGGGAGCTTCTGGGAGAAAGGTAATGTCTGGATGGGCCCTAAGCAAACTGGAAAAGGCTCACCCAAGAAAGAGCAAAAGATCAAAATGAAATCTAAGAAAATGAGAAACTCTTAAGATCATATCAATAGCAGACATCAATAGATTTTACCAAAATGTTTATTCTCTTCCTCTCTCCTTGTTTTTGACTTGATAAACTAAGCCAGAGCATCGTTCTTTGTTAACCTCCCCGATCTTTCTCTTCCCAGGGTCCCCCAGGGCCACGTGGGCCCACAGGGCCACCGGTAGGTATTCTATAGAAGTGTTCAGACCAGGGGTGCTCACACTTTTTCAGCATGGGAGCTACTGATTAAAAAACCAAGTCCCAAAGATCACCTACCCAGAAATGTAAACGATATAACTATTTTCTTATTTATTTATTTATTTATTTATTTATTTATTTATTTATATTTGTTATTCATTTTTATGTACCGCTCCTTCCAGCAGGCTCGGGGCAGTTTACATAAAATGAAGTTATAAAACATCAACGTTTCAATTTAATAACAACAATATGAAACAGAGCATAAAAATACATCCAACCACCCCATTTCTCCCACACTGCCATATTACCACACATATTATCAGCCAGAAAGTAAGAAGAGGCTGTTGAACTGCAAGGCCATTTAACACTCAGCAAGGTAAACAAAGGGGATGCAAAAATACATCAACCACCCCATTTCTCCCACATTTCCATATTACCCAACATATATTTCTCAAGGGAACAAAGCAAGCAGAAGCTTTGGAGCTAAAGGCCATTTTAAACATTAAAAAATAAAAAGGGCATGCCACAGAACAATCAAGAACCCACCCCAAAGTAAAAAACTGACCTTTGAGATGCAGTAAGAAATGACCCCAACGCGTCCTTCTTCTCCTCCTCCGTCGTTGCTCCTATTTCCCACCGCCAGCATCGTGCCGCCTCAAGAGCTCACGCGAGAAGTCCGAGGCGGAATGGGGCTTCTGCACGGGGCCAGCCATGCATCGCATCATCAGGCCGCCCCCTTTGGTCTCCTGACTCTGGTGGCTGGAGAAGGACGGAGGGAGGGAGGAGAATCAAAAGAGGGGCCCATTCTGCCTCTTGGACTCTGGAGCTTTGGAGAGCAGCGCTGGAGCAGAAAAAGCAACGACGGAGGACTTCTTTGCAGCGTGCAAGGGCCCGTGTAGAGGACCAACAGCAAAAAACCTGGTCAGGAGCCTGAAGATCACCAGGATGAGGCCCGAAGATCACCCTGGTGATCCCGATCACCATTCTGAGCACCCCTGGTTCAGACTGTCGGTACAAATATATATATTTTAGTGATTGAGCTTCCTATTGATGCTCATAAGAATCCCTGAACATTCAACCTGAAAGTTTAAAAATGTGATCTGCCCAGTAGCCTAAGCAAGGGTGCAAGTGTATTGTAATGAGCCTTCAGGTCAACTTCAACTTATTTTGACCCCATGAAACTCATGGGGATTTCTTTAGCAAAGAAAGTTTTGCCATTTCATTCCTCCTAAAGCAGGGGGGTACTGAGGTGAAGGTACTGCAATTATTTTTTCCAAGGGGCCACACGAGAGCCAAAAAATATTATGGAGGGCCGCACTTAAAGGCTGAACTACATGCCAATCTACATAATCTATTTATTTATTCACTTACTATATTTACTCTATATTACACATCATTAATATTAACATATTAATATATCAAGAAATATTCATATATTATTAGTATTAATATCATAATTATTATATTATAGTGTGTGTGTGTGTGTGTGTGTATATATATATATATATATATATATATATATATATATAAACATTATAATATATTAAAATTATAATATACTAGCTTGGGGACCCGGCGGTGCCCGGGGTATTTGAGGAAGGCATTGTGTGCCATAGTTCGTCATTGGCGTGGGCCACAGTGCTCTAAGGAAGTGACTCATCCATGGTCCACCCTTCCTCAAACTGCACCAGGATGTAGGGTGCATCTTCGGGGGTCTGTGTGCCAAGTTTGGTCTTGTTCTGTCATTGTTGGGGGCCTAATCAGGAAAATCAAGTTAAGGAAGCCTAACAATATCCCATGAGCTGAGGCCTAGTCAGGAAAATCAAGTTAAGGAAGCCTTGCTGTCAATTTTGGGCCTGGTCTGTGATTTATAGGGGCTGCAGTGTTGTTTGGGAAGTGAATGAGGTGAAGGTACTGCAAATCCCATCATTCGTGGCCCATCCTGCCGTAAACCACACCAGGTTGTGAAGTGGGCCATTGGTCCCCTGTTTGCCATGTTTGGTCCTGATCCGTCATTGCTGTGGGCCGCAGTGGCTGACTGCCTGAGGCCTTTTGCTTTCCCTGTGAGTCACCTTAGAAGTGTATTGGGTGAAGCTACTGAACATTCCATTTCCAACAGAAAAAACTGTCCACTGGCTAACTTCAACTCCAGCCATTTATGCCTGCCTTAGGCCCTTCCCTTTACTCTCTGTGCTGTGTTGGAATGTTGGGAGGCTGGCCAGTCACAGCCATTTATGCAAATAATCTGACAGTTGCAGCCAATCGAAATGCTGGCACATATTCGCTCGGTCGCACCACCCACCCACCGCCCGCAAACACTGACTTTTATTATATACATAGATAACATTATATTATATTATTTATTATATTGTTATATTATTATAAAATTATTATAAAATAATAATAAAAACCACTAAAATAAAATAAAATTCAAGAAGACAAGGTGCGAAGGAGGGAGGAGGAGGAGGGCAGAGGGAGGGCACAGGGAGGAGGAGCGGCAGGCCGTATTGCCATGGTCCTGCCACAAAGCGGGGGCTGCCACGGACTGCACCAGGGCAGCAGGGGTTCCTTCCTGCCTTCTCCGGCGCCCCTCATGGTGGTGATCCTGGGCTTTGGCCCTCTTGCATGGAGGGTCGCGCGTCGGTGGAGTGAGGGAGGGCCCGAGGGTGGAGGCAGCACCAGTTCCGAGCTCTCCGCCCCCTCCTCTTGCCTCCGGTGTGGAGAGGCTCCGGATGCCGGCGACGTGGCGGGGAGGAGGCTTTGGATGACTTCCTGTAGCCCCAGATGAGCTGGCTGAGGCATTCTGAGAACTGTAGTTTCCTGACTCCTACGGCTCCCAGAATGTCTCAGCCAGCTCATCCGGGACTACAGGAAGTCGTCCAAAGGCTCCTCCCCACCACGGCGCCAGCACTGACCCTCCCACGCTGGCCATCCGAAGCCTCTCCATGCCAGAGGCAGGAGAATGCCTGGGGCATTCCAAAGCCGCTGAGATGGGATGGCAGCAGCGGCACCCCTTCTTCTTGGTTGGCCCCACCCCCGACACCCTTCTCCCCGGGCCGGAGAGAACCGGCCAGGGGGCCGCATCCGGGCCGCGGGCCGTAGGCTGCCCACCTCTGTCCTAAAGAGACCCTCCAGCACCTGGTATCCATTGACAGTCTCAGCTTTGGAATTTGCTACCCGGAGAGATTAGGCAAGCGCCCGCCCTGACAGCCAGGTTTTTAGACTCTTCCTGAAGGCTGTCAGGGCGGGTGCTTGCCTAATCTCTTCGGGTAGCAAATTCCAAAGCCGAGGGGCCACCACAGAGAAGGCCCTCTCCCTTGTCCCCACAAGTAATGCTTGTGATGGTGGGGGAAGGGAGAGAAGAGCCTCCGCAGAGGATCGAAGGGGTTGTGCAGGTTCATAGAAGGAAATACGGTCACGAAGGTAGACGGGTCCCAAACCATTCAGGGCTTTGTAGGTGATAATCTGCACCGTGAATTGGGCCCGGAAATTTACGGCAGCCAGTGGAGCTCCTTAAACAAGGGGGTAGAGCGCTCCCTTTAACTAGCTCCAGTTAACAGTCTGGCTGCTGAATGTTGGACCAGTTGAAGTTTCTGGGCCGTCTTCAAGGGCAGCCCCACGTAGAGTACATGGCAATAATCCAATCTAGCGCATGAATTTTAATTGTGCAAAGGCCCTCCCAGCCACCGCCACCACCTGAGCATCAAGCATTAGCGCTGAGTCCAGGAGGACCCCCAGGCTTCGGACCTGTGTCTTCCGGGGAGTGCAATGCTCCGTTTATTACAGAGTAACACTTGGCTCCTGTTGCTCATTTACAAGTGCCTAATGTTTGCTTCCTCCTTACCAGCAGCAAGATGACTTTGATGCATCTTTTCAAGCAGTGAGGCATGCCAGCACTGTCTTCAAATCTGAGGTACGTTGTGGGCAGGGGCGGTCCATCCATGTAAGCAACCTACGCGGCCGCGTGGGGCGCCATCTTGGAGGGGCGCCGCCACGCCGGCCGTACTGCCGTAACAAACCTCCCTGCTGCCTGCAGCAACTTCTGAGCATGCGCGGTGATTTTCGCGCATGCCCAGAACCTCCAGAGCGCTCTCCCTTGCCCTGTGCAACGCCCTGTGGGAGGGGCCAGCAGCGGGCACCAGGAAGCGCTAGGAGAGGCCTTCGAAGGCCCCTCCTAGCGCTTCCTGGTTTCCCTGCCAGCCCCACCCACGGGGCGTTGCACAGGGCAAGGGAGAGCGCTCCCGCCTCTGCAACGCCCCTGTGGGTGGGGCTGGCAGGGGAAACCAGGAAGCGCGAGGAGGGGCCTTCGAAGGCCTTCAAATTGCGCAGGGCAAGGAGCGGTGGCGCGTGGGAGGAATGGAAGGAGCGCGCGCAAGGTACCAAGAAAAAATTTTTGGGGAGGGGGCACAAAAATAATGTTTGGGGGCTGGGGGGGCAAAATAAAGTGTTGGGGGGGCACCGAAATAATTTTCGCCTACCATGCGAAATTACCTTAGACCGCCCCTGGTTGTGGGTACCCCATAAACCTTTTTCAGACTTCTCCAGCCTCCAACGTAAAGGAGATGAGACCAATGGACTAGCAGGCAGCCATGGCTTACTCCCTCTTCCTTGCTCTCTGCTCTTTCTTCTGGACAGAACTATCAGCAGCCAGACCTTCCGATGCTGGACCAGGGCGGGGAGATCTTCAAGACTCTGCACTACCTCAGCACCCTCATCCAGAGCATCAAGAGACCCCTTGGGACAAAGGAGAACCCTGCCCGCATCTGTAGAGACCTCATGAACTGTGAACAGAAGATGCAGGATGGTAGGTGTCAATCAGGCCCAGAATGACAACACAAAACACACAGTAATCAGTTTACTCAATGTTCCGTATCTAAAGAACAACAAGCTAGAAAGCAGTTTAAAGAGCACAATACTCTGTAATCATTACCAAAGATATATATCTCTATTGTTATATTCAAATATCACACAATCGCTAACATACAGTATGTGGGTGTATTTCCTTCCACCGATGCTCAGCATATAAATAGTTCTACACATTAGGAATATAGCGACGTTCAACACATAAGGAGTTCTACACAGCAAGAGTTCAACGCAACACAAGTTCAGCACATATCGAGTTCAACACAAATGAGTCCAAGCGTTCAACACATTGAGGAGTTCGTACTCACACTGTTGCTGGGTGTGGTTAATATAACCCGCGATGGGCAGTAAATATGAGTCTCGGCAATGTCCCCACGATAGGTGGAAAGAGGGTGATGTTTTTACGCTCCTCAACTGAGGCACTTGTAAATTCCCCCGAGGTCCGAGACAAGTAGCTGCAATGCCAGTATACTCCACAATAAGCAGTCAGCGACCTTTCCACGAACGCCCCTCCCTTCGGAAAGGAGGGGAAGATGGTGCTCTATACTCCTCAAGTGAGGCACTTGTAAGATCCACAATGGGTCCAGGATATGTAGTGGAGAGCTTAGTCGCACCAAGCAGAGCCCTCGGTCCGGTAATCCGATACAGCGCAGGGCGAGCGTATGAAGGTATCGGGGAAGGAGCAACACACAGAGAAAGCTATTACCGCCAACGGGGAGGGGGTAAATGGATCCAGTCCCGTTTCGTTTGGAGGAACTTCGTCAGGGCAGTGACTTCCAGGTGTACACAGAGCTTCTCTAAATATATCCATACAAATAGTATCTATAATATAATATAACACACATAAGAACAATAGCCAAAAACATGAGTAGCATGCTAGGGGAGGATAGATCGATAGTAGCTCACCATCAGAGATTCAATCCAGAGCGTCACAGATCGTATTGGCCATGAATACGGTGCACCACCAAGTGTGTTCACTCACTAAATAGCATCATTATTTAACTTAATTGGTGTGCATCTGCAGTGAATTGATTAAATCAAAATACTTTGGATACTGAGGGATTCATTTAACCCTAAAGGGTACTCACTGGCCAGTGATGTGATCCACTTTAATTCACATCAAAGCAAGGCATCCTGAAGGCATCCATGTGGTCTAGTGTTGACCTTTTCCAAACCCATGGATTTAAAAATTGGAATAGAGTTGTGATCATATTTGAAATGTTTGTAAAGGGCAGAGTCTTCATTGCCTGTCGAGATGCGCGAACGATGCTCCCCTATTCTCACTTTAAGAGGGCGTTTAGTCTGGCCAACATAATATTTTGGACAAGAGCACATTAATAAATACATGTATTCCTTTGTTACACAGGTAAAGAAGTACTTTGGTTTAAATGACCTGTGTTTGTGTGGCACATATATTTCCTTTAAAGGGGAAACCAGGTTGCAAACTGAGCAGTTACCACATCTACTTGTGCCAACACTAAGAATGCCAGAATGAAAACAGGCATACAGATTCACTGGGACAGAAAAAAATGGGTTTTTCAAATTGTGATTGTTCACGTTTGTCAAATTGACTTCAACTTATGGCGAGACTTTGAATGAGGGACCTCCAAGTCAGCCTATCACCAGCCGTTCTGCTCATGTTCCGGTAAAACTAGGGTTAGGGTTAGGGGTTAGGCACAGCTAGTTTTTGAGAAAAAGCAAGAGAGAAATGCAAGGAATGACCAATCCCACAAAGCAAAGCAAAGGTACCACAAACAAAGTGGCCTTATGTGTGTCTTCTTTCCTTAGGTACCTACTGGATCGACCCTAACCTTGGATGCTCTTCAGACAGCATTCAGGTGACGTGTAACTTCACCCAAGGAGGACAGACTTGCTTGAACCCCATTGTGGCCTCAAAGGTATGAGAAGTTACAGGGCAGATTCTCAAACCACAGGGGTTAATGCATGATAATGCAGGGCGGTGGTTCACAACCAGAATTCCTGAGCTTCGGCTGGACTGTGTTGGGCTTCTGGGGGCCGGTGTACAAAAGGCAGAGAACCAGCCATCCACTGGATATTTTACAAAACAAGATGTTTAAGACTGGCTTTACTTCTGTTCATGTTGAAAACATGCTTCCTAGCAGGCCCAGATTGACAAAATTTTGCGCCCTAGGCCACACTTTGGAATTACGCCCCCTACCGCAACCCCCCCCCGCCATTTCCTCCAGCCCACTTTGCCCGCTCCGCCAGCATCCTCCGCCGAGAGCCTTTGCAGCGGGCAAGGAAGGAAAGGCAAGGCGCGGAGAGGGGCCCCTGCAGATCCCCAGCCTCGCCGCCCGCGGCTCCTGCGCCTTCCTCCTCAGATTTCGGTGCAACAGGACAAAGAGTGGCGGCTCGGGGGCCAGGCGCGCCAGCAGCCCCATGAGAAGAGATGGGGCGGCTGGCGCTCGCCTGGCCCCGAGCCACCACTCTTCATCCTGTTGCGCCGAAATCCAAGGAGGAGGAAGGTGCAGAGGCAGGAGAAGAGCTGCCTCCACCGAAAGGGCAGCGTCCTGGTGAGTGGCCTCCTTTCCCGCCTTTTGCTGTCCCCTCAGGCCGCCGCCGGGCCCTCTCCCCCGCCCAAGTGGAGGAGGCCTCCCTCTGGGGCAGGCGCCTGCAGCCGGGCGCACTCTCCTCCGCCGGGCCCGTCTGGGAGGGAGGGAGACCTCGCTGGAGGTTTCCTCCCAGAAGCACGCTCTCGTCGTTTCCCCCCAGAAGCATACTCTCCTGACATTTTGCCCTCAAGAGTGGGCTGAGACACCTTTTTTGGAGGGGGGGCCGTGATCTGAGCTTCCTTCGGCTTGCGGCCCTAGGCCACGGCCTAGGGTGGCCTTATGGGTAATCCGGCCCTGCTTCCTAACTGATGTTTTCCCTACCTTCTATGACTTCCCCACAGAGAAGGGTGTGGACCTTGGAAAACTATAACTTCCAGGACCGCATAGTATGAACTTATAGTATTTAAAGTGGGATCCAAGAGCATTCATTCCGTAGTGTAAATGCATCAAGAGAAGGGTATGAACCTTGGGAAACTATAACTCCCAAGAGGACTCCATCGCATGTAGCCATGGCATTTAAAGTGGGGTGCAAGGGCATTCATTCTATTCATTGCACCAAGAGAAGCGTATGGACCTTGGTAAACTATGACTCCCAGGAGTGCATATCATGGAGACATGACATAATAAAATAATAATAATATTAATAACAATAACAACAACAACCCACAGTCCTAGACGCTTGGGAAGTGTTCGACTTGTGATTTTGTGATACAAAATCCAGCATATATATCCCGTTTACTGTGACATACTGTGTTTTTGTGTCATAAAACAACAACAACAATAACAATAATAATGGCATTTAAAATGGGTCCCGACTGCATTTAATCTCCAGTGCAGATGCATCCAGAGAAGGGTATGGGCCTTGGGAAACTATAACTCCCAGGACCACATAGTATGGAGCTATGGTATTTAAAGTGGGGTCCAAGAGCATTCATTCCATAGTGTAAATGGACCAAGAGAAAGGTATGGACCCTGGGAAACTACAACTCCTAGGAGGACTCCAACGCACTGAGCCATGGCATTTAAAGTGGGGTGCAAGGGCATCCATTCCATTCATTGCACTAAGAGAAGGGTATGCAACTTGGGAAACTATGACTCCCAGGACAGCACAGCATGGAAACATGGCATAATAATAATAATAATAATAATAATAATGGGTCCCGACTGCATTTATTCTCCAGTGTAAATGCATCCAGAGAAGGCTATGGGACTTGGGAAACTATGACTCCCAGGACAGCACAGCATGGAAACATGGCATAATAATAATAATAATAATAATAATAATAATATTTAAATGGGTCCCAACTGCATTTATTCTCCAGTGCAGATGCATCCAGAGAAGGGTATGGGACTTGGGAAACTATAACTCCCAGGATCACGTAGTATGGAGCTATGGTATTTAAAGCGGGGTCCAAGAGCATTCATTCCATAGTGTAAATGGACCAAGAGAAAGGTATGGACCCTGGGAAACTACAACTCCAGGAGGACTCCAACGCACGGAGCCATGGCATTTAAAGTGGGGTGCAAGGGCATTCATTCCACCAAGAGAAGGGAATGCACCTTGGAAAACCATGACTCCCAGAGTGGCTTCCCAGATTTTTAGTGTAGCACTCAGTGGAATTTAGTAAATGTGGTTAAGTGGTTAGCCAGCCACCACGAGTTGCGTGACCATCCATTCTGCCCACCTGAAAGGCAGAGGTTGGATGCTGGGTTCTGGCCTTCATTGTGGGTTTCCATCTCTCCCAAATCCCACCCAGCTGGACTTCGACATCGGAAGAGTGCAAATGAATTTCCTCAACCTCCTGAGCTCCGAGGTGGTGCAGAACATCACCATTCACTGCTTGAACATGCCCGTGTGGCAGGAAGGGCCTTCCCGAGACCTCTGTGCGCTTCAAGGCCTGGAACGGACAGATCTTCGAAGCTGGTGGACAGCTCATGCCTGAAGTCGTAGCCAACGGTTGCCAGGTATAAACAGCTAACTAACTGCCTTAGGAGGACCTGGAAGGCCAAATTTTGCAGCCCACGTCCTGGAACAGAATTCTATCCATGTTCTCCATGTTTATTTGGGAATTTCTTCCTTATTTCACCCCTTTGTTGAGCCTAGTGCTTTGCTGAGCCTGGTGCCTTTCTCTATAGAGCCACATTGCCATCTCCCGTCCATGAGAAGGGACTGCACGCTGCTTCTAGAGCCGGGGTGGACAATTATTTTTTCCAAGGGGCCACACGAGAGCCAAAAAATATTATCGAGGGCCGCACCTAGAAGGCTGAACTACATTCTAATCTACATAATTTATTTATTTACTATATTTACTATATATTACACATCATTAATATTAACATATTAATATATCAAGAAATATTCATATATTATTAGTACGAATATCATAATTATTATATTATAGTCTATATATAGACATTATAATATATTGAAATTATAATATAATATTATATTATTTATTATATTATTATTATAAAATTATTATACAATAATAATAAAAACCACTAAAATAAAATAAAATTCAAGAAGACAAGGTACGAACCAAGATGGAGGCTGACATCCTCAAGAGAGGAAGGATCCCAAGATGGAATGGCCCAATGGACCCAGCCCAGAGGATGGCAAAGCGGACCCAGCCGCCACAGCAGAGTAGCAGACGATCAGAGGCTGCAGGCCTCTGCCCGCACTCGCCCCCAGCCGTTCCCCAGCTGTTCACCCTGCTATGGAGTGCCTGCCATCCCCGGGTCTGCAGGGGGAGCAGTCGGCGATCTGAGGCGGCTTATTCGACCTGGCGACCCGGAAGACAATCAAGTCTTCCGGGTCGCCAGGGCAATCAGCCCTCGCAGGTCGCTAAGTGCTCCCGCTGCAGGCTCGGATCACCTCCAGGGATGTCAGGCACTCCAAAGCCGCTGCTCCTCTGGCCTGTCTGCCGACACAGGCCCCACAGAGCCCGCGATGGGATGGCGGCAGCTGCACCCCTTCCTTTTGGCCCTGCCCCCGACGCCTTCTTCCCAGGCCGGACAGAATCGGCTGCCGGGCCGAATCCGGCCCGCGGGCCGTAGGTTGCCCACCCCTGTTCTAGAGCCATGATGCGGAAATGTGGGTGTAGAATCATGCGATCATAGACCTAAGACCTTGGAGTCTTAATTCATGAGACTACAATGTGATGCATTTATTTATTTATTTATTTATGGGCCAGCTTGTGGCCCAGCCGGTTGGGCGTCAGCTGCATTAAAATCACTACTGACCAAACGGTCATGAGTTCAAAGCCAGCCCGGGTCAGAGTAAACTCTTGACCATTCGTCTAGCTTGCTGTTGACCTTTGTAGCATGAAAGACAATTGCATCTGTCACGTAGGAAATTTAAATACTTCTTATGTGGGGAGATTAATCTAACTAATTTATGATGCCATATAACATGTGCTTCTGTGTGTCTGTCTGTGTATGTTGTGTGTCTATGGCATTGAATGTTTGCCGTGTATATGTGCATTGTGATCTGCCGTGCGTCCACTGTGGGGTGAGAAGGGTGGAATATAAATACTGTAAATAAATAATAAATGAATTTATATCCTACCCTTCACACGCGGAAGCGGACTGCTGCTGTATGGCCACTCCATCAATCTCATCGGGTTTTCTTAGGCAAGGAATCCTCAGAGGTGGTCCCCCCCACCCAGTTCCTTCCTCAAAAACAGTGTTTTTCAACCTTTTTTGAGCCGCAACACATTTTTTTACATTTACAAAATCTTGGGGCACACCACCAACCAAAATGACACAAAATGACACTCTAACACAGTAATACATATAGTTAATATGTTTTTAATTGTATTTATACACTCAGTGTGAAACCTGGGCCTGTTTCGATGAACACAACATAGATATCCTGGCAGGAATGGCAGAAAGACACACACGAAGGTCTTGCTCAATTTATAGTTCACCTACAATCAAAGAGCATCCTGAACTCTTGCAACAATGGAATTGAACCAAACTTGGCATATTGAACTCTCATTACCAACAGAAAGTACTGAAAGGGTTTGCTTGGGAATTGACCTTGAGTTTGGAAGTTGTAGCTCACCTACACCCAGAGAGCACTGTGGACTCAAACAATGTTATGTTATGTTGTTCTTTGTTTTCTTTCCAGAATCACAATGTTGGAAGGAGGCTCACCACTTTAAGGTCCCTAAAACAGGCATGGGAAAACTTCGGCCCCTCTGGGTGCTTTGGACTCCAACTCCCACCATTCCTAACAGCCTGAGGCCCTTTCCTGCTTAAGTGGCTGAGTGGGGGAAGGAAAAGGGCCTGAGGCTGCTAGGAATGGTGGGAGTTGGAGTCCAAAACTCCTGGAAGGTCCAAGTTTGCCCATGCCAGCTTTCGACAGAGACCTTTTCCTCCCCCTCCCCATTGCGCCCTTTCTTTCCCGTCCTTACTTTTTCTTCTTCACTCGGGCTCCCTTCTTCAGGATTTGAGGAGGGAGGAAGGAAGATGTGATCCGTGCGGGCGCTACTGTGCAGACTCGCCCCACGTCTTCCTCCCCCTCCCCCTCCCCCCTCCCCTCCTGAACACGCTCACGCTGCCCCCTCGGGTCAAAATGGCAGCATAGTGAGCAAAGCAAGGCAAAGCGAGCAGAGCGAGGCTGGGAAGAAGGGAGCCCGAGTGGAGAAGAAAAAGTGTTCGGCAGGAGGGTTCCCATTTTCCACGGTACACCTGAGGATCGCTCACGGCACACTAGTGTGCCATGGCACACTGGTTGGGAAACACTGCTCTAAAAGAATGGCCTGCATCTCCTGGCATTGGTTGGTGGCCTCCCATCCAAGCACTAACTTTCTCCCTTCCGCCTTCCCTTTTGCATTCAGGTTCAGGATGGACAGTGGCACCAGGCCCTCTTTACATTTCGGACGCAGGACCTGCACCAGCTGCCCATCGTCAGCGTCCACAACCTTCTGCCCTCAGAGTCTGGCCGGCAGTATCTCCTTGAGGTTGGACCCGTATGTTTTCTCTAAAGGGCAGCCTCTGTTGTCCTTCAAGCGTGGGCTTTCTCTGTTTTGGAGACGGGGTGTCGCTGAGCAAAGGGCTCACCTGCTCCCAAACCTAGTGGACTGGGCCCTTCCGTGTTTGGACCACGAAAAACCATCATGAATCCAGGGTCCATTGGACTCTTGTTTCTTCCAACCCAGAGAGAGCAAAGGGAACGTTGTTCAGGGGCTCTTGGGAAACTGAAGCGGAGGCCAGTTGAACATCCAAAGATTTTCGGAATATCTTCCGTCGGCCAAAGAAGATGGTAGATATCGCAAAACAATAATAATAATAATAATCCTGCCTGGTCCCTCTTGATACCAAATGTGGCTTTCCAGGGATTGCGGACACAAAACAGGGCAGGGTTTGTGGAATGAGATAGGAATACGACAGCTTGTGTCAACTCATTTCATCTTGCTTGTTGTTCTGGAACAGGAAGCATTTTGATGTGCAATATTAGAGAGAGAGAGAGAGAAAAGTATAAATATATATTATATATATTATTTAAGGCAAAAACAACAACAACAACAACCAAGTGCGATCCTTCGTCCCCTTTGCGGGGAAAACGAAATCCCTTTCCGTAGGTCTATATGAGGAGGGGAGAGAACCAAAACAAGGAACGGAGCGATGGGTGCTAAATCGAACAAGAAAAAAAAAACGAGAGAGACGTCACGAAAGAGAGGGGATGGGTTTGTGTCATTTGATTCTACCTCTCACTGTGAAATACCTGGTGCTTTTTTTTTTGTTATTTTTTTTTCGAACAAGAAGTGTGTTATTTTATATATGACTAAAACTATTTAAGGTTCTTAGAGGTGCTACGGTGTCCAGTCGCCGACTCCTTTGCCGAATCCTCCACTCTGGAAGCAGAGCCGAGAGGAAAGGCAGGGGATCGGGGTGGGGGACGTTGTGATCTTCGAGGCAACAACTACAAATTGATCTTTTAACTTAAAAAGTGCATTAAATATTTTATGCGGGGCAGGGGTTGCGGGTTTTGGTATGTTCTTTGGAATCCAGGTTTTCTGTTATTATTTTTTTTTTGTCATGGTTGTGTACAAAAAAAGTAAAAGCTTTTCTTAGAGTTTTCTTAGAGCTTGTAAAAAAAACCTAAACACATGCTTCTGCTGTTCTCTCTCCGTGTGTGTATATGTGTGTGTACGTGCCTATGTGTTTTGCTTGTGCGTCTTACCGACACATTTGGCTGCAAGAGAACCAATGAGGCGAGAAAGACAGATAGAGAGAGGAGACAGGTAAACTCAAGGATTTTAATGTGTTGTTGAAGGCTTTCATGGCCGGAATCACTGGGTTGCTGGGAGTTTTCTGAGCTGTATGGCTATATTCCAGAAGCATGCTCTCCCAACATTTTGCCCACATCTATGGCAGGCATCCTCAGAGGTTGTGAGGTCTGTTGGAAACGAGGCAAGTGAGGTTTATATATTATTATTTATATTTATTTACAGTATTTATATTCCGACCTTCTCGCCCTGAAGGGGACTCAGGGCGGATCACAATGCACACATGCACGGCAAACATTCAATGCGGTTTTCTAGACAGACAGACAGACAGATAGAGGTATTTTTGGAATTTCCACTTCGGTGCCTGGAGGTTATGCTCAATTCCGGCCACAGGGGGAGCTGTCGCTTCATCCACTATAAGCAAAAAACAAGGGGTCAACCGTTAAACAATTCTAAATACAAGAAACACTCTGGAAGAATGTATTTAGCAATGAATACTGTTATTAACACAACTTATTTATCATCAATTAAATCAATGCCTATATAGCATAACAGTTTACAATATCTCTCTATATAATAAAGCGGAATGTTTGTATGTACATTATGTTTGTATGTATGTTTGTACATACCCTCCATGACCCACTCTGAGTTCTGGTGCTGTTTGGAGGTGGGTGGACCACGGATGATGGGACTTGCAGCACCTTCAGTAATTTCATGATCCCACTGCAACTCCCAATAATGATGGATCAAGGCCAAACTTGGCAGACAGACCCTCCATGACCCACTCTACGTCCCCCGGGGCCACTGGCTCCATCCGCCTCATCCTCCTCGTGCCCTCCTTCCTTGACAAGGGGGCTGGGGCGATGGCGAGGGGGGGGCGCCATTCCTTCGTGCCCCGCCCCCTCGCAGCGCTCTCCCTCCGCCCTCCCCCGAGAGAGAGAGAGAGAGAGTCATCATGCACGTTGCGGTTTTGTTTGAACATTTTTTTTGGTCCTTGATCTCCCCCCCCCCCCCTCGGCCTGCACCCATAGACCATAGCCTAGTGTGGCCTTATGGGTAATGCAGGCCTGACTGAACTTACACAGGAGCTTCACACAGTAGCCTTTTACACACAGCAGCCTTCACACACAACAGTCTTCAACTTGGGGCTTCTCTCACTTGCCTAGTTTTCAACAGACCTCCCAACCTCTGAGGATGCCTGCCATAGATGTGGGCGAAATGTCAGGAGAGGATGCTTCTGGAACATGGCCAGGCAGCCCGGAAAACTCACAGCAACTCAAGGATTTTAATCCACGTTAGCTTTTCTCCCATATGATTCTGGGTTTGTAGTCCACGCAAGCTCTTCTGCCTGTTCAGCAAGTCCGACTTCTGGTTCGTACAACGGGGACAGAAACACCTTCTCATTGAGATCTAGATCTCTCTGGAAATCCAACTTGGAGACACCTTGTTAACTTCTCCACCCAGTCAGCCTTGGATGGGTACTTTATGTGTTTTTTCCCCCCTTTCCCATTCTGTTTTGTAGAAATGTAGACTCTGTATGTAAATTTGGAGTTTAAAAGAGAGAGAGAGAAAGAGAGAAAGAAAGAGGATTAATATTATGATAATCGAATCTATATAAGGAATGTAATATTAATGTAATCGGGGCCGTACTGTATTTTGAATGGCTTTGGCGCCTGTTCTTTTTTGGATCTCTGTGTTTTCGTAAAAATATATGTGAGTCTTAGTCTGTGTGTATTATTTGGCTTGCTTTGAGCTGGATTTTCCCAATCCCCCCTTTCCTCTTCTCTTTCACTCTGTTCACTCGCTTGTTCATTCTCTCCGTCTGGTCTTGGTGCTTTTTACAAAACACAAAGGCTGGTGAGAAATAAGTGAAAGATCACACACAGTCAACAAAGCATATAAAATATAAAGGTTGTAATCAATTCGCATATACAAGTCAAGAACGTTTCATTTCATTAGCATAGTCTAAAGCAGTGTTTCTCAACCTTCGTAATGGTGCGACCCCTTAATACAGTTCCTCATGTTGTGGTGACCCCTAACCATAACATTATTTTCATTGCTACTTCATAACTGTATTTGTGTGGGGGGGGGGGGGTGCCTGATACGCCCAAATTTGAATACTGATGGGGTTGTGGGGATTGATTTTGTCATTTGGGAGTTGTAGTTGCTGGGATTTATAGTTCACCTACAGTCAAAGAGCATTCTCAACTCACCAATGATGGAATTGAACCAAACTTGGAACACATAACTCCCATGACCAACAGCAAGTACTGGAAGGGTTTGGTGGGCATTGACCTTGAGTTTGGGAGTTGTAGTTCACCTAGATCCGGAGAGCACTATAGACTCAACAATGATGGATCTGGACCACACTTGACACTCAAATCCTCAATATACTCAAATGTGAAAACTGGTGGAGTTTAGGGAAAATAGATCTTGACATTTGGGAGTTGTAGTTGCTGGGATTTATAGTTCATCTACAATCAAAGAGCCCCTTGCACCCTACCAATGATAGAAGTGGGTCAAACTTCCTACACAGAACCCTCATGCCTTGAAGGAACTAGCTGGCGTGAGCCTCCATCCCACCTCACACACTCTCCCTCACCCACACATGCGCATCATGCTGCCATGCGCCAAGCACACCTGCTCTCCCCGCTTGGAGTCTCAGAATCACCCCCCCCCCCCCTGGCTGGGAGGCCTGCCAGTCACAGCAGAGGAGAGCTTTAGGTGGGAGAATTCGCAGTCTGTTTCCAAAAAGAAAGAGAAGGAAAAGAGATCTTCAACCTATATAACTTCCGACTGAGGCCTGTTGGGAAAAGTGGTGTTTTCACCTTTGGCTGGAAGGATGTATGTCTATTTTTGGGCCTAGCTTGTAATGCTAGTAGTGCTCTCAGTACATCAGGAAACTCTCTCTGTGTAGTGAAATCCGGGGCCTAGCTTGTATTTTGTAAATGGTAAAGGTTACCATTTGGTTGAATTCATATGTATTAGGCGTCTCTTAACATGGGAATCATGATTGTATTGTTGAATGTATAAGATGAAATGCAACTTTGTGCTACTATTTATGGTGATGCACTTTTGATTTCTCATTCGAGACTATTGCCGTTTTCTGCTATTGTGTATGTATATTGTGTATGAGTGCATCACAGTCTATGAGTGGTTTCTTATTGCCTTTAGACTATGCTAATGAAATGAAACATTCTTGACTTGTATATGCAAATTGATTACAACCTTTATATTTTATATGCTTTGTTGACTATGTGTGATCTTTCACTTATTTCTCACCAGCCTTTGTGTTTTGTGAGACTATTTGGTGACCCTGCCCAATTTGTGTTTGTACTATACGCTTGGTGCTTTTTACCCAGAATACCTCAGTCTAAGGGAAGGGCGTTTGTCACCGAAGCCAGCCTTTTCCAACCTGGTGCTCTCTTGAACAGGCCCGGATTACCCATAGGGCCAAAGAGGCCATGGTCTAGGGGCACGAGCCAAGGGGGTGCAGATCACGGCCCAAAATAATAAAAAATGTTATCTATTACATATAATAAAAGTCAGTGTTTGCAGGCGGTGGGCGGGCCAAGCGACGGGAGGAATATGTGCCAGCGTTTCGATTGGCTGCCACTCCGGGATTATTTGCACAAATGGCTCTGACTGGCCTGCCTCAGAACTCCAACATTCTACGGCCCCAGACAGAGGTGATTGGTTGCCACTGACAGACAATTTGCATAAATGACTGTGATAGGCCAGCAAAACAGAATGCAACTGAATGCTTGCGAGCAGTGTATATAGCCACTGATTGGCGACAGTTGACTTTTTTTTCCATTGACAGTTGACAGGTTTTTTTCAGTTGGCAATAGAATGTTCATTTTCTGAGAGGATTTCACTACAGGGTTTCCTGATGTACTGAGAGCATTACTAACATTACAAGCTAGGCCCCAGATTTCACTACAGAGAGAGAGTTTCCTGATGTACTGAGAGCACTACTAGCATTACTAGCTAGGCCCAAAAATAGACATACATCCTTCCAGCCAAAGGTGAAAACACCACTTTTCCCAACAGGCCTCAGCCTGAATTGACAGTAAGGCTTCCTAGGCCTCAGCCTGAATTGACAGTAAGGCTTCCTAGGCCTCAGCCTGCATTGACAGTAAGGCTTCCTAGGCCTCAGCCTGCATTGACAGTAAGGTTTCCTAGGCCTCAGCCTAAATTGACAGTACGACTTCCTAGGCCTCAGCCTAAATTAACAGTAAGGCTTCCTAGGCCTCAGCCTCAATTGACAGTAAGGCTTCCTAGGCTTCAGCCTGCATTGACAGTAAGGCTTCCTAGGCCTCAGCCTAAACTGACAGTACGACTTCCTAGGCCTCAGCCTAAATTGACAGTAAGGCTTCCTAGGCCTCAGCCTAAATTGACATTACGGCTACCTAGGCCTCAGCCTGCATTGACAGTAAGGCTTCCTAGGCTTCAGCCTGAATTGACAGTAAGGCTTCCTGGGCTTCAGCCTGAATTGACAGTAAGGCTTCCTAGGCTTCAGCCTGAATTGACAGTAAGGGTTCCTACGCCTCAGCCTGAATGGAGAGTACGGCTTCCTAGGCCTCAGCCTGAATGGACAGTAAGGCTTCCTAGGCCTCAGCCTGAATGGACAGTAAGGCTTCCTAGGCCTCAGCCTGAATGGACATTAAAGCTTCCTAGGCCTCAGCCTGAATTGACAGTAAGGCTTCCTCTACTTGATTCTCCTGACTAGGCCTCAGCCTGAATTGACAGTAAGGCTTCCTATGCCTCAGACTCAACTGACAGTAAGGCTTCCTAGGCCTCAGCCTCAATTGACAGTAAGGCTTCCTAGGCCTCAGCCTCAATTGACAGTAAGGCTTCCTAGGCCTCAGCCTCAATTGACAGTAAGGCTTCCTTGACCTCAGCCTGCATTGACAGTAAGGCTTCCTATGCCTCAGCCTCAACTGACAGTAAGGCTTCCTAGGCCTCAGCCTCAATTGACAGTAAGGCTTCCTAGGCCTCGGCCTGAATGGATAGTAAGGGTTCCTAGGCCTCAGCCTGAGTGGACATTAAGGCTTCCTAGGCCTCAGCCCATTTCAAATAACCCGGGCACCGCCAGGTCCCAAAGCTAGTAAAATAATTTAAAAATCGTGCCGCGATTGGCTCCTGCCGCCTGGTACCCAAAAGGAAGGGAGGCAGGAGGGAGGCAGGAAGGGGGGGACTCCCTCCTCAGTGCCCTGCAGACAATACAGCCGGGAGCCAGCCCCTACATGACCCGGTGGAGGGCGCACCACGTGACCAGGGCTTCACATGAGACAGCAGTAGCATGAGGAGGAAGAGGAGGAGCATGCCCCGCAGCTTCAAAGGCGGCTCTGCGGCCTCGCACTGAGTGTGCGGAGGGCAGCGGCTGCAGAGCCTCAGGAGCCAATCGCGACCAGCATGGGCTGAAGGGGGAGGCCTCTTCCTTCAGCCCATGCTGGTCGCGATTGGCTCCTGAAGTGGAGGCTGCCCCCCCCCCCCCCAGGGACCAATGAGCATCCTGTGAGGCAGAGTGGGGTTGTTGTTGTTGTTTCCACTCGCGGGGATAGCCCCGGGTGGGTCTTCCAGGCCAGGAGGCGCGGGTTGGGCGAGGCGGGCAGCTCCGTCCTTCCTCCTTTCTTTCCGATAAAGAGGCTCGGTTCCCGTTGCCAGCCCCCCCTCTCCCCCCGTGGGCAGCCCCACTTTGCGCAACCCCGGAAGCCATAAAAGCAGGGCTGCCCGGACACCCATCCAGCCAGCCTCCAAAACCGAAGCCCCGAGGATGGCACCACCGCCCAGGGCCTCCCGCCTCCTCTTCTCTTTCTTCTCCCTCTTCTTCGGAGCGGGGCGAGCCTCCCCCGCTGGAGTCCCCGAAACGCCCGGGAAGGTGTGTGTGTGTGTGTGGGTGGGCTGCCTGCCTCCCGAGGGGTCTTTGGAGGGTCCTAATGTGGCGGCACGAGGCGGGGGGAGGGGCGTAATTCCAAACTGTGGCCTAGGGCGCAAAAAGGTGTTGATCCGGGCCTGCTCTTGAAGGGTTTGGGCGGCATTTCCCATCAACCCCAGCCATGGATTTGTGCTCCCAGTAGCATCTGGAGGAGAAATAGGAAGTCGGATTGGTCCCAAACCATTGCCTGTGCCAAAACCTATTTTGGGGTGAAATGATTATCACAAGTCCCTTCTCAGTGTTCATTTCCCTTTTGTGTCATCTTCAATCTCCATTTCCCCCCATTTCTTCGTTGTTCTCTCGTCAAGTGGATCCTCATTATCCTCCCAAGGGCAGCGATTCCCCCTCGCCATTCATGTTAACCACCTTCCTCTCTTTCCCTTTCGTATCCTTTAAAAATAACGCAAGCAAACACTAAAATAAATATTTAAAACAGAGGCAGTGCAACCAAGCTTTTGTGCCATATTGTTTTTTTCCCTTGTTTATTTATTTATTTATTATTTGGTCTTGTATGCCGCCACTCCCCGAGGGCTCGGAGCGGCTCACAGTCCACATAAAAGCCATAGAACAGGATAAAACATCAAGTTAAACTAAAACAAATTACAAATTCCAACAGTCAAATGCCAACCGAAAGAGATAGGTCTTGCAGGCCCTGCGGAAAAGATGGTAAATCTTGCAAGGCACGAACTTCGGTTGGTAAGGTATTCCAAATAAATGGTGCCACCACAGAGAAGGCTCTGCGCCAAGTGAATGTTAAGTGGATGGTTTTAAAACTAGGCCCTTCGAGAAGGTTCAGGTCTTCAGAGCGAAGTGATCTCTGGGATTGGTAGGGGGTGAGACGGTCTCTCAGATAATAATAATACATACTAATAATACACTTTATTTATATTCCTTTTCATGAGGCCTTTCCTTTTCCCTTTGAGTCACCTTAGAATGTTGGAATGTGGATGGCCAATCGGAGTCCTTTATGCAAATATCATTTCAGTGGCAACCAATCCCCTCTGTCTGCGGCCGTAGAATGTTGGAGTTCTGAGGCTGGCCAATCGGAGCCCTTTATGCAAATAATCCCACTGTGGCAGCCAATCGAAATGCTAGCACATATTCCTCCCTCCGCACGGCCCACCGCCGCAAACACTGACTTTTATTATATACATAAATAGATTTTAGTAATTATACACTATTTTTAATCTTTACAAAACCTCCCCACACACTTATACACTACATAATCTTCCTTGAACGTGTTGTTCACACAATCCTCAGCTCCGGCATTATCCACAGAGGCAGCCTCTCCTTATAGACAAATGCTCTTAAGTCCATATTGAAAAACCGCGAAACGGTGAGTCCGCAAAAAAACTGCGAAGTAGTGAGGGGCCACTGTATTTCTAAAGCCGCATCTGGGACGGATTCACAGGAACAGGGGAAGGTTTGGTTTGCTGACAACACCAGATATATACTGGGTTGTGTGGGGCAGGCACACAACTCAGTCTGTTTCCATTTCAGGTGCACTCTCGCCAACTTGGGGGGGGTCTTTCCACGTCCGAGCGGGGTCAAAAGCGTGTGACAAGAAGCCAATGTTGTTAAGGAGGAAAACTATACAGAACTCCTATTATGAATAGAGACTCCCTGCAATACCACGGTATATGTTGATGTTTGGAAATGCGACATACA
Organism: Anolis apletophallus; assembly: GCA_030556195.1. Taxonomy (NCBI): domain Eukaryota; kingdom Metazoa; phylum Chordata; class Lepidosauria; order Squamata; family Anolidae; genus Anolis; species Anolis apletophallus. Next base: position 4,523,187 of record JARBWK010000018.1, on the reverse strand, counting down.
TTCTTTTAAAAGTAATTTTCAGGTGTGTTTTTTTTTAAAACAAAACAACTCAATACAGAAAAGCATTTCCTCAGAGGAGCAAGACACTTCCCAGGTGCTGCTTTTCCCATGATGAAGTGACAGTGATGGGGAAAGCCACAGCTTTGGGGATTTCCCCCACCTTTTCTGCTGTTCAAAAGGCCCTTTACATGCCTCCATTTGGTCATTTTAAGCTTTTCACAACACAGTGAGGGAAATAGATGGATAGAGAGATAGGAAAGATTTGGGAAAAATATGATAGGAAGGGAGGGAGGAGAGAAAGATGACCGATAGATAGATAGATAGATAGATAGATAGATAGGAAGGAAGGAAGGAAGGAAGGAAGGAAGGAAGGAAGGAGGAGAAAGAGAGGAAGAAAGGAAGATAGATGGATGATATAGATAGATAAATAGGAAGGAAGGAGAGAAAGATGATATCGATAGATAGACAGACATAGAGACAAGGAAAGGAATGAGAAAAATATGATAGATAGGCAAATAGGCAGGCAAGAGGAAGGATTGAGAGAAAGATGATAGATAGGTAGATGGATAGATAGACAGAAAGGAAAAGGAAGGAAGGGGGTAGATAGATAGATAGATGATAGATAGATAGATAGATAGATAGATAGATAGATGGATGGATAGGTGGATGTGCGGGCGGTCAGGTGGGAAGGAAGGAAGGAGGGAAGGAAGGGGATAGATGGATGGGTGGGCGGGCGGGCAGGCGAGATTGAAGGAAGGAAGGAAGGAAGGGGATAGATGGATGGACGGGCTGGCGAGCGGGCGAGATTGAGGGAAGGAAGGAAGGAAGGGGATAGATAGATAGCTAGATGGATGGATGGGCGGGAGGGAGAAGGAAGGGAGGGAGGGAGGGGATAGATGGATGGGTGGGCTGGGGGGCGGTCGAGATTGAGGGAAGGAAGGAAGGAAGAAGAAGATGGGATGGATGGATGGATGGATGGATGGATGGATGGATGGATGGATAGGCAGGCAGGCTAGAAGGAAGGAAGGAAGGGGATAGATAGCTAGATGGATGGATGGGCGGGAGGGAGGGAAGGAAGGAAGGGGATAGATGGATGGGCGGGCGGGGAAGGAAGGAGATAGGAAGGAAGGAAGGAAGGAAGGAAGGAAGGAAGGAAGGAAGGGGATAGATGGATGGATGGATGGGCGGGCGGGCGGGCAGGCAAGATTGAGGGAAGGAAGGAAGGAAGGAAGGAAGGAAGGAAGGAAGGAAGGAGAGATGGATGGATGGATAGGCAGGCAGGCTAGAAGGAAGGAAGAAGATTGAGGAAGGAAGGAAGGAAGGAAGGGGAGAGATAGGATGGATGGATGGGGCGGGGAGGGAGGAAGGATGGATAGGATGGATGGAGGGATGGATGGATGGATGGATGGATAGGCAGGCAGGCAAGAAGGAAGGAAGGAGAGATAGAGAGATAGATGGATGGATGAATAGGCAGGCAAAGGAAGGAAGGAAGGAAGGATAGATAGATAGATGGATGGATGGATGGATGGATGGGCGGGAGGGAGAGAAGGGAGGGAGGGAGGGGATAAATGGATGGGCGGTTGGGCGAGATTGAAGGAAGGAAGGAAGGAAGGAAGGAAGGAAGGAAGGAAGGAAGGAAGGAGAGATAGATAGATAGATAGATAGATAGATAGATAGATAGAGTTACAGGGAGACAGGAAGGATTGAGATGATAAATGATTGATAGATGAATAGATAAATAGATTATTGATTTTGTATAGCAGGTATGTAGAAAGATGATGGATAGATAGATGGGTGATAGATAGGTGATGGATGGATTGATGATAGATAGGGGGAGGTAGGATAGACAATGGATGGATGATAGAGGTGAGAGATATGTGATGGATGTACGATAGGTAGATGATAGATGTATGTATGATAGATTGATCGATCGATCGATAGATGATAGCTATTCTTTAGTCTCTTGCTGGTCTTAATTTTAAAAAATCAGTTTGCAATCAGTTATAAACAACCACCGTGCAAAGTTGTGAGATGAGGCTGAGTTACGTATGCCATTTGTAGGGTCCCTCCCAGTTCCCCACATTAACCGGACCGATGGCTGAAGTTGTTGGGACAATAGGCCAGGAAGGCCGAAGAACAGGACAGAAAGGAGGACGTGTGCGAGGCGGAGGGTCCTCAGTGGGTGAGTCTCCTTTCCTCCTCCTCCTCCTTTCTTCAACATAGTTCTATAAAATTCAGGTGTCTGTGAGCTTATGGAGGAAGTATGAAAAAGAAAATTATTTTGGTTTCTCTTGGCATGAGGAATATAAACAAAAAATATCCAGTCGTGCCTTCAAAATTAACCTGCAAAGGTATTTCCGATTTATGGTGACAACAACAAACAGGCATAAGATTGGAGAACAAAGCCGCCCTGACAATGATCTCTCTTTTTTCCCTGCTCCATTCTTTGTTCCTTTTCCTTCCCAATTTACCCCAAAATTGCCACCAGGTGGCAGCACACACCTGGATGGATAGAGAAGCTGACACCATCACTGTGCGCCTCCCAACTGGCCCTTTCCCACTGTTGAATTAATGCAGTTTGACACCATTTTACCTGCTGGGTCTCAATATTTTGGAATTGTATAAGTTGTAGTTCTACAGCACCAATGAGGGCCGTTTCCTCGCAAAACTGCAACTCCCAGGATTCAATAGCACCTAACCATGGCAGTTAAAGCAGTGTCAAACTACTTTAATTCTCCAGTGTAGACGCAGGCCCGGGTTAACAACTTTCTGCATCCTAGGCCACACTTTGGAATTACGCCCCCTCTACTACCGGCACTGAAAGTTGTTGTTTGGGATCCGGGAAGGGAGGGTGGGGCTTGGGTGCCATGGCGGGGTGGCCATCTGCCGGGGCTGATTAGGATCCCCGCACCCCAGGGATGGAGAGCCTGGGAGGCCTTCCTTTGGAGGGGGGCCCTCTCTGGAGATAGAGAGACACCCACCCGTGTCCGTCTCCTTCAGGGCCGCTGCTCCTCCTCCTTGGTTGCAATCCGTGGCTCAGGGAGAACCCCCCTCCGTGGACTTCCGCCTCCAAGCAGGCCCTCGCCTTCCTATTGGCCGAGTCCACAGAGCCACGCCCGCCTGCGAGGGAGGGAGGGAGGCTCCCCGATTGGCCGGCTGCCGCTCTTCGGCTTTGATCGATGGGTGTCACAAGACAGGGGGCGGGGCCAGGAGGTGAGCTTGGAGGACTCACTCCTGGCCCCGCCCACTCCCCGCCTCCCAGGGAGGGAGGGAGTGACGTCACCCTGGGAGGCGACGGAGCAAACAAGGAAGGCGGACCTGGCGGAGGAGGAGGGAGGGAGTGATGTCACCCTGGGAGGCCCCGCCCCCCGGCTGAGTAGCCAGGAGGAGGGAGGGAGGAAGGGAGGGAAGCCGCTGCTGCTGCTGCTGCTCCTCGCCCTGCATGTCCTGCCTTGAGACCAGGCCTTTGTGCTTCAACTCCCGCCATTCCCAAGGGCTGGCCACGGAGGTTTTTAAAAAAAATTAACATTTCTTTTGGTCCGTGAACTGCGCCCCCCTCGGCTTGCGCCCCTAGGCCATGGCCTAGGTTGGCCTTATGGGTAATCCGGGCCTGTGTAGACGCACCCCACGTTAGATTTACTTGGACTTGCCAGAAGGGAGCCAGTGTGGCTTAGTGCAGTGTTTCCCAACCTTTTTTGAGCCACGGCACACTTTTTACATTTGCAAAATCCTGGGGCACACCACCAACCAAAATGACACAAAATGACACTCTAACACAGCAATACGTATAGTTAATATGTTTTTAAAATGTATTTATACACTCAGTATGAAACCTGGGCCTGTTTCGATGAACTCAACATAGATATTCTGGCAGGAATGGCAGAAAGACACAGACTTCCCACACAGAACTCCCATAACCAAGAGAAAATGCTATAAGAGTTTGGTGGGCATTGACCTAGAGTTTTGGAGTTGTAGTTCACCTATATCCAGAGAGCACTGTGGACTCAAACAATATTGGATCAGGACCAAACTTGGCATGAATACTCAATATGCCCAAATATGAACGCACAGTTGGAGTTCAGGGGAAATAGACCTTGACATTTGGGAGTTGTAGTTGCTGGGATTTATAGCTCCCCTACAATCAAAGAGCATTCTGAACCCCACCAATGATAGAACTGGGCCAAACTTCCCACACAGAACCCCCAGGAGGCAAGAGGAGGTCTCTACTTGGGGAAAGGGAGGCGGGCCTTCCCAATGCATGGAGAGGGGGAGACCAAGTAGACAACAGGTGGGGAGGGGGGGTGCTTGTAATTTTGTGCCTTTATCGAGGTAGGTTTCTTAGGGTTTTTATTCCTCAACACACTAGGCTCTCCCCCTTTCCTGGAGGTTCCAATTTTCCACGGCACACCTGATGATCGCTCATGGCACACTAGTGTGCCCCGGCACACTAGTGTGCCCCGGCACACTGGTTGAGAAACACTGGCTTAGTGGCTTGACTGTTGGAATGTACAATTATGGAGACTAGGATTGGAATCCCTGGTTGGCTATGAAAACCTATGGAGTGACCTTGGACAAGTCACACCATAAACCAGAAATTACTTGGAAAGCCATAGCAATAGCCCATTAGTGCTGAGCACAATACTTGAAAGTGTTACCGCATAATTTAGGACAGCCTGGCCCATAGGGAGCAGAGACCCAGAAGTACCCCTAAAGCGAGGATTTCAGCAGAACCTCTGGTGAAGTTTTTAAAGCAAATAAAAATCCCTTTCCCAAACGATCTCACCAAAGAAGTCCGGAAGAAGGTGCCACTGAAGCTTTTAATCTTGTTGCTGAGAAGGATGACCACTGCAGTTTCCTTGTCGCAAAGCAGTCGTAAAGTTACATTGAAAACATATGCCATTTTTATACATTTTACAGAATTGTCAAATTCAAACTTTCCCGCCCCTGCATGCTGTAGGCTTCATGATGATTGGTTGGAACCTTGGAAGCCAGCTGTAGCGGGAACCAATCGTGAAACAGCGCCGCTTTCGCTTTGGCGAATGGGAAGCGAGGGGCAGGAATGTTTGTTCAAAACAAGCAGCTGGAATTTTCTTGATTAGATCGACATTGGATCTTCATATGTTAAAGAAGATCCAAGGGTTTGCCCTTTCGGGCCAAAATAATTCTTTTGGAGAATTTGGAGGACTCACTCCTGGCCCCGCCCACTCCCCGCCTCCCAGGGAGGGAGGGAGTGACGTCACCCTGGGAGGCGACGGAAACAGGAATTTGTCCTTAACAACCCTCCTTGTTGACAAAGGGCCACATGCAGATTCTATCCATGAGAAGTTTCAGCTTTCTGGATGGTAAACAAATGAAATAACTGTAGCCATGTGCTGGTTTCCGAGGCCAGTAGTGACAGCCGATTGTGAAATATGAAATATAGTTATGCCATATGTTCTATAAGCCAAAAACGAGACTAAACTCTGAGGGTTTGAGGCTTATGAAACAAAAAGGGGTCTTTCAAAATGAGGAGAGGGGAAAGAAAGGAAACCTCTCCAAACTAGAAAGAGTCCTTTGTCATGCAAATTGTTTCATTGATTGGATTAAAGGGTGCAGCCAGGAATGTGGTCACCCTGATCTTGAAAAACAACAGCTGAGTCACATAGCCTTGCTCATATTTTTTTACACATGGGGAGGGGGAAAACATGCAGGAAAATTGCATAGGAGGGTTTCAGGGGAATAGCACCAATATCTCATAATTATTTCATATGCAAGGGGTGGAAAGAAAGTCCATATGATCTTGAAAAGCATCAAATCCATATGCTTTGGGGAAAGTCCATCTGTGCCCTTGGGAAAACTATAAGAGAAAAGTCCTTTTCGCTAATAGCCTGAGGAGAGTCCAAATACATGAAAATCCTTGGAAAACTATGTCTCCCAAACTGCTCAGGGCTTGCCCCTGTTGGCCTGTCCACATGCAACTCCGTGCACAAAGAGTCCATGGCTTCAGGTTAAGTGAGGCAAGAAAACAGAGAGCTAGAAATGGCTGGAGGTCTTTTGATGCCAAATCCCAGCCTTTGGTGCCAGAGATGCCAGACCACATGTGCAGGAACGTTGGAACTCCCTGCTGCAGGTCAACCCAATTAGGATGCAGATGGGCTCTTTCTGGGGCTCGCCTTCATGTTGGAATGTACAACTATGGAGACTAGGATTGGAATCCCTGGTTGGCTATGAAAACCTATGGAGTGACCTTGGACAAGTCTCACCATAAACCAGAAATTACTTGGAAAGCCATAGCAATAGCCCATTAGTGCTGAGCACAATACTTGAAAGGACGGCACCTTGGTCTCCCAATGGATGTCCCGATCTTCAACCACTCTCTGCTCCATTCGGGAAAATGCTGCACTTGCAGAGCTCAGGCGGTATTTCAATGCCAATGTCTATGTTACTCTTGTGGAGAGGTGGCTGCCAAGGGAGCGGAAATGGTCAACGTTTTCTAATGTCGTAGCATTAAGCTGTATTTCTGGCATTGCAGAGGGATTAGCTGGTGCCTACTGGAAGAGCACTTTGGTGTTCTCAATGTTCAATGAGAGACCAAACTTCTCGTATGCTTCTGCAAAGGTAGGTCTTCTTCTGAATGCGCACAGACTACATTACCATCAGCATATTGGAGTTCTATGGGATTGGCTGGTGACTGCTGGAAGAGCACTTTGGTGTTCTCGATATTCAATGAGAGGCCAAGCTTCTCGTATGCTTTTGCAAAGGTGTTTAGAGTGTATGTCGGTCTTCTTCTGAATGAGGGCTGCCCAGGAAGTTGATCGTGATCGACCAGTCGATCACGGGACTGAAGGAGGTCGATCGCAGCCAGATGAGGCGCTTCTGCTCTGCGCGCGTGCACCTTCCGCCCACGCGCAACTTCCACGCTGCGCACCGTCCACGTTTGCTTCCAGACGAGAGAGAAGCAGGGCACTCCTCTCTCTCACTGGCAGCGGAGGCTCCAGGGTTGCTTCCGGATGAGAGAGAGGCAGGCAGAGCGCAAGGCAGGGCCTCCAGAGGCCCCTCCCCGGCTTTAGCTCTACCAGCAGCTTCTCCAGCCTTGAGGAGGGCAGGGTCAAGCAAGCTTTGTGCTATCTATGCCACCACTGGCTTGGCACTGAAGCCCATCCCCGGCTCAGGTCTACCAGCCTTCTCCAGCCTTGAAGAGAAGCTGCTTTGTGCTAGCTATGCCACCACTGGCTTGGCAGAGCTGAAGCCAGAAGGAAGGAGGAGCCAGGCCCCGTGCCAAGCCCCAGCCTTCCCAGCCCTGGCTTCAGCTTTGTGCTACCAGCAGCTTCTCCAGCCTTGAAGAGCGCAGGGCCAAGCCAGCTTTGTGCCTTGAAGAGGGCAGGGTCTATGCCACCACTGGCTTGGCACTGCCATCCTCAAGCCTGAGAAGCTGCTGGTGAGAGCTGAAGCCAAGCCCCGTCCCTCCCGGCTTCAGGTCTACCAGGGCCTTGAAGAGCCAAGCCAGCTTTGTGCTAGCTGCCAAGCCCCGCCCCTCCCCAGGCTTCAGCTCTACCAGCAGCTTCTCCAGCCTTGAAGAGGGCAGGGCAAGCCAGCTTTGTGCTAGCTATGCCACCACTGGCTTGGCACTGCCATCCTCAAGCCTGGAGAAGCTGCTGGTAGAGCTGAAGCCAGAGGGGGAGGAGCCAGGCTGTGCCAAGCCCCGCCCCCTCCCTGGCTTCAGCTCTACCAGCAGCTTCTCCAGCCTTGAAGAGGGCAGGGTCAAGCCAGCTTTGTGCTAGCTATGCCACCACTGGCTTGGCACTGCCATCCTCAAGCCTGGAGAAGCTGCTGGTAGAGCTGAAGCCAGGGGGCGGAGCCAGATCGCACCAAGCCCCGCTTCCACCCCGCCTTCAGCTCTACCAGCAGCTTCTCAAGCCTTGAGGTAGGTAAATCTTTCTGACTTGGTTTTGTTATAAGTAGCTCGCATGCTGAAAAAGTGTGGGCACCCCTGTTCTGAATGCACACAGACTACATTATCATCGACATATTGAAGTTATATGGCATTGGCTAGTGACTGCTGGAAGAGCACTTTGGTTTTCTTGTTGTCCAATGAGAGACCAAGCTTCTTGTATGGTGTTTAGAGTGATATGTAGGTCTTCTTCTAAATGCGCACAGACTATGTTATCATCGGCATATTGGTATTCTATAACAGTTGTTGTTGTTACCTTGATTTTGGCTTTAAGTTTGCTGAAATAATTGTGTCATTGTACATTAGATCTTGCCCCAACAGTAGCACAGGTCTGGGGAAATTGTTCTGGAAGCTTTTACTGGATTTCTCTAAGTCAGTGTTTCCCAACCTTTTTTGAGCCGCGGCACACTTTTTACATTTACCAAATCCTGGGGCACACCACCAACCAAAATGACACAAAATGACACTCTAACACAGTAATACATATAGTTAATATGTTTTTCAATGTATTTATACACTCAGTGTGAAACCTGGGCCTGTTAGGATGAACACAACATAGATATCCTGGCAGGAATGGCAGAAAGACACAAACTTCCCACACAGAACTCCCATAACCAAGAGAAAATGCTATAAGAGTTTGGTGGGCATTGACCTTGAGTTTTGGAGTTGTAGTTCACCTATATCCAGAGAGCACTGTGGACTCAAACAATGTTGGATCAGGACCAAACTTGGCATGAATACTCAATATGCCCAAATGTGAACACAGATGGAGTTCAGGGGAAATAAACCTTGACATTTGGGACAGTTTCTGGGATTTATAGTTCCCCTACAATCAAAGAGCATTCTGGACCCCGCCAATGATAGAACTGGGCCAAACTTCCCACACAGAACCCCCAGGAGGCCAGAGGAGGTCTTTACTTGGGGAAAGGGAGGCGGGCCTTCCCAATGCATGGAGAGGGGGAGACCAAGTAGACAACGGGTGGGGAGGGGGGTGGTTGTAATTTTGTGCATTTATCGAGGTAGGTTTCTTAAGGTTTTTATACTTCAACACATTAGATTCTCCCCCCTCCCACCCTGGAGGTTCCCATTTCCCACGGCACACCTGATGATCGCTCATGGCACACTAGTGTGCCCCGGCACACTGGTTGGGAAACACTGCTCTAAGTAACAGCTAAGTTTGTTCATAACTAGGGTCACAAAAGCATCCTTTCTGGCTTCATTTCAGTTTCTCTTCTCATTTTGAGGGCAGCTGGATAGCGCAGAGCTCTATATTTAGCTCGGTCAGCCTTGATTTCTGCAAAACTGCAAGGAAGAAACCCAGAAACCTTTAGCTAAGATATTGTTCATTTATTTATTATTGCTTTAGGTTTTTGTTTTTTTTAAACCCCACACGCAAATAGAGATTCATGTGTTGGGGCATGCAGAGGTCGCCGCTGTCAACAGTGGAAATTTTCTGTGGCAGAGAGCAATCCGTTTCACAGGAAGCGGTCTTGTGTTTCACTCCAAGGCTTTTGCTCAAGCAAAAATAACCGAAGGGGAAACTGTACGAAGCAACTTTGCGGCACAAAAGCTGACCGCTTTTCCAAATGTTGACCAGGTTGTCTCATGATGGGACTTAAGTTTGATGATCTCAGTTTCATCCTATGGGTTTCAAAGGAGGCCACCTTAAAATCCACCAAGGGGGAAAGCAGAGTTCAAATCCAATCTCTCTCTCTCCCTCCCTCCCTCCCTCCCTCCCTCCCTCCCCCTCCCTCCCTCCCTCCATCCATCCATCCATGTGAATATAATAAAAGTCAGTGTTTGCGGGCGGTGGGTGGGGCGGTGGGGCGGAGGGAGGAATATGTGCCAGCGTTTCGATTGGCTGCCACTCTGGGATTATTTGCATAAAGAGCTCTGACTGGCCAGTCTCAGAACTCCCAACATTCTCCGGCCCCAGACTGAGGGGATTGGTTGCCACTGAAATGGTATTTGCATAAAGGACTCCGATTGGCCAACCACATTTCAACATTCTAAAGTGACTCAGAGGGGAAAGGAAAGGCAACTTGGCACACAGAGGCCCAATGGCCCACTTTACAAACCTGCTGCGGTTTACAGCAGGATGGCTCACAAATGATGGGATTTGCAGTACCTTCGACCAATTCATTTCCCACAAAACATTGCAGCCCCTACAAATCAGAGACCAGGCCCAAACTTGGCACACAGAGCCCCCATGACCCACTCTACATCCTGGTGCAATTTTGAGTGGGACGGACCACGGATGATGGGATTTGAGGTACCTTCACTCACTTTCTGAGACTGCTGCGACCCTCATCCAATGACTGATCAAGACCACACTTGGCACACAGAGCCCCCATGACCCACTCTACATCCTAGTGCAGTTTTGAGTGGGACGGACCACGGATGATGAGAGTTGAAGTATCTTCACTCACTTTCTGAGACCGCTGCGACCCTCATCCAATGACTGATCAAGACCACACTTGGCACACAGAGCCCCCATGACCCACTCTACATCCTGGTGCAGTTTTGAGCGGGACGGACCACGGATGATGGGAGTTGAAGTATCTTCACTCACTTTCTGAGACCGCTGCGACCCTCATCCAATGACTGATCAAGACCACACTTGGCACACAGAGCCCCCATGACCCACTCTACATCCTGGTGCAGTTTTGAGCGGGACGGACCACGGATGATGGGAGTTGAAGTATCTTCACTCACTTTCTGAGACTGCTGCGACCCTCATCCAATGACTGATCAAGACCACACTTGGCACACAGAGCCCCCATGACCCATTCTACATCCTGGTGCAGTTTTGAGTGGGACGGACCACGGATGATGGGAGTTGAAGTATCTTCACTCACTTTCTGAGACCGCTGCGACCCTCATCCAATGACTGATCAAGACCACACTTGGCACACAGAGCCCCCATGACCCACTCTACATCCTGATGCAGTTTTGAGTGGGACGGACCACGGATGATGGGAGTTGAAGTATCTTCACTCACTTTCTGAGACCGCTGCGACCCTCATCCAATGACTGATCAAGACCACACTTGGCACACAGAGCCCCCATGACCCACTCTACATCCTGATGCAGTTTTGAGCGGGACGGACCACGGATGATGGGAGTTGAAGTATCTTCACTCACTTTCTGAGACCGCTGCGACCCTCATCCAATGACTGATCAAGACCACACTTGGCACACAGAGCCCCCATGACCCACTCTACATCCTGGTGCAGTTTTGAGTGGGACGGACCACGGATGATGGGAGTTGAAGTATCTTCACTCACTTTCTGAGACCGCTGCGACCCTCATCCAATGACTGATCAAGACCACACTTGGCACACAGAGCCCCCATGACCCATTCTACATCCTGGTGCAGTTTGGAGAATGGGGGACCATGGATGATGGGACTTCAAGTACCTTCCCTGACTTCGAGAGACTGCTGCAACCTTCATCCAGAGAATGATCAAGACCAAATGTGACACACAGAGCCCCCATGACCCACTCTATACCCTGGTGCTGTTTGGAGGGGGGTGGACCATGGCCAATGGGACTTGCAGTACCTTCACTAAGTTCCTGGGACCACTGCAAGCCACATACACATCTAATGGGAACCAACCTTGGCACACAATGCCTTCCTCACATAACCCGGGCACCCCTGGGTCCTCAGCTAGTATATATATATAAATACTGCTGTCGTCATGAGTACCTTAACAACAAAAAAACTACGGGGCCAATACCCACCAAATTTGGCAGCAAAACGTCTCACAATGCAAGGTGGGACCAACAATAAAAATCCCCCCAAAGAACCCCTCAAAATGAATTAAATTAACAAAATACAGATCCTCTGTTGTTCCGCTCTGGCCCCGCCCCCTCTCCCTCGCCGCACTCCCCCCTCCTTCCTTCCTTCTTTCCCTTTGGCAAGGGAGAGGGATGTGGTGGAGGGACAATAAGAGGCCCCGCCCCCTGCTCCGGCCCCACCCCCTACTCCAGCCCCATGGCAAGGGAAGTAGAAAGGAAAGGAAAAGGAAAGGAAAGGCAGGAAAGAGGTAAAGAAGGAAGGAAGGTGAACAGACAGGAAGGAAGGAGAGAAGAAAGGAGGGAGGGGAAAAGGGAAAGAATGAAAGGGGGGAGGAAGGAAAGAGAGAAGGAGGGAGGGAAAGAAGGAAGGAAGGAAAGAAAGAGGTACCAAAGGAAGGAAGAAGAGAAAGTAGAAAGGAAGGGCAGGAAAGAGGTAAAGAAGGAAGGAAAGCGAACAGACAGGAAGGAAGGAGGGAAGAAAGGAGGGAGGGAAAAAGGGATAGAATGAATGATGGAAAGGGGGAGGAAGGAAAGAGAGAAGGAGGGAGGGAAAGAAGGAAGGAAGGAAAGAAAGGTACCGAAGGAAGGAAGAAGAGAAAGTAGAAAGGAAAAGAAAGGCAGGAAAGAGGTAAAGAAGGAAGGAAGGCGAACAGACAGGAAGGAAGGAGGGAAGAAAGGAGGGAGGGAAAAAGGGAAAGAATGAAAGATGGAAAGGGGGGAGGGAAAGAAGGAAGGAAGGAAAGAAAGAGGTACTGAAGGAAGGAAGAAGAGAAAGTAGAAAGGAAAGTAAAGGCAGGAAAGAGGTAAAGAAGGAAGGAAAGCGAACAGACAGGAAGGAAGGAGGGAAGAAAGGAGGGTGGGAAAAAGGGAAAGAATGAAAGATGGAAAGGGGGAGGAAGGAAAGAGAAGGAGGGAGGGAGAGAAGAAAAGATGGAAGGAAGGAAAGAAAGAGGTAGCGAAGGAAGGAAGAAGAGAAAGTAGAAAGGAAAGGCAGAAAAGAGTTAAAGAAGGAAGGAGAAAAGGAAATAAAAAGTGAAAGAAGGAAGGAAACGGGGGGAAGAAAGGAGACAAAGGAAGAAGTAGAGAAAGGGGGAGGGAAGGAAGGAAAGAGAGAGAGAGAAGGAAGGATGGAACCAAAGAGTGAAAGAAGGAATAAAAGAAAGAGGTTGAGAAGGGAGAAAGGATAGAAAGGGGAAGGGGAAGAAAAAGGGTGAAAGGAATAGTCCAGATTTCTACCTCTACTTTGAAAATTCTTACTAAAGGCCACAGCAACGCGTGGCAGGGCACAGCTAGTGTGTGTGTGTGTGTGTGTGTGTGTGTGTGTGTGTGTGTGTGTGGTGTGTGTATCGGAAAGGAGCAAACTTTAGCCCTCCAATTGTTTTGGACTTCAACTCCCACAATTCCTAACAGCCTATCAGCCTACACATTTAACCTACTGATGCCTCAATTGACTGGTATATGTTCTTATTTTGAAATTGAATGGAGTGAAGCAAGGTTGTGTTCTTGCACCAACCCTATTTACAATCTTCTTCAGCATGATGCTCCAAAGGGCTACGGCAGACCTCGAAGAAGAAGACGGCATATATATACGCTATCGTACTGATGGCAGCTTGTTCAACTTAAGCCATCTGAGGGCTCGCACTAAGACTCTAAACTCTCTTCGTGAGCTGCTTTTTGCTGACGATGCTGCCCTTGTCGCCCATTCAGAAGCAGCCCTGCAGCGCCACACACCCTGCTTAGCACCACCTGCAGACCTGTTTGCGCTGGAACTCACCCCCTAGGAAACGGAAGGCCTCTACCAGCCCGCACCACAGGAAGAACACCACCATCCCACGTCAGCATAGGCACATCTGTGCTTAAGTCCGTTCAGCAGTTCACCTACCTGGGAAGCATCATCTCTTCAGACGCCAAGATTGACGAAGAGATAGATCACAGATTATCAAAGGCATATAGTGCATTTGGAAGGCTTCACAAAAGAGTCCGGAGCAACAAACACCTGAGGCAAAGCACCAAAATCAGTGTGTACAGAGCTATCATACTGTCGATTCTCCTACATGGGTCTGAAACATGGGTCACCTATCGCCAACACCTACGACTCCTCAAACACTTTCATCAGCGCTGTCTTTGCACAATCCTAAATATACACTGGACCGACTATGTGACGAATGTTGCTGTCCTTGAGCAAGCAGGAGTCACCAGCGTTGAGGCCATGCTATTGAGAACACAGCTGCGCTGGGCAGGGCACGTCACTAGGATGGAGGACCACCGCCTCCCAAAGATACTACTCTATGGTGAACTCGCCACGGGTCAGCGCAAGAGAGGCGCCCCCAAAAAGAGACATAAGGACTCCCTGAAACAACATCTCAGGCTCGGCCAGATTGATCACCAACAATGGTCTACCCTGGCCTCACATCGGGAGGCATGGAGACGCACTATCCACAATGCTGCGGCCTCTTTCGAGAAGACACGCTGAACGGGTCTCGAGGAGAAACGACAATGCTGGAAACAACATCACACAAGGAGACTTTCTGCTGTGCTTTCTGCAACTGAACTTGCCTATCTCAGATTGGCCTTTTTAGTCATCAACGCGCTTGTAAAAAAACGTGGGATGAGTCCTTCCTAAGAATCTTTGTTTGCGAAGTAATGCCGAGAGTAGCTGATGCATTTCCCATCCTAAGCTTATACTCGAGTCAATATGTTTCCCCAGTTTTTTTGTGGTAAAATTAGGTGCCTCAACTTATATTCGGGTTGGCTTATACTCGAGTATATACGGTAAGTGCAATTGCTGTCCCAATTAGAATAATTCTACTCAGTCCCCGCAGTTCACATAAGTTTTTGTTTGCCATGAACAACTCATTCAATCGGTCTACTCTTATTTAGTCTAACCTAAGGAATACCTGGACAGAATAGTACTTTGGCATTCTGAATTGCTCAGCTCTCTTTCACTCGAGTGTCCATAGTCAATGGGAATCTAGGTCACCCAATGGTGAGAAATGGGCACCAGCTGGCATGACAAATGCCCGATTTATCTTAGCCTGGAGCAGGCAACATGGCAATGTGATGTCACAGACATGGGTTGGAATGCCATATGGCTCAGCATAGCATAGCACTTATGCGTTTGGAACTATGCTATATCTGGATTTACTATTAAAGCGCTGCAGCCCCTGTTCCACAAAGAGGTTTCTGACGATCTCCTTGTAGTAGGGTGCAAAGGCCATACATCCTCCATATTGTGAGATATTATGACTTATTGGAAAAGGCTTGGTAATGGGGACAGGATTATGGCACCCCAGGCCTGGAAACACCTACGACCATAGCATCACACAAGAGTCCAGAGCAGGAGTGGGCAATTATTTTTTCCAAGGGGCCACACGAGAGCCAAAAAATATTATGGAGGGCCGCACCTAAAGGCTGAACTACATTCTAATCTACATTATTTATTTATTTACTATATTTACTATATGTTACACATCATTAATATTAACATATTAATATATCAAGAAATATTCATATATTATTAATATTAATATCATAATTATTGTATTATAGTATATATAGAGACATTATAATATATTGAAATTATAATTTAATATAACATATTATTTATTATATTATAATATTACGGTATTATTATAAAATTATTATAAAATAATAATAAAAACCACTAAAATGAAATTAAATGAAATTCAAGAAGACACGGTGCGAACCAAGATAGAGGCTGACATCCTCAAGAGAGGAAGGATCCCAAGATGGAATGGCCCAATGGACCCAGCCCAGAGGATGGCAAAGCGGACCCAGCCGCTGCCGCAGCAGACCAGCAGACGATCGGAGCCTGCAGGCCTCTGCCTGCTCTTGCCCCCAGCCGATCGCCCTGCCATGGAGTGCCTGCCATCCCGGCTTTGGAGTGCCTGCCATCCTTGGAGGCGATCCGGGCCTGCAGTGGGAGTAGTCGGCGACCTGAGGCGGCTGATCGCCCTGGCAACCCGGAAGACAATCAAGTCTTCCAGGTTGCCAGGGCAATCAGCCGCCGCAGGCCGCCGACTGCTCCCGCTGCAGGTCTGGATCGCTTCCCGGGATAGCAGGCACTCCAAAGCCGCTGCTCCTCTGGGCTATCTGCCGACACAGGACCCACAGCCCGCAATGGGATGGCGGCAGCAGCACCCCTTCCTCTTGGCCCCGCCCCCCGATGCCCTTCTCCCCGGGCAGGACAGAATCGGCTGCCGGCCCGCATCCAGCCCACGGGCCGTAGCTTGCCCAGGTCTGGTCCAGAGTATAAGCAAACAGTTTATTGTAAAAAAAACCCAAACAAACCATAAACTATATATGAAAAAAACAGGTTCAAATAAACATGTATAATCTAAAAAAGGGTTAGCAATAACCAAACAGTAATTGACCCGACGTAGGGCCTTCTCTGTGGTGGCTCCAACTATCTGGAATACTCTGCCAGCTGAAGTGTGTGCCCTGCAAGACCTCCTTGCCTTTTGCAGGGCCTGTAAAACCTCTCTCTTAAAACTGGCATTTAGTTGCTGATATTTGTAATCCTGCTGAGTTAGATTTAGTTTAAATTTAGAATAGTTTATCTAATGTTTTTATCTGTTTTATGCTTGTGATTGTGAGCCGTTCCGAGCCCTCGGGGAGTGGCGGCATACAAGAATGATTAATAAATAAATAAATAAATAAATAAATAAATAAATAAATAAATGTCTCGTGCAAATCTCAAGGTATGAGGGCGGGTCAATAAGTCCGTGACTTTGAATTTCCCGCCTCTTAACCGAAAGGGCGACACTGCTCCAGTCAAGAGGCATCTGTCAGTTACTCCTGTCAAAATTTGAACAAGCTGCGTCATTTAGTTTGTGTTTGACAGCCATTGACTACCACCTGATTTGAGGAGAAAATGGAAAAAAGTGAATTTTGTGTGCTCATTAAGCATTATTTTTGGCTGAAAAAAACATCACTCAAACCAAGGCTAAGCTTGATAAATACGATGGGACTCTGCACCATCAATTTCAATGGTAAAAAAGTGATTTACTGAATTTCGTTGTGGCCGTACAAGCACGGAAGATGCCGAACGTTCTGGACGCCCAGTTGAGGTCTCTACACCTGAAACAATTGAAAAAATTCACGATATGGTGTTGGCCGATTGGAGATTGAAAGTGCGAGAGAGTGTGGAAGCCATAGGCATCTCGCGTGGCTCAGTGGTTTCAATTTTAAATGATCCCTTGGATATGAGAAAGCTTTCTGCAAGATGGGTGCCGCATTTCTCACAATGCAGGACAACACAAGGGTGCACACATGTGCAGTTGCTATGGCAACAATCCATGAATTGGGATACGAATTTCTCTCTCATCCGCCCTATTCTCCGGATTTAGCCCCGAGTGACTCTTTCTTGTTTCCAAACCTGAAGAAATGGCTCAGTGGAAAGAAATTTGACTCCAACAATGAAATCATCTCACATCTTTGAATCAGATTATATGGTAGTGTGGACTCAGAAAACCCAGTTCAAAGCAGATACTGTGTTATATGTTCCACATTTTTGTAGTGGGGATGCAGATCATTTTGACTTGGTTGTTTTATAAGTAGCTCGCATGCTGAAAAAGTGTGAGCACCCCTGTTTTAGAGTATCAAAACAGCATTTATCTTGTCCTGGAAGGCTCTCTGATAATTCCCAGCACCAGCTGCAACACTTTATTCCCATCCTTCAAGGGATTTATCAAATGTCACAGCAAGGGGCTTGGGGCTGTTAGGAATTGTGAGAGTCCAAAACACTTGGAGGGAAAGCCAAAGTTTGCCCATGCCTGCTATAATTATTATTATTATTATTATATTATTTATTATTCTAAACCCTTCTTTTCTAAATGGCAAAAGGGGTGTATCACTTCTATTTGAAATCGGTCCCATTTTTGCATATCTAGACAGCACAATGTCACACCCAGGAATGCTGGCCGCGTGCCTTGGTGCTTATCGTAGCAATGTTTTCTTAATTACCGTGACAAAGGACCGGGAGGAGGAAGTTGTGGGTGTTTCCATAAGCCTGACCTTTGGCTTATTCTTGCCATTCAATGTGAATCAAGGTGACCAATTGCAATATTCACACTTGCCCAGGGGCGGTCTAAGGTAATTTTATATGGTAAGCGAACATTATTTTGACACCCCCAAACATTATTTTGGCGCCCCCATGTAAAACAAATATACAATTATAATATCACAATACCATTAGTAGTATTATATTGTATCAATGTATATCTATATATATAAAGGAAGAGTCGTCATGGAAAGACCGTCCCAAACAGAGAAACCTTACAACGCAGAAACACCAAACTTGCCAACAGAAATAGGCCTCAAGCAAGGTACGTTTGTAGCAAAGAAACTTTCCCCCCAAAACCTAATAGGCCCCCAAAACTACGAGTAAAAAAACCTACATTTCCCAGCATCCTCCGGGGCTGCCAACGACTCTCCCAGCCTCTACATTCTGACAACATGATTGGCTGCCAATAAGGGCGGATTTGCATAACTCCTGTACTGGCCAGCCAACATGAACATTCCGACCCATAATAAACTGTCAGAGGAGGATAAGGCAAAGGGCTGAGGCACAAACACAAACACCCAATTCACTTCCCACAGAAAATTTACACCCCTACAAATCACAGACCACGCCCAAAATTGACAGTAAGGCTTCATTAACTTAATTTCCCTGACTAGGCCTCACTTAATGGAATGCTGTTTACGCTCTGAATTGACAGTAAGGCTTCATTAACTTGATTCTCCCGACTAGCCCTCAGCTCATTGGACATTGTGTATGGCCTGAATTGACAGTAAGGCTTCATTAACTTGCTGTCCCTGACTAGGCCTCAGCTCATGGGACATTGTGTATGGCTTGAATTTACAGTAACCTACCTTGGCACACAGAGCCCCTATGACCCACGCTACATTCTACTACAGTTTGGAGGAGGGTGGACCATGGATTATGGGACTTGAAGTACCTCCATAAATAATGGGATTTGTAGTACTTCAAAACCCATCATTCCCCACAGACCACTGTGTCCAAGAACCAAGACCGATAAAGACCAAACTTGGCAAACAATGCACCCCATGACCCACACTCCATCCGACTGCAGATTAGAGGAGGACACACCATGGATAATGGGATTTCAAGTACCTCCACTCACTTCCAAAGTACCCCACCCACACACGCATCAACCTCTACATCAACACAGCAGACAGAAAGACAAAAAACATTGTATATCCACAAGCTATTCAGAATGCCAGCAACACCACACAACAACAACTCCACAGGACTTCAACATCCCACCCACCAGAACAAACCACAACAACACAGCCATGACCCCAACAACACCATAACTAACAACAACTCCAACCCTTACATACTCAGACTTTCTCGCATCTCCAAAATAGGGCACAGCAACGCGTGCCGGGTACAGCTAGTACAATATATTATAGTACATACTCATACTATATTATACCATAATTATATTATACTACATTGCAATCCTAGAAAGAGTCACATATAGCTCGCGAGCCGTAGGTTCCCGACCCCTGATCTAGACACCAGACTCCTATTGATGCAGGCCAAAATCCCATTGGCTTTTTTAGCTGCCACATCACATTGTTGGCTCATGTTTAACCTGTTGTCCACAAGGACTCCAAGATCTTTTTCACATGTCGAAGGTGTCACCCACATATCTGAACCATAAAGTGGGCTCTTGTGTTGTTGTTTCCAGTTGCTGTTTCTCCCACTCTGGACATTCCACAGATACGTAAACCCCACTTGCCTAGTTTCCAACAGACCTCACAACCTCCAGGGACACCTGCCATAGGTATGGGTGAAAAGTCAGGAGACAAAATGCTTCGGGAACATGCAACCTAGTCATTCCGGCCATGAAAGCCTTCAACTACACAAGGAGGAGGTTCTTTGCTGTGAACTGAAGTGTACCTGTAAAGTAATTACAGTTGGGGATAGTCTGCTTTGTTGTTGTTGTTGTTGTTGTTGTTGTGTGCCTTCAAGTGGTTTCCAGCCTCTGGAGATGGATCACAGGTTTGCCCTAGCCTTCCTCTGAAGCTGAGAGAGCATGACCTGCCCTTTGGGTTGCAATAGCACAAGCATGGGCAAACTTGGGCCCTCCAGGGATTTTGGACTTCAACTCCCACAAGTCCAAAAACATCTGAAGGGCCAAAGTCTGCCCATGTTTTTTTTTTTTGGTGAAACAGAACAATGTTTATTTTTGAGAACTGGTAACAAAACTGACTTTTAAGCTTGATGGTTACAATATTTGGCAAGGGCTTGATGGTTTGTGCTATAGCAGGGCTGTCCAACAGGCGGCCCACGGGCCGCATATGGCCCCCCAGCCTGTTGGACACGGCCCCAGCTACCCTCCTGAAATAATTTATTTTTTTAAAAATGGCGGCCAGGGGGGGAAGGGGAGGAGGAGGGGCAGGGAGAAGGAAGGGAGCCAGCTCTTCCTCCTTGCCTCGTCCCCTCCGTCCCTCTCTCCGCCCCGCCGCTGCGATCCGGTTTGCAGCGGCGGGGGGGAGGGAGGGGAGGAGGAGGAATCCTCCCCCTCCTCCTTCCCGGCGCCACTGGTGTCCCGATCGCCGCAGCACCGGGGGAGGAGGAATCCGCCCTCCCTCCTCCTCCTTCCCCGGCACCGCGGCGATCGGGACACCGGCGGCACCGGCAAGGCCGGGAGGGAGCGAGGGGCCAGGCCTTCCAGGGAAGCCTTCTGGATGGCTCGCGGGGGAAGTGAGCGACCGGTTCTCGCTTCCCCCGCGAGCCATCGAGGCCTGCGGGAGAGTTTTCGCCCGGCTCTCGCGTCCCTCTGACGAGAGGGATCGAGAGCGGGCGCCCAAGCCTGGGTGGCTTGCGGGGGAAGCGAGCACCCGGTTCTTGCTTCCCCCGCGAGCCATCCAGGCTTGCGGGAGGGTTTTCGTCCGGCTCTCGCGTCCCTCTGACGTCACCCAGCCCCGCCGAAAAGGGGCGGGCCGCGCAGGAGGCCAGGCATGCGTGGCCCCGCCCCCTGGGAGCGGCCCCGCCCCCGCTCACTGATCACCTGCGGCCCCCCAGGTGATCAGTGACCGGAATTCTGGCCCTTGGGCCGGAAGAATTTGGACAGCCCTGTGCTATAGCATGTTTGTGCTATAGCAGACTTACTTACTTACTACTTACTTAGGCAATCCCTTGTTGTCTGAGTAAGATTACCCCCCAAGTTCGGTGTCCTGGTGGTTAATACGTAGGTGACTGTAGAGCCCTATTTATTTATTTATTTATTTTTATTTACATCATTTATATTCCACCCTTCTCACCCCGCAAGGGACTCAGGGCGGATTACAATGCACATATACAGGCAAACATTCAATGCCATAGACACACAACATAAACAGACACTCAGAGGCAATTTAACATTCCAGCTTCTGGCCACCAGAGGGAGCTGTCGCATTCCTGCATTCTTTTGCATACTTCCTGGAGATTGACAACGAAGTTGCAAAGGTTGACAACAAGCTACACAATTTGGCTGAGAGCTCACCCCGACCCAGGCAGGCTTCGAACTCATGACCTTCTAGTCAGTAGAGATCTTATGCAGCTGACTCCCAGCCAGCTGCGCCACAGTCCCTGTGGGAGAACCTGCATGTTCTCCCACAGTGAGGACATCGGTTTCCAGACGAAAGGCGGTCCTGGTCAGGGTTGGCTGGACGTGCCTTCCTCTTGGCAAGTTTCTCTCTTTTGCCCTCCATTCGTGCCTCTTCAAATTCTGCAGCACTGCTGGCCACAGCTGACCTCCAGTTAGCGCACTCAAGGGCCAGGGTTTCCCAGTTCTCTGTGTCTATGCCACAGTTTTTAAGGTTGGCTTTGAGCCCATCTTTAAATTCCTTTTCCTGCCCACCGACATGACGTTTATCGTTCTTGAGTTCAGAGTAGAGTAACTACTTTGGGAGACGGTGGTCGGGCATCTGGGCGATGTGGCCGGTCCAGCGGAGTTGATGGCGGAGGAGCATCATTTCCTAATGTTACGCCATTAAGCTGTATTTCTGGCCTTGCGGAGGAATTGGCTGGGAAAAAAGGGCGCGACGGGGAAGGGGGAGGAAGAGGTCTCTGTCAAAAGCTGGTATGGGCAAACTTGGACCTTCCAGGTGTTTTGGACTCCAACTCCCACCATTCCTAGCAGCCTCAGGCCCTTTTCCTCCCCCCCCCCAGCCACTTAAGCAGGAAAGGGCCTCAGGCTGTTAGGAATAGTGGGAGTTGAAGTCCAAAGCACCCAGAGGGCCGAAGTTTTCCCACGCCTGTTTTAGGGACCTTAAAGTGGTGAGCCTCCTTCCAACATTGGGATTCTGGAGAGAAAACAAACAACAACGTAACATGACATTGTTTGAGTCCACAGTGTTCTCTGGGTGTAGGTGAACTACAACTTCCAAACTCAAAGTCAATTCCCAAGCAAACCCTTTCTGTACTTTCTGTTGGTAATGAGAGTTCAATATGCCAAGTTTGGTTCAATTCCATTGTTGCAAGAGTTCAGGATGCTCTTTGATTGCGTGTTAACCTTAAATCCCAGAAACCGTAACTCCTAGATGTCAAGGTCTATTTTCCCCACACTCCATCTGTGTTCACATTTGGGCATATTGAGTATTCATGCCAAGTTGGGTCCTGATCCAACATTGTTTGAGTCCACAGTGCTCTCTGGATATAGGTGAACTACAACTCCAAAACCCAAGGTCAATGCCCACCAAACTCTTATAGTATTTTCTCTTGGTTATGGGAGTTCTGTGTGGGAAGTTTGTGTCTTTCTGCCATTCCTGCCAGGATATCTATGTTGTGTTCATCGAATCAGGCCCAGGTTTCACACTGAGTGCATAAATACATTTAGAAACATATTAACTATATGTATTACTGTGTTAGAGTGTCATTTTGGGTTAGTATTAGTATGTTTTGTGTGTGTCTTTCTGCCATTCCTGCCAGGATATCTATGTTGTGTTCATCGTAACAGGCCCAGGTTTCACACTGAGTGCATAAATACATTTAGAAACATATTAACTATATGTATTACTGTGTTAGAGTGTCATTTTGGGTTAGTATTAGTATGTTTTGTGTGTGTCTTTCTGCCATTCCTGCCAGGATATCTATGTTGTGTTCATCGAAACAGGCCCAGGTTTCACACTGAGTGTATAAATACATTTAGAAACATATTAACTATATTTATCACTGTGTTAGAGTGTCATTAGAGTGTCATTTTGGTTGGTGGTGTGCCCCAGGATTTTGTCAATGTGAAAAATGTGCCGCGACTCAAAAAAGGTTGGGAAACACTGCTGTGCATGGACAGGGGCCAATAAGGTTTGCCTTGTGGCACCACAAGGCAAACCTTATTGGCCCCTGCCCATGCACAGAGTGCTTTCCCCCCTTCTTCCTCCTTCTTTTGTTTCCTCCATCTCCCAACCTGGGCGCACCTCTTTCTCAATGTCTCTGGATGGAGAGAGAGAGCACAAAGAGAGCCCTGCCTTCCCATTGGCTGGAAGGGGCGCCAGTCCTCACATGGGCCCGGCTGGGCTTCCTATTGGCTGGGCGAGGCGTCACTCTCTTTTCCCTCCCTTTCTTTCTTTCTTTCTCTCTCTCTCTCCTTTTTTCCTTCCTTCATTCCCTCCTTTCGCTGAAGAGGAAGAGGAGGCGAAGGAAACAAGAGAGAGAGGAGAGGAGGAACAGAAAGAGAGGAAGAAGGAGGAAAAAGAGAGGAAGAGACAGAAGGGAAGGAAGGAAGGAGGAAGAGAGGAGGAAAAGAGGAGGAAAGGAAGGAAAAGACAGAAGGGAAGGAGGAAGAGAGAAAGGAGGAAAGGAAGGTAAAGAGAAGGAAAGGAAAGAGGGAGGAAAGGAAGGAAAAGACAGAAGGGAAGGAGGAAGAGAGAAAGGAGGAAAGGAAGGCAAAGACAGAAGGAAAGGAGAGAAAGGAGGAAAAGGGTAGGAAAGGAAAGCAGAGACAGAGAGAGGGAAGAAAGGGAAAGGAAAGGAGAGGAGGGAGGAAGTAAATAGATACAGATAGATACAAAGAAAGGTAAATAATAGATAGATACATAGAGGTATACTAAACTCAGAGGGATAGAGATACATAGGGATACAAAGATGCCGGGTTCCCCTCGGTGGCCCTCTTCCCTTAGAGGCGCCGCATAAAAGGAGGAAGAGGAAGAGGAAGGAAGAGAGGAAGGCTTGGAGCTGCTGCCTCTGGAGGGATGCTCGCCCCATAGGCCCCGATGGAGGGCGGCGGGGGCCGGGTGGGGGACCCTTCCTCTCGCCCCTCGCCATGAGGACTCCTGCCCGCCGGGGAAGGGAGCAGCTCGCCTTCCTCCTCCTCTTCCTCCTCCTCTTCTTCCCCCTCTGTGGCTCGGCGAGGGGCTCTGGCTCGGAGGCGGCGACCCCTTGGAGCAGCAGCAGCAGCCCTTCCTCGCCTTCCTCTGCGGGGCCTCCCACCCAAGACCCGGGACCTCAAGCCCGGCCTTCCCCGACCGCCTCCCTGGGACCCACCGAGCTCGAGGAAGAGGAGGAAGAAGAGGAGGAGGGGAAAGGGCAGCCTTCCTCGCCCCCACCCCCCACGCCCTCAACCCCTTCCCCTCCCCACGAAGAAGAAGAAGAGGAGGAAGAGGAAGAGCCCCTGGTCCACAGCGGGACAGGTGAGTGCCATTCCAGGCGGAGACTTGCGTCAATGACATTCTCATCGAAAGATCGCATGCTTTTGGGTTTGGGGGTGCACCCCATTGTAGAGACCCCCTTTGGAGACGTAGGGAAGGTAGTCCCCGAGTTACGAACGAGGCCTGTACGTAAGTCGGATCTGTACGTAAGTCGAAACGGGAGGTTCTTTTAAAGGTGGAAATCCAGCCAAATACACACACACACACACATGGTATCCACAGCGGGACAGGTGGTTCCAGGTGGATCCCTCTTTGGGCTTGCGTCAATGACATTCTCGTCGAAAGGTGTCATGCTTTTGGGTTTGGGGGTGCACCCATTGTAGAGACCCCCTTTGGAGACGTAGGGAAGGTAGTCCCTGAGTTACGAACAAGGCCGGTACGCAAGTCGGATCTGTACGTAAGTCAAAGCGGGGGGTCCTTTGAAGGTGGAACTCCAGCCAAATACACACACACACACATATGGTATCCACAGCGGGACAGGTGGTTCCAGGTGGATCCCTCTTTGGGCTTGCGTCAATGTCATTCTCGTTGAAAGGTGTCATGCTTTTGGGTTTGGGGGTGCACCCCATTGTAGAGACCCCCTTTGGAGACGTAGGGAAGGTAGTCCCCGAGTTACGAACGAGGCCTGTACGTAAGTCGGATCTGTACGTAAGTCGAAACGGGGTTCCCTTTAAAGGTGGAACTCCAGCCAAATACTCTCTCTCTCTCTGGCATTACTTCACGAACGAATATTCTTAGGAAGGATTCATCCTGCGCTCCCCACAAGCGCGCCAATGATTTCGTTTTCGGAGGTTGGATGTGTCCTTCGAGCCTGTGCAATGGATTTTTCTGGTGGAGCGCAGCGTGCACAGAACTGGCCTCACCCTTTAAACCAAAGGTTCATCTCCCGGGGCCTAGCAAGCTGGGACATTGGCAGCGAGATCCTCAGGTCGTAGGTTTGGTTCGAGTTTCCTTCTCTAGATGGTTGACCTTACAGGGTTAGACGAGCACCATCTGCCCGGGTTTGAAATCAGAGTTTTCCTTCTCTTAGGATGGTTGCCAAAGGGCTAGGGAGCCCATCCTGCCCTTTGACGCTCTTTGTCAGACCTTTCGGTTGTGACCTGTCTGGCATGGAATGCCCTACAAGTGGCTATTATGCCACCGCCAGCATAGCTTACAACTTCATTAGGGTACGCAATCCTCTCCCCCATGACAAGGGGGTGCCAACGGAGAGGAGCCAAATACACACACACACACATATGGTATCCACAGCGGGACAGGTGTGTGAGATTCCAGGTGGATCCCTCTTTGGGCTTGTGTCAATGACATTCTCGTCGAAAGGTGTCATGCTTTTGGGTTTTGGGGGTGCACCCCATTGTAGAGACCCCCTTTGGAGACGTAGGGAAGGCAGTCCCCGACTTACGAACAAGGCCTGTACGTAAGTCGGATCTGTACGTAAGTCGAAATGGGAGGTTCTTTTAAAGGTGGAAATCCAGCCAAATACACACACACACACACACACACGGTATCCACAGCGGGACAGGTGGTTCCAGGTGGATCCCTCTTTGGGCTTGCGTCAATGACAACTCGTCGAAAGGTCGCATGCTTTTGGGTTTTGGGGGTGCACCCATTGTAGGGTCCCCCGCTTTGGAGACACAGGGGAGGTAGTCCCCGAGTTACGAACAAGGCCTGTACGTAAGTCGGATCTGTACATAAGTCGGATCGGGGTTCCTTTTAAAGGTGGAACTCCAGCCAAATACACACACACACACACATATGGTATCCACAGCGGGACAGGTGGTTCCAGGTGGATCCCTCTTTGGGCTTGCGTCAATGACATTCTCGTCGAAAGGTGGCATGCTTTTGGGTTTGGGGGTGCACCCATTGTAGAGTCCCCCGCTTTGGAGACACAGGGAAGGTAGTCCCCGAGTTACGAACGAGGCCTGTACGTAAGTCGGATCTGTACGTAAGTCGAAGCGGGGTTCCTTTTAAGGGTGGAACTCCAGCCAAATACACACAGACATACACATATGGTATCTCTATGACTGATATTGCAGTCGACTGTTTTGTAGGGTCCCTTTTAGATACATAGACAGGCAGTCCCTGAGTTACAAACACTATGGTTTTCTTATGAACACTATGGTTTTGTAAGTCGAATCTGTTCGTAAGTCAGAACAGGGGTCTTTTAAGGTGGAACTCCAGCCACATACACACATATGGTATCTCAATTACTGATAAGTCAGAACAGGGTCTTTTAAAACACTATGGTTTTCTTATGGAACTCCAGCCACATACACACATATGGTATCTCAATTACTGATATTGCAGTTGACTGTTTTGTAGGGTCCCTTTTAGATACATAGACAGGCAGTCCCCCGAGTTACGAACACTATGGTTTCATAAGTCAGAACAGGGGCCTTTTAAGGTGGAACTCCAGCCAAATACACACACACACATATGGTACCTCAATTACTGATATTGCAGTTGATTGTTTTGTAGGGTCCCTTTTAGATACATAGACAGGGCAGTCCCCAGTTATGAACACAATGGTTTCATAAGTCGAATCTATACGTAAGTCAGAACAGGGTCTTTTAAGGTGGAACTCCAGCCAAATACACACACACATGGTATCTCAATTTCTGATATTGCAGTCGACTGTTTTGTAGGGTCCCTTTTAGATACATAGACAGGCAGTCCCTGAGTTACAAACACTATGGTTTCGTAAGTCGAATCTGTACATAAGTTAGAATAGGGGCCTTTTAAGGTGGAACTTCAGCTACATACACATGCACGCATACACACACACACATAAACATTCACCAGGACTGTGGTGCAGCTGGCTGGGAGTCAGCTGTATAAGATCTCTACTGACAGAAGGTCATGAGTTCGAAGCCTGCCTGGGTCGGGGTGAGCTCTCTATCTATTAGTGTAGCTTGTTGTCGACCTTTGTAACCTTGCGTCAGTGACCTTCTCGTCGAAAGGTTGCATGCTTTTGGGTTTTGGGGGTGCACCCATCGTAGAGTCCCCCCCTTTGGAGACGTAGGGAAGGTAGTCCCCAAGTTACGAACAAGGCCGGTACATAAGTCAACTATGTACGTAAGTCGAAACAGGATCCTTTTAAGGAGGAACTCCAGCCAAATATGCACATATATATATGGTATTTATTTATTTATTTATTACTAGCTTGGGGACCTGGCGGTGCCCGGGTTATTTGAGGAAGGCGTTGTGTGCCAAGGTTGGTTCCTATTAGATGTTTATGTGGCTTGCAGTGGTCTCAGGAACTTAGTGAAGGTACTGCAAGTCCCATTGGTCCTTCCCCCTCCAAACAGCACCAGGATGTAGAGTGGGTCATGGGGGCTGTGTGTGTCACATTTGGTCTTGATCATTCTTTGGATGAGGGTTGTAGCAGTCTCAGAAGGTGAGTGAAGGTACTTCAAGTCCCATCAGCTGTGGTCCGTCCTCCTTGAAACAGTGCCAGGGTGTAGAGTGGGTCATGGGGGCTCTGTATTGTAATTTGTAATTGTGGCATTTGGTGAGGGTTGCGTTGTGAAGTGGGCCATTGGGCCCCTGTGTGGCAAGTTTTGTCCTGATCCGTCACTGCTGTGGGCCGCAGTGTCTGACTGCCTGAGGCCTTTCCTTTTTCCTCTTAGTCATCTTAGAATGTTGGAATGTGGATGGCCAATCGGAGTCCTTTATGCAAATTACATTTTAATGGCAACCAATCCCCTCTGTCTGGGGCCGTTTGGGCCTGGTCTTTGATTTATAGGGGCTACAGTGTTGTTTGGGACAAGAATGAGGTGAAGGTATTGCAAATCCCATCATTCGTGGCCCATCACGCCCTAAACCACACCAGGTTGTGAAGTGGGCCATTGGGCCCCTGTTTGCCAAGTTTGGTCTTGATCCGTCATTGCTGTGGGCCGGAGTGACTGCCTGCCTGAGGCCTTTCTTTTTCCCTCTGAGTCACCTTAGAATGTTGGAATGTGGTTGGCCAATCGGAGTCCTTTATGCAAATACCATTTCAGTGGCAGCCAATCCCCTCTGTCTTGGGCCGTAGAATGTTGGAATTCTGAGGCTGGCCAATCAGAGCCCTTTATGCAAATAATCCCACATTGGCAGCCAATCGAAACGCTGGTACATATTCCTCCCACCGCACCACCGCAACACACTGACTTTTATTATATACATAGATAGATAGATAGATAGATAGATAGATTTGGACTTGTACGCCGCCACTCCCCGAGGGCTCAGAGCGGCTCACAATCAGGTAAAACACACAGAGGTAAAAGCATACGTATTAAACTAGCTTAAAAAAGATTTCTGGCCTAGCAATCCAAGGCTAGCCGGAAAAGGTGAGTCTTGCAGGCCTTGCGGAAGGAGAGAAGGTCCTGCATGGCCCGTACATCGCTAGGAAGTGTGTTCCATATTGACGGCACCACTACAGAAAAGGCTCTGCGCGGCGCCGATGTGAGACGGATTGCTTTGAAGGTCGGCACTTCAAGGAGGTTCTTTGTTTGGAACAAAGTGACCTCTGGGGTTGGTAGGGGAAAAAGCGGTCCCTCAGATACAGCGGCCCCAGACCATGCAAAGTATCTCAATTACTGATATTGCAGTCAACTGTTTTGTAGGATCCCTTTTAGATACATAGACAGGCAGTCCCCGAGTTACTAACACTATGGTTTTGTAAGTCGAATCTGTACGTAAGTCAGAACAGGGGCCTTTTAAGGTGGAACTCCAGCCACATACACATGCACACACATACACATATATATACACATGCACCGGGACTGTGGCGCAGCTGGCTGGGAGTCAGCTGCATAAGATCTCTACTGACCAGAAGGTCATGAGTTTGAAGCCTGCCTGGGTCGGGTGAGCTCTCTATTTGTGTAGCTTGTTGTCGACCTTTGCAACCCGAAAGACAGTTGCACCTGTCAAAGTAGGAAATTTAGGGAACACTTTGTAGGGAGGCTAATTTAACTGATTTACGAGGCCATAAAATCTCCAGGAAGTATGTGAAGAATGCTCTTTGATTGTATGTTAACTATAAATCCCAGAAACTGTAACTCCCAAATGTCAAGGTCTATTTTTCTCAAACTCCATCTGTGTTCACATTTGGAAATACTGAGTATTCATGCCAAGTTTGGTCCTGATCCAACATTGTTTGAGTCCACAGTGCTCTCTGGATATAGGTGAACTACAACTCCAAAACCCAAGGTCAATGCCCACCAAACTCTTATGGTTATGGGAGTTCTGTGTGGGAAGTTTGTGTCTTTCTGCCATTCCTGCCAGGATATATACAGTATATGTTGTGTTCATCGAAACAGGCCCAGGTTTCACACTGAGTGTATAAATACATTTAAAAACATATTAACTATATGTATGACTGTGTTAGAGTGTCATTTTGTGTCATTTTGGTTGGTGGTGTGCCCCAGGAGTTTGTAAATGTAAAAAATGTGCCGCGGCTCAAAAAAGGTTGAAAAACACTGCTCTAGATGAATCATTGGTGAGGTTCAGTGTGATCTTTGGCTGCTGGGTAAACTACAGCTCCCACCATGATGGGACAGTCTCCTCAAATCCCTCGAGTATTTTCAGTTAGTCACGGGGGTTCTGTGTGCCAGGTTTGGTCCACTTCCGTCATTGGTGGTGGTCACAACAGTCTTCAGGGGCAACCCCACGTAGAGAGTGTTGCAGTAGTCTATACGGGATGTAACCAGAGCGTGGACCACCGTGGCCAAGTCTTGTTGTTGTCATTATTATTGGCATTAGATCTGTATTTGACTGCTTTCTAAAAGGGAATCCTGCCTTGCTGTTGTTGTTCGGGAGGTTTGCCCTTGAGTTAAAGGAGCCCAGCAGGTGTTCAGCAAATACCGGATAATGTCAGCAAAGCTACCTGTGCGATGAGACGGCCGATTCAGTGCCAGTAAAGGCCAAGGTCAGGCTCACTGGGGCAGCTGGGCTGATGCAAGCAAACAAGGCGGCCAAAGAGTATGCGAATGGCAGCAACACACAAGGAGAGGACACAACTGATTCTGAAACAATTCCTTATGTACTTGATATGCTACTCATACGCAGCTTGACCCCCAAGAGGTTGAACAAGCTGTGCGTCTGCTTATTAAAGCAAGATTAGGGTGTGTTTGTGGTGTCATTCAAATAATTTCCGACTTGCATTCACCCTCGTGGTTTTCTTGGTCATGTCCATTCAGAGGGAGTTTGTCATTGCCTTCCTTTGAAGCCGAGGGAGTGTGACTTCAAGGCCGATCAGGGATTCAGAGTATTAGTCCAATATTTATGTATCACTAGCTTGGGGACCCGGTGGTGCCCGGGTTATTTGAGGAAGGCATTGTGTGCCAAGGTTGGTTCCTATTAGATGCGTATGTGGCTTGCAGTGGTCTCAGGAACTTAGTGAAGGTACTACGAGTCCCATTGACCATTGTCCACCCCCCTCCAAACAGCACCAGGATGTAGAGTGGGTCATGGGGGCTCTGTGTGTCACATTTGGTCTTGATCATTCTTTGGATGAGGGTAGCAGCGGTCTCGGAAGATGAGTGAAGGTATTTCAAGTCCCATCAGCTGTGGTCCATCCTCCTTGAAACAGCACCAGGGTGTAGAGTGGGTCAAGGGGGCTCTGTGTGCTAATTTTGGTCTGTATTGGTCATTGGGTGAGGATCGCATTGTGAAGTGGGCCATTGGGCCCCTGTGTGCCAAGTTTGGTCCTGATCCATCACTGCTGTAGGCCGCAGTGTCTGACTCAGGTGAGGCCTTTCCTTTTCTCTCTGTGTCACCTTAGAATGTTGGGATGCGGATGGCCAATCGGAGTCCTTTATGCAAATAGCATTTTAGTGGCAACCAATCCCCTCTGTCTGGGGCCATAGAATGTTGGAGTTCTGAGGCTGGCCAATCAGAGTCCTTTATGCAACTAATCCCATAGTGGCATCCTTTCAAAACTCTTTCACATATTCCTTGGCACCTCCGCACCTCCCAGAAAATGAACATTCCATTTCCAACGGAAAAAAACTGTCATTTGGCTAACTCAAGCATTCTGTTGCATTCTGTTTTGTTGGCCAATCAGAGTCTTTTATGCAAATAGTTCCTCAGTGGCAACCAATGCCCTCTGTCTAGTGCCTTAGATTGTTGGAGTTTTGAGGCTGGCCAATCTGAGTCCTTTATGAAAATAATCTGGTGTTTTAGAGTGTCGGAGTTCTGAGGCTGGCCAATCAGTGTCCTTTATGCAAATAATCCCACAGTGGCAACCAATCGAAATGCTGCCACATATTCCTCCGCACCTCCCGCCCTCCGCACCTCCCGCCCTCTGCACCGCAGCAAACACTGACTTTTATTATATACATAAATAGATAGATAATATTATGAATATTATATGTATATACAATATATTATATTATATTATACTATATTATATTATATTATAAGCACAGTGCAGTATGTATTCCATACTGGACCTGCATTTTCAGCAGCAGAGTAGCCAAGCACAAGGGCAGATGCCTTCACTGTGTCTGGTTGTGATCCCCAGGTTGTGCCAGTCAGCTTTCGTATGATATTATTTCTAGCGTGCACTTTTCACTTGATATTCAAGCAGTGCTTCTTGCAAGTCAGAGCACGGTCCAGAGTGACTCCCGGGTATTTGGGTGTGCTGCAATGCTCCAGTGGGATTCCTTCCCAGGTCATCCCCAGAGCTCAAGATGCTTGTCTGTTCTTAAGGTGAAAAGCGCATGTCTGCATTTTAGATGGATTAGCAATCAGCTGGTTTTCCCTGTAATGGGCAGTAAGATCACCTAAAGTTTCAGAGAGCCTCTGGGTCAGGGGTGGGCAATAATTTTTTCCAAGGGGCCACACGAGAGCCAAAAAATATTATGGAGAGCCGCACCTAAAGGCTGAACTACATTCTAATCTACATAATTTATTTATTTACTATATTTACTATATATTACACATCATTAATATTACCATATTAATATATCAAGAAATATTCATATATTATTAGTATTAATATCATAATTATTATAGTACATATATATATATATATATAGACATTATAATATATGGAAATTATAATATAACATATTATATTATTTATTATATTATTATAATAAAATTATTATACAATAATAATAAAAACTAGTAAAATAAAATGAAATTCAAGAAGACAAGGTGTGAACCAAGATGGAGGCTGACATCCTGAAGAGAGGAAGGATCCCAAGATGGAATGGCCCAATGGACCCAGCCCAGAGGATGACAAAGTGGACTCAGCCGCCACTGCAGTAGAGCAGAGCAGAGCAGCAATCGGAGGCTGCAAGTTTCCGCCCGCTCTCACCCCCAGCCGTTCCGTCAGATGCGTTCCCGATCGGCTGATTGCCCTGCCATGGAGTGCCTGCCACCCCGGGAGGCAGGGCCGTAGCCAGGATTTTGATTCAGGGGCTGAGCTTGATTCGGGGGGCTGAGACTGGGTGGAAGAGGGTCTACCCTAGCAAACCTTTTGTATTGTTATCCCAATAACCCCATGAAGGTGGGATATAATGAGCATGGTGATCAGATCATGATATGAATAAACATAACAGTTTAAATAATGTACCAGTAAGGCCTTCTCGCGGACCACCCTGAGAATTTGGGGGCTGAAGCCCCCTTAGCCCCCTGGTTACATGCCTGCCGGGAGGCGCGTACGGGCCTGCAGCGGGGCGCAGTCGGCGACCTGCGGCGAGTGATCGCCCTGGCGAACCAGAAGACGATGAAGTCTTCCGGGTAGCCAGGCGATCAGCCGCCGCAGGTCACCGACTGCTCCCGCTGCAGGCCCGACGCTCCCGGGATGGCAGGCACTCCAAAGCCGCCGCTCCTCCGATTGTTCTCCGGAGCGGCGGGCTGTCTCCCGACGCAGGCCACACAGCCCGCGATGGCAGCGGCAGCACCCCTTCCTCTTGGCCCTTCTCCCCAGGCCGGACAGAATTGGCTGCCGGGCTGAATCCGGCCTGCGGGCCGTAGGTTGCCCAGGTCTGGCATAGATGAAACTCTTTGTCCCTTCTGGCAGTGGCTGATCATTTGTGTAAATATTAAACATTGATGGAGCAAGCACACTCCCCTGAGGCAGGCTGTTTTTCTGTTAGCCCAAGGGTTCAACTGCTATGCTCTCTTAGGGTTCAAGAAATTGATTGAATGACACAAACAAACAAGTACCTTTTGAAATGTTGCTTTAACCCAGGGCCGTACAAAAACATGACTGGGGTCTGTATTGATTTGAAGGAAAATGGTCTCAACAGCAATTTTTCAGCCTCCTTGACCAGATGATCATAGCAGGGTGGGTGCAACTTAACGAAAAGGTAAATTACGAGGGCGGCTCAATAAGTCCATGACTTTTTGAATGAAACACAGGTTTTTGGATTTAAAAAATCATTTTATTTTTCACCGTAGTCTTCTTTGAGCTCTATAGACTTTGTCCAACGTTCCTCCAATTTTATTATCCCTTCCAAAGAATAGGATTTGTCGAGGTCATCAAAATAGGTATTTGTTTGTGAGATGATTTCATTGTTGGTGTCAAATCTCCTTCCGCCGAGCCATTTCTTCAGGTTTGGAAACAAGAAATAGTCACTCGGGGCTAAATCCGGAGAATAGGGCGGATGAGGGAGCAATTCGTATCCCAATTCATGGATTATTGTCATGGAAACTTCACATGTGTGCACCCTTGCATTGTCCTGGTACAAAAGAACTTTTTTCTTGGCCAAATGCGGTCGTTTCCCCCCCAAATCCTCATTAAATCGACCCAATAAGTTGGCATAATATTCGCCATTGATTGTTTTACCCTTTTGAAGGGAGTCAATGTGGATTATACCACCTGCATCCCAAAAAACGGTCGCCATGACTTTATTGGCTGACAAACCCACCTTGGCCTTCTTTGGCGCCGATTCACCCCGAGAAACCCACTGTTTTGACTGCTGCTTGGTCTCTGGTGTGTTGTGGTGGATCCACGTTTCGTCCACGGTTACGAAACGGCGCAAAATCCCGTCCATATTGCGGTTGAACAACGCCAAACACTCCTGCAAAATTGTCACACGATTGCGTTTGTGGTCGATCGTGAGCAAACGTGGCACCCATCTTGCGGAAAGCTTTCTCAGACCCAAGTGATCATTTAAAATCGAAACCACTGAGCCACGTGAGAGGCCTGTGGCTTCCACAATCTCTCGCACTTCCAATCTCCGATCGGCCAACACCAGATCGTGATTTTTTTCAATTGTTTTGGGTGTAGAGACCTCAACTGTGCGTCCAGAACGTCCGGCATCTTCCGTGCTTGTACGGCCACAACGAAATTCAGTCAACCACTTTTTTACCATTGAAATTGATGGTGCAGAGTCCCCATAGTATTTATCAAGCTTAGCCTTGGTTTGAGTGATGGTTTTTTTCCACAAAAAATAATGCTTAACGAGCACACAAAATTCACTTTTTTCCATTCTCTCCTCAAATCACATGGTAGTCCACTATCAATGGCTGTCAAACATAAATGAAATGACGCAGCTTGTTCAAATTTTGACAGGAGTCAACTGACAGGTGCCTCTTGACAGGAGCAGTGTCGCCCTTTCAGTTAAGTGGCAGGAAATTCAAAAATTCACGGAATTATTGACCCGCCCTTGTAAATCAGTCGCCTAACAGTCAAAGGTAGAATCAAAATGTTCTACCCTTTTCCCCAATATGGTGGATTTTAATGTAAAATCTGCCCAGGATAAGAAAAAAAAAGAGATCTATGTGTTTAAAGGAAAAGTCAATCTTTGAGTCATCTCAGTGTGGCAGAGAATGTGTTTCACTTTCAGCAATCCTTTTTGGAGGTTTGGCCCACTTACAAGGGGCCATATGGGTAGAGGAACATCTTAGTTTTGTTCAGAAGCCAAAGAGATGGCAGGAGATGGCACCCCGTGTGTGTGTGTGTATATATATATATATAGAGAGAGAGAGAGAGAGAGAGAGAGAGAGAGAGAGAGAGAGAGAGAGGACCAGAGCCAGATTGTGGTAGGCGTTCCTCGAAAAGAGGAGAACAAGGGAGGAAGTGCCAGGAAATCTGGATGCTTCTTTGCTCGAGGGATCATAACGACATCATGCCTTTGTGCCGAAACAGGGATGAGCCGGCATCAGGGACCTTAGCAATTGAGGGAGATTGCATCATCATCATCATCATCATTCCTTTATCATCCTTTCTGGAGAATACTTTTATGGCTATTATGGAGCGCTAAATGGAGAAATTAATGCATCTTATAGCACAGGGCTGTCCAACTGGCGGCCCGGGGGCCATATACGGCCCCCAGCCCCTTCCCTACGGCCCCCTAAGCTTTTAAATAAAAAATGAAAAATAAAATAAATAATAATAATAATAAAAATACCTACTCCGGGTTCAGAGCAAGTATCGTGAGAATACGCAATCCACACGGGATTTCGCTGTCAACGCGAGATCACACCGCGTTGATAGCGAAACTCGTGTGATTGCGTATCCTCGCGATACTCTTCGGCTACTCTACTACTGGAACGCTGAGACCCACAGACACAATTAGGACCTTCTTCGACTCAGTCGGTCGTCGCCTCTCTCGTTGTCCGGGTACTCCTGGATCCTGGGGGGGGGAGGGGAGGATGGAATTAAATATATTTAATACTAAATAAAAATAAGGGGAGAGGGGAGGATGGAATTAAATATATTTAATATTAAATAAAAATAAGGGGAGAGGGGAGGATGGAATTAAATATATTTAATATTAAATAAAATAAGGGGAGAGGGCGCCGGGGGAGAGGGCGGAGGCGGGGGCGGGGAGGGGGTGGAGCTGGGGGCGGGGGCAGATCCAGGGGCAGACCCTACGGCCCCCCAGGTCATCAGTGACCAAAATTCAGGCCCCTGGGCCGGTAGAAGTTGGACAGCCCTGTTATAGCAATTTGAACCCATTCCCAAGTGACTCAACTCAGGCTATTGTACTTTGGGTATGTCATGAGATAGCGTGACTCACCAGAAAAGACAATAGATTAATAATAACCATTATTATTATTATTATTACCTTGGGTACCCACTGTGGCCGCAGGACCAGATAACCAATTTTTTGCGCCCTAGGCCACATTTTGGAATTATGCCCCCTACTGCACACCCCCTCTCCCTCTCCCCTGAGGAGGCAGCAAAAGGCGGGAAAGGAGGCCACTCACCCAGGATGCTGCCCTTTCAGCTGGTGCACGCCTGCCTGGCCTCCGAGCCGCCACTCTTCGTCCTGTTGCGCTTGCGTCGAAATCCGAAGAGGAGAAGGAGCAGGAAGGTGCGGGAGCCGCAGCTGGGGATCTACAGGGGCTCCTCTCCGTGCTTTGCCTTCACTTCCTTGCCCGCTGCAAAGGCTGTCGGCGGGCGGAGGATGCTGGCGGGGCGGCCAAAGCAGCCGCCATTTCCTCCAGTCCGCTTTGCCCGCCCCACCAGCACCCTCCGCCAACAGCCTTTGCAGCGGGCAAGGAAGGAAAGGCAAGGTGCGGAGAGGAGCCCCTGCAGATCCCCAGCCTCGCCGCTCGCGGCTCCCGCGCCTTCCTCCTCCTCCTCCTTGAATTTCGGCGCAACAGGACGCCTGGCTTCTGAGCCGCCACTCTTGCGCCAAAATCCAAGAAGGAAGAGGAAGGCGCGGAGGCAGGAGAAGAGCTGCCTCCGCCGATAGGGCAGCGTCCTGGTGAGTGGCCTCCTTTCCCACCTTTTGCTGCCTCCTCAGGCCACCGCCGGGCCCTCTCCCCCGCCCAAGTGGAGGAGGCCTCCCTCTGGGGCAGGCGCTTGCAGCCAGGCACGCTCTCCGCTGGTGCCCGTCTGGGAGGGAGACCTCGCTGGAGGTTTCCTGCCAGAAGAGCTCTCTCCTGATGTTTCGCCCTCAGGGGCGGGCTGAGACACCTTTGGGGGGGGGGGTCCGTGATCTGCACCCCCTTCGGCTTGCGCTCCTAGGCCACGGCCTAGGGTGGTCTTATGGGTAATTCGGGCCTAGTTGCCGGGTTATTTAGAAGACTCATTTTTTTAATGGTACCAAATGCATAAGGTTGTGGGTGAACTACAACTCCCATCCTGCCAGGTTAACCCTGAAAAAGTCCCTCAGTAATTAAGTTTGTTATGTTGTTATGTAGATGCATCATGGGTGAGGTTCAGTGTGCTCTCTGGCTGCAGGGTAAACTACAACTCCCACTATGTTGAGTCAGTCCCCTCCAGCCCCTCCAGTAGGTTGAGTTAGTAGTCATGGGGGTTCTGTGTGCCAAGTTTGGTCCAGGTCCAAAATAATAATAATAATAATAATAATAATAATACACTTTGTTTATATTCCGCTCTTCTCACCCCGAAGGGGACTCAGAGTCTTCCGGGTCGCCAGGCGATCAGCCGCCGCAGGTTGCCGACTTCTCCCACTGCAGGCCCGGATCGCCTCCTGGGATGGCAGGCACTCCAAAGCCGCTGCTCCTCCTATTGTTCTCCGGAGTGGCGGGCTGTCTGCCGATGCAGGCCCCACAGCCCCCGATGGGATGGCGGTAGCGGCACCCCTTCCTCTTGGCCCCGCCCCCAACGCCCTTCTCCCTGGGCCGGACAGAATGGCTGCCGGGCCGCATCCGGCCCGCGGGCCTTAGGGTGCCTAGGTCTGGGATAGACCGCAAGGCCCACCCAAGCAGGGACCATTCAAGCACTCCCAACAGATGAGCATTCAGCCTCTGCTTAAAATTCTCCTGTGCGTTTATTCTAGTTGGTTCTACAAAGAATTGTGGATCCAGGAATTTGTTTTGGAAATCAAAACAGAACGGTGCGGAGGGCTCCCCCCCCCCTCAATATCAATGCACGCCTGGTTTCCTCCCCACTTTCTTCCCTTTGAAAAACATAATTTACGACGGGGAGGGTGTGAGTCATCATGTTGTTGCTGTTATGAAACCGTTTAGCACCAGAAATCCCTGCTAATGATCGGGAAATGTTCTAATATATCGCTATCTACTCCATTCTATCTACGAGATCCCGCCTGGTCTTTGAAGTTCAGGAGAATCAGCCCTGGTTAACATTTGGATGGGGGACTTCTGAGATGCTATAGGCCTTATTTCAGTTGGAGTTAAGGTCAAAATGGATTATTCCTTGCTTAAGAAACACACCACCAACCAAAATGACACTCTAACACGGTAATACATATAGTTAGTATGTTTTTAAATGTATTTATACACTCAGTGTGAAACCTGGGCCTGGTTCGATGAACACAACATAGATATCCTGGCAGGAATGGCAGAAAAACACACACAAAACATACTAATACTAACCCCAAAATGACACTCTAACACAGTAATACATATAGTTAATATGTTTTTAAATGTATTTATACACTCAGTGTGAAACCTGGGCCTGTTTCGATGAACACAACATAGATATCCTGGCAGGAATGGCAGAAAGACACACACTTCCCACACAGAACTCCCATAACCAAGAGAAAATACTATAGGAGTTTGGTGGGCATTGACCAAACTCCTATAGTATTTCTGGATAGAAAACAAACAACAACATAACATAACATTGTTTGAGTCCACAGTGCTCTCTGGGTGTAGGTGAACTACAACTTCCAAACTCAAGGTCAATTCCCTAGCAAACCCTTTCAGTACTTTCTGTTGGTATTGAGAGTTCAATATGCCAAGTTTGGTTCAATTCCATTGTTGCAAGAGTTCAGGATGCTCTTTGGTTGCAGGTGAACTATAACTCCCAGCAACTACAACTCCCAAATGACTAATTCAATTTTTTGACTGATGGTCCCTCCTTGGGTTAGTATTAGTATGTTTTGTGGCCAAAACCGTACTGTTGTGTTCATCGAAACAGGCCCAGATTTCACACTGAGTGTATAAATACATTTAAAAACATATTAACTATATGTATTACTGTGTTAGAGTGTCATTTGGTGTCATTTTGGTTGGTGGTGTGCCCCAGGATTTTGTAAATGTAAAAAATGTGCCATGGCTCAAAAAAGGTTGAAAAACACTGTTCTAAGGTATGGCTTGCCCAATGCGACTGAGTGGGTTTCCATAACCATACACTCAAATGCTCAATACGAGCAGATTTTAGTTGACGCTCTTACTACCAATAACTAAGCTTTAGAAGACCATTGCAACCTTCTAGAAGGGGGGAAAGGTACTTATAACAGAAGCTGGGAACCCTGAGGTCTTGGTGGCCAATGGGGAAAGGGACATGGGCATCTATCTGGCAGCAGGGCCAGAATTTCGACAATCCTAAGGAACTGCTAATGGAAAATTATAGAGACAACAAGCACAGTGAAGAAGATGTCCAGACACAAACAAACAGAAATGGCACCTATTAAATAAACCAACCTGCCTGCATTCCATTCTGGCTGACTTTCGCAAGCTGAACAGGACTTTCAGCGTCCCTTCAAACGGGTGACTTACCAGATCAACCTGGAGAGTTGACCAGCAAAGGCTTAAATGTGCCACAGGTCAATGATTTAGCCAGCTTCTCACGTGAAGCCTGGGCGCAGAGTTTGGAAAAGTCGACCTGGAATTACCCAGCAATCACACCGAGCAACACTTTTCATAAACATACTGTAGCTTTTATATGCTTGCTTAAATCTACTTGGGAGTGCCATGTTCTGTTTGATATACATACTGAAAAGAATCAAAACTAGGAATGGTGGAGGTGAGGTGACTGGGTGTATCCAAGGGCAGTAATACCTCTGACCTATATATCGACAGCGTCTGAGATTTTTATGAAGCCCAAACAGTTCAGTCGGCACTCTCTTGAGTCAAGGTATCATGCCAGAAGGGACACCATCTACCTGGAGATACCCACTTAAATGCCAAACCTTTTCCATTGAGAAAGCTGGCATGATGTAGTGCTTTCGGTGTTGGACTATAACTCTAGAGACTAGGGTTCATAAACCCACTGGGTGACCTTCAGCAAGCCACACTTTCTCAGCCTCAGAGGTGAAGACGAGCCCCAGAAAGAGCCCATCTGCATCCTAATTAGTTTGACCTGCAGCAGGGAGTTCCAGCATTCCTACACATGTCGTCTGGCATCTCTAGCACCAAAGGCTGGGATTTGGCACCAAAAAACCTCCAGCCACTTCTACCTCTCTGTTTTCTTGCCTCACTTAACCTGAAGCCATGAACACTTTGTGCACGGAGTTGCATGCGGACAGGCCAACAGGGTGTGTTGAAGACATAGTTTTCCAAGGACTTCCGTGTGTTTGGACTCTCCTCTGGCTATTAGCAAAAAGGACTTTTCTCTTTTCCCAAGGACACAGATGGACTTTCCCCAAAGCATATGGATTTGATGCTTTTCAAGATCATATGGACTTTCTTTCCACCCCTTGCATATGAAATAATTATGAGATATTGGTGATATTCCCCTGAAACCCTGCATGTTTTTCCTTTCCCATATGTTTTTAAAAATTATGAAGAAATGCTGCATGTTTGTGAAAGAGCCAGCTGTTGTGTTGAGATCAGGATGAAACCCCATTCCAAAGGTCGCGCCCTTAATCCAATCATTGGAGCAATTTGCATGACAGAGGACTCTTCCTGGTTTTGGAGTAGTTCTCTCCCTTCTCCCCATTTTTGAAAGACTCCTTTTGTTCCATAAACGCTGGACCCTCTGAGTTTAGTCTCGTCCCGCGTTTATAGAACGTATGGCATAACTATATTTCATATTTCACAATCGGCTGTCACTACTGGCCTCGGAAACCAGCACATGGCTACAGTTATTTCATTTGTTTGCCACCCAGAAGGCTGAAACTTCTCATGGATAGAATCTGCATGTGGCCCTTTGTCAACAAGGAGGTCGTTAAGGACAAATTCCTGTTTCTCACCAAGAACAAAATAATTCCTTTGGCCCGAAAGGTCAAAGCCTCTGATCTTCATTTACATATGGACATAATTTAATCAAGGAAACTCCAGCTGCTTTTTGTTTTGAACAACATTCCTGCCCCTCGCTTCCCATTCGCCAAGGAGGAAGCGACGTGTTTGCGCTATTGGCTCCCACCTCAGCTGGCTTCCAAGGTTCTAACCAATCATCAAGAAGCCTACAGCATGCAGGGGCGGGAAAATTTGAATTTGACAAGTTCTGTAAAGCATATAGTTAATATGTTTGTAAATGTATTTATACACTCAGTGTGAAACCTGGGCCTGTTTCGATGAACACAACGTAGATATCCTGGCAGGAATGGCAGAAAGACACAAACTTCCCACACAGAACTCCCATAACCAAGAGGAAATGCTATAAGAGTTTGGTGGGCATTGACCTTGAGTTTTGGAGTTGCAGTTCACCTATATCCAGAGAGCACTATGCCCAAATGTGAGCACAGATGGAGTTTGGGGAAAATAGACCTTGACATTTGGGAGTTACAGTTTCTGGGATTTATAGTTAACACACCATCAAAGAGCATCCTGAACTCTTGCAACAATGGAATTGAACCAAACTTGGCATATTGAACTCTCATTACCAACAGAAAGTACTGAAAGGGTTTGCTTGGGAATTGATCTTGAGTTTGGAAGATGTAGTTCACCTACACCCAGAGAGCACTGTGGTCTCAAACAATGTTATGTTATGTTATTTGTTTTCTATCCAGGAGGGGGAAGAAAGGTATTGGATGTTCCCACGGCACACCTGATGATCGCTCACAGCACACTGGTTGGGAAACACTGCTGTAAAGTGTATAAAAATGGCATATGTTTGAATGTAACTTTATGACTGCTTTGCAACAAGGAAACTGCAGTGGTCATCCTTCTCAGCTGACGAGAATAAAAACTTTAGTGGCACCTTCTTCCGGACTCCTTTGGTGAGATCATTTGGGAAAGGGATTTTTAGTTTGTTTTTAAAACTTCACCAGAGGTTCTGTTGAAATCCTCGCTTTAGGGCAGGGGTGGGCAAACTGCGCCCCTGGGGCTGGATGCGGCCCTTTGGCCGATTCTATCCGGCCCTCCTAAGGGCCCCTGGCTTGCCTCCCCTGCCTGACCTCTGCATAAAACTCTCCAGAGAAGGGGACTACAAGGAAGCATTATTTTATTTTAGTGGTTTTTATTATTATTGTATAATAATTTTATAATAATAATAAAATAATATAATAAATAATATAATATAATGTTATATTATATATTATAATTTCAATATATTATAATGTCTATATATATATATATACTATATATTATAATAATTATGATATTAATACTAATAATATATGAATATATCTTGATATATTAATATGTTAATATTAATGATGTGTAATATATAGTAAATATAGTAAATGAATAAATAAAAAAATTATGTAGATTACCATGTAGTTCCGCCTTTAGGTGCGGCCCTCCATAATATTTTTTGGCTCTCGTGTGGCCCCTTGGAAAAAATAGTTGCCCACCCCTGCTTTAGGGGTACTTCTGGGCCTCTGCCCCCTATGGGCCAGGCTTTCCTAAATTGTTCAGTAACAGAAAGAGGCCATGACCAACCTTTCCTGAACCAAGAGCATTCTATGATTGGGGTTGCCGTATGTCAGAAAAAAACATGAAGGTACATAACAACACAATCCCACGTCCTATTTCATAGCCCTCGTTACAGTTGCGATCCTTCGAGCTGTTTCCAACCTATGGCAACCTTATCACAGGGTTTTAGGTGGGGCTGAGAGTGTTTGACTCACCCAAAGTCTCTCGGTGGGTTTCCATGGTGAAGCAGAGAATGAAACCCAGTCTCCAGAGTTTAGTTTCTTCCTGAAAAATTCCTTCTACGCAAGAGAGATTGTCGGGAGTCTTCTACGGCAGTGTTTTTCAACCTTTTTTGAGCTGCGGCACATTTTTTACATTTACAAAATGCTGGGGCACACCACCAACCAAAACGACACAAAATGACACTCTAACACAGTCATACATATAGTTAATATGTTTTTAAATGTATTTATACACTCAGTGTGAAACCTGGGCCTGTTTCAATGAACACAACACATATATGACTTCCTCTCACATACTTATACATGGCTATCATGTCTTCTCTCAGCCTTCTCTTCTTCAGGCTAAACAGGCCCAGCTCTTCAAGCCGCTCCTCATAGGGCTTGTTCTCCAGACCCTTGTGAACTTTCACCCTGAGTGAAACTTGCTTCCAGATAACTATGGATGTCATGAAGCTGTTATAAACAGTTCCTTGGGGGGTAGGGGAGGCAACTCTCAAAAAATCCTTGGTGGGGAGAGTCTGCGCAGTAGCGAGGCAAAGCGAGCAGAGCGAGGCTGGGAAGAAGGGAGGTCGAGTGGAGAAGAAAAAGTGTTTGGCAGGAGGGGGAAGAAAGGGTATTGGGGGTTCCA
This sequence comes from Anolis apletophallus, assembly GCA_030556195.1. Classification (NCBI taxonomy): domain Eukaryota; kingdom Metazoa; phylum Chordata; class Lepidosauria; order Squamata; family Anolidae; genus Anolis; species Anolis apletophallus. Next base: position 4,479,506 of record JARBWK010000018.1, on the reverse strand, counting down.
ATTTCCCACGGCACACCTGATGATCGCTCTCACGGCACACTAGTGTGACGTGGCACACTGGTTGGGAAACACTGCCTTAGGAAAACAAAGGCAAATTTTCCAAGAAAGCTCTTGCAGATTTGCCTTAGAGTCACCACATACCAGAAATGACAACACAGGGCCCTCTTCTCCAATGCTCAGGGTGAAAGGGAAGAATCTCAGGTTGAGGGTGCTGCTGCCTTGAAAAGCAGGTTTGGGCATGTTTTCCTCATTTTTTCAACTTGTTCTTTTATTATTGTCCTTTTACCCATCAGGCTTAATGGTCTTGCCAGGGGTCACCCTTAGACCTCTGTTTATTACACTAAAATATGGTAACCCTGGGCAAGTCCTCACCGAGGACAGGGTAAGAAAATGGCAAACAGAAACTTAATCCTTCTGCGTGCAGCAAGGTGATCATAATCAGATCCTGTAAAGTTCAGACTAAAACCCAGAATGGATTTGCCAAGTCTTCGGCATGAAAGTCATCAGCTCTCAGCTACCTCTGGTGCTGCAGAAGAAAATTAAAGTGGCAAAAAGAGGAGGAAGGAAACCCACAAATGTCAGTTGGTTGCAAAATAAATTGCTAAAGGTCCTTGTGACATCGTTGTTACCGGTTTTAAGTTATTTTTGTTTCAATTCTATTGAATTATTACAGTATATAAAATATATTTCATATGTATTGCCTATATATATTATTGTAAACAAGTCATGACACACGTGTATTCCTGTCAATGCATCGTGGACGTCCTGACAATGCACAACATACTTGACTGTCAACACTTTCTTCGTAAAACTTGTCGGTGGACTTGACCATTGATATAGTATCGTATTGTAAACAAGTCATGACACACGTGTATTCCTGTCAATGCATCATGGGTGTCCTGACAATGCATAACATACTTTACTGCCAACACTTTATTCTTAAGACCTGCTGGTGGACTTGACCACTGATATAGTATCGTATTGTAAACAAGTCATGACACACGTGTATTCCTGTCAATGCATCGTGGACGTCCTGACAATGCACAACATACTTGACTGTCAACACTTTCTTCTCAAGACCTATTGATGGTCTTGACCATTGATATAGTATTGTATTGTAAACAAGTCGTGACACGCGTGCATTCCTGCTGATACATTGTGGGCGTCCCAACAATGCACAACACGCTTGACTGCCAACACTTTCTCCTTAAGACCTGTCGTGGACTTGATCACTGGTAAAGTATCGTATTGTAAACAAGTCATGACACATGTATTCCTGTCAATGCATCGTGGGCGTCCTGACAATGCATAACATACTTGACCGCCAACACTTTATTCTTAAGATCTGCTGGTGGACTTGACCACTGATATAGTATTGTATTGTAAACAAGTCATGACACGTGTATTCCTGTCAATGCATCATGGGCGTCCTGACAATGCATAGCATACTTGACCGCCAACACTTTCTTCTTAAGACCTGTCGGTGGACTTGACCATTGATATAGTATCGTATTGTAAACATGTCATGACACACATGTATTCCTGTCAATGCATCATGGGCGTCCTGACAATGCATAGCATACTTGACCGCCAACACTTTCTTCTTAAGACCTGTCGGTGGACTTGACCATTGATATAGTATCGTATTGTAAACATGTCATGACACACATGTATTCCTGTCAATGCATTGTGGGCGTCCTGACAATGCATAGCATACTTGACTGCCAACACTTTCTTCTTAAGACCTGTCGGTGGACTTGACCATTGATATAGTATTGTATTGTAAACAAGTCATGACACGCGTGTATTCCTGTCAATGCATTGTGGGCGTCCTGACAATGCACAACATACTTGACTGCCAACACTTTCTTCTTAAGACCTGTCGGTGGACTTGACCATTGATATAGTATTGTATTGTAAACAAGTAATGACACGCGTGCATTCCTGTTGATACACTGTGGGCGTCATGACAATGCACAACATGCTGGACTGCCAACACTTTCTTTTTAAGACCTGTTGGTGGACTTGATAATTGATATAGTATTGTATTGCAAACAAGCCATGACACATGTGCATTCCTGACGATACGTTGTGGGCATCCCGACAATGCACAACACGCTTGACAGCCAACACTTTCTTCTTAAGACCTGTCAGTGGACGCGATCGCTGATCGGTCATAACTTGCATTTTGTTTGTTCGTTTGGAAAATAGGGTAATCGCTACGACTTTGACTCCATGTTACACAACAGACTTTTGTTGGCCCTGGTCTAAGTCATGGCTTCTTCTTGCCTATTGAACCTGAAATTGTGGTGTTGATGTAAGCCACCCCGAGCCACTGGGAGTGGCGGCTAATAAGTCTAATAAATAATAATAATAATTAATTAATGCATTGTGGTCTAAAACCAATCACACTTTACCAAACTCAAGCCAACAAAGCCACTTGTCCAGTCTGGATCCAAGGGGGTGGGACCAGAAAGGTTAAAGATCAAGGTGATTGACAGGTTGGACCAATGTGGTTAGCTTGGAAAAGTGTTTCCATCACAGTTGCCCTGGAGTAACTTCCACGTAATTCTTTATCTAGCTTCCCCCCTAAAAACCTTGACCTCCAGTTCTTTTTGGCTTTGTGTAAGCTTTGACGACTGCTTGCCTTACATTAATTGATAACGCCGTTGTGGGTTTCCATCCTGTATTATTTATGGCGTGTAATGCTGCAGAGCTGATTAATGTGCCGCATGCATTTTTAATAGCCCCATTTTTAAAGTTGTGTGATCTCGCTAAGTAAGCGCGCCCCGGTATGTTTTGTCACCGCGCGCCTTCCCAGCTTCCCGACCTGTGTGCCTTCGCTTCGTTCCTTTCTCTCCTCCCTCTTTGCCTTCCTTTCCATCCCTCTTCTTTCAACCTTTCCGACGTCTCTCTTTGATTTGGCTATTTTTAGTTTTGGCACCGTGTATGGATGCATGTGTTTAAATTGCGCCATAAGGACGTCGCTTGTAATATTCCACAGACTGTGACTTTGCAAAGGAGGTTTATTATTAAAGAGGGTTAATGAGACTGTCGTTTGGTTTCTCCAACTCGGAAAATGTTCAATTCGGCACCCCTTTCGTCCAGAAATTCCTTTCTGAAACCAGATAACAAGTAATTGTCTGTTTAGCATGAATGTGCGTGGGTAGGAAAGGGAAAGAACGAAAGAAGTGCTATGAGAATTGTTTTTCTGTGCGCTCTCCGGCTGTAGGGTAAAACAGTGTTTCCCAACCACTGTGCCGTGGCACACTAGTGTGCCCGGCCGATCATCAGGTGTGCCTTGGGAGAAGGAGGCTGCTGCTATGGCTCCTGCTGCTGTTATTGTTGTCCCTCTTCCTGCTGTTCTTCCCACGCCTCCTCCCGTCTTCGCCTGAGCCGTCCGCGCCATCCTTCTTCCGAAGGAAAAGCAGCGGCAATGGCAGAGGCTGCTTCCTCCTTGCCCTGGCCCGCTCTTTCCCTCGTGCTTGCTCAAGCGTGAGGTGAGGGGGCGGCTCCTCTGCGCAGCCACACCTTCCCCTCGCTCACTCACGCGCGCTCTCTCTCTCTCTCTACCCTGCTGGCAGTTGTAGGCCAAAATATAATGGAAGAGGGGAAAGGGCGGGGACTGTTTTGAGCGCCGTCGCCCCCGCCCTTTCCCCTCCATGATGGTCTATTTTCCCCAAACTCTATGGGTGTTGATAGTTGGGCATATTGAGTATTCATGCCAAGTGTGGTCCAGATCCATCATTATCTGAGCCCACAGTGCTCTCTGGGTGTAGGTGAACTACAACTTCCAAACTCAAGGTCAATTCCCAAGCAAACCCTTTCAGTACTTTCTGTTGGTAATGAGAGTTCAATATGCCAAGTTTGGTTCAATTCCATTGTTGCAAGAGTTCAGGATGCTCTTTGTTGGTGTGTTAACTATAAATCCCAGAAACTGTAACTCCCAAATGTCAAGGTCTATTTTCCCCAAACTCCATCTGTGTTCACATTTGGGCATATTGAGTATTCATGCCAAGTGTGGTCCAGATCCATCATTATCTGAGCCCACAGTGCTCTCTGGGTGTAGGTGAACTACAACTTCCAAACTCAAGGTCAATTCCCAAGCAAACCCTTTCAGTACTTTCTTTTGGTAATGAGAGTTCAATAGTCCAAGTTTGGTTCAATTCCATTGTTGCAAGAGTTCAGGATGCTCTTTGGTTGCGGGTGAACTATAACTCCCAGCAACTACAACTCCCAAATGACAAATTCCCCTCCTGAACACACTCACGCTGCCCCCTTGGATCAAAATGGCAGCAGAAGCGGCAGTGTAAAAGAAGAAGTAAGTGTTGGGCAGGAGGGGGAAGAAAGGGCGCGAAAGGGAAGGGGGAGGGAGAGGTCTCTGTTGAAAGCTGGCATGGGCAAACTTGGACCTTCCATGTGTTTTGGACTCCAACTCCCACCATTCCTAGAAGCCTCGGGCCCTTTTCCTTTTCCCCCCACAGCCACTTAAGCAGGAAAGGGCCTCAGGCTGTTAGGAATGGTGGGAGTTGGAGTCCAAAGCACCCAGAGGGCCGAAGTTTCCCCATGCCTGTTTTAGGGACCTTAAAGTGGTGAGCCTCCTTCCAACATTGTGATTCTGGATAGAAAACAAACAACAACATAAGATAACATTGTTTGAGTCCACAGTGCTCTCTGGGTGTAGGTGAACTACAACTTCCAAACTCAAGGTCAATTCCCAAGCAAACCCTTTCAGTACTTTCTGTTGGTAATGAGAGTTCAATAGTCCAAGTTTGGTTCAATTCCATAGTTGCAAGAGTTCAGGATGCTCTTTGATTGTGTGTTAACTATAAATCCCAGAGACTGTAACTCCTGTGTGGGAAGTTTGGCCCAGTTCTATCATTCGTGGGGTTCAGAATGCTCTTTGATTGTAGGGGAACTATAAATCCCAGCAACTACAACTCCCAAATGGCAAGGTCTATTTCCCCTGAACTCCATCTGCGTTCATATTTGGGCATATGGAGTATTCATTTCAGTGTGGTACAGATCCATCATTATTTCAGTCCACAGTGCTCTCTGGGTGTAGGTGAACTACAACTTCCAAAGTCCATCGGTCAATTCCCAAGCAAACCCTTTCAGTACTTTCTGTTGGTCATGGGAGTTCTCTAAGCCAAGTTTGGTTCAATTCCATAGTTGCAAGAGTTCAGGATGCTCTTTGATTGTGTGTTAACTATAAATCCCAGAGACTGTAACTCCTGTGTGGGAAGTTTGGCCCAGTTCTATCATTCGTGGGGTTCAGAATGCTCTTTGATTGTAGGGGAACTATAAATCCCAGCAACTACAACTCCCAAATGGCAAGGTCTATTTCCCCTGAACTCCATCTGCGTTCATATTTGGGCATATGGAGTATTCATTTCAGTGTGGTACAGATCCATCATTATTTCAGTCCACAGTGCTCTCTGGGTGTAGGTGAACTACAACTTCCAAAGTCCATCGGTCAATTCCCAAGCAAACCCTTTCAGTACTTTCTGTTGGTCATGGGAGTTCTCTAAGCCAAGTTTGGTTCAATTCCATAGTTGCAAGAGTTCAGGATGCTCTTTGATTGTGTGTTAACTATAAATCCCAGAGACTGTAACTCCTGTGTGGGAAGTTTGGCCCAGTTATATCATTCGTTGGTTTCAGAATGATCTTTGATTGTAGGGGAACTATAAATACCAGCAACTACAACTCCCAAATGGCAAGGTCTATTTCCCCTGAACTCCATCTGCGTTCATATTTGGGCATATGGAGTATTCATTTCAGTGTGGTACAGATCCATCATTATTTCAGTCCACAGTGCTCTCTGGGTGTAGGTGAACTACAACTTCCAAAGTCCATCGGTCAATTCCCAAGCAAACCCTTTCAGTACTTTCTGTTGGTCATGGGAGTTCTCTAAGCCAAGTTTGGTTCAATTCCATAGTTGCAAGAGTTCAGGATGCTCTTTGATTGTGTGTTAACTATAAATCCCAGAGACTGTAACTCCTGTGTGGGAAGTTTGGCCCAGTTCTATCATTCGTGGGGTTCAGAATGCTCTTTGATTGTAGGGGAACTATAAATCCCAGCAACTACAACTCCCAAAATGGCAAGGTCTATTTCCCTGAACTCCATCTGCGTTCATATTTGGGCATATGGAGTATTCATTTCAGTGTGGTACAGATCCATCATTATTTCAGTCCACAGTGCTCTCTGGGTGTAGGTGAACTACAACTTCCAAAGTCCATCGGTCAATTCCCAAGCAAACCCTTTCAGTACTTTCTGTTGGTCATGGGAGTTCTCTATGCCAAGTTTGGTTCAATTCCATTGTTGCAAGAGTTCAGGATACTCTTTGATTGTGTGTTAACTATAAATCCCAGAGACTGTAACTCCTGTGTGGGAAGTTTGGCCCAGTTCTATCATTCGTGGGGTTCAGAATGCTCTTTGATTGTAGGGGAACTATAAATCCCAGCAACTACAACTCCCAAATGGCAAGGTCTATTTCCCCTGAACTCCATCTGCGTTCACATTTGGGCATATTGAGTATTCATGCCAAGTTGGTTGAGTCCACAGTGCTCTCGGGATATAGGTGAACTACAACTCCAAAACTCAAGGTCAATGCCCACCAAACTCTTATAGCATTTTCTCATGGTTATGGGAGTTCTGTGTGGGAAGTTTGTGTTTTTCTGTCATTCCTGCCAGGATATCTATGTCGTGTTCATCGAAACAGGCCCAGGTTTCACACTGAGTGTATAAATACATTAAAAAACATATTAACTGTATGTATTACTGTGTTAGAGTGTCATTTTGTGTCATTTTGGTTGGTGGTGTGCCCCAGGGTTTTGTAAATGTAAAAAGTGTGCCGCGGCTCAAAAAAGGTTGAAAAACACTGGTGTAGATCCAGCCTTAGAGCAAAAACATTTTAGGGAGGGTTGTCATTGCTACTTAATGTTGGTTGCAAATCTGTTTGCTCTCCACTTTAGTCCATCGGACAAAGATTTGTCTGTCTGTGTCTAGCAGATTATCCAAAGCCGGTGTTGCCTCTGCAAATAGTAAATTAGCCAAGGAGGTTTGTGCTTATTATGGTCTGGTAGAACCAGATTTTGCTGCGATTTTTATAAATACGTAGCCGTACTTTTGGGTGACCTTCCCTGCATATCCTTATCTTTCCAGGCATACGTCTATGGCTTTCGTGTATGGCTTTCTTCCTAACCTGTTTTGTAAACAGTCAGTCAAGATTTATGATGTTTTCACTAGATACTCAAAGATGTAGCTTTGGATTTAGGGGTGGCTTGGCCTTTCAGTTGGGTTTTTGACAAGGCATGCAACACCATTCTCATATTTGGGATGGAAAAAACACATGAAGGTTTTCTATTAACCAAAACTGGCAGGTTTATTTATCCAAGGCTTAATTTTTCAGAGCCTGGCTCTGGATCCCTGTGTTTCTAACCCTGGTAATATTTATTTATTTATCGTGTCAGAAGCATTATTATTAATCTCTCGGCATTACTTCGCGAACGAAGATTCTTAGGAAGGACTCATCCCACGCTTTTTACAAGCACGTTGATGACTAAAAAGGCCAATCTGAGATAGGCAAGTCCGGTTGCAGAAAGCACAGCAGAAAGTCTCCTTGGGTGATGTTGTTTCCAAGTTGCGGTTCTTTCTGCGTTGTTGTTTCTCTTCGAGACCCGTTCGTGTCTTCTCGATGCCGCAGCATTGTGAATAGTGCCTCTCCACGCCTCCCGATGTGAGGCCAGGGTGGACCATTGTTGGTGATTAATCTGGCCGAGCCTGAGATGTTGTTTCAGGGAGTCCTTGTATCACTGGTGGGGGGCGCCTCTCTTGCGCTGACCCGTGGCACGTTCACCCTAGAGGAGTCTCTTTGGGGGCGGTGGTCCTCCATCCTAGAGACGTGCCCTCCCAGCGCAGCTGTGTTCTCAATGGCCTCAATGCTGGTGATCCCTGATTGCTCAAGCAGCAACATCAATGCAGTGTATATTTAGGTGATCCCTTTTGTTTCGAGGGGCTGAGTTTGCTGAGACAAGGACAGCAAATCATTGTTATCCCAATAACCCCATTAATGTGGGATATAATGAGCATGGTGATCAGATCGAATAAACATAACAGTTTAAATAATGTACCAGTGTATATTTAGGATTGTGTCTGGTGCAAAGACAGCGCTGATGAAAGTGTTCGAGGTGTTGGCGATAGGTGATCCATGTGTCAGACCCATAAAGGAGAATAGACAGTACGATCGCTCTGTACACACTGATTTTGGTGCTTTGTCTCAGGTGCTTGTTGCTCCAGAATCTCTTGTGAAGCCTTCCAAATGCACTCTATGCCTTTGCTAATCTGTGATCTATCTCTTTGTCAATCTTGGCGTCTGAAGAGATGATGCTTCCCAGGGAGGTGAACTGCTGAACGGACTTAAGCACAGATGTGCCTATGCTGACGTGGGGATGATGGTGTTCTTCCTGTGGTGCGGGCTGGTAGAGGACTTCCGTTTGTCTTCAGGCTGACTTCCAGCCCAAGCAGCTCTGCAGCTGCTGCAAAGCAGGATGTGAGACGCTGCAGAGCTGCTTCTGAATGGGCGACAAGGGCAGCATCGTCGGCAACAAGCAGCTCATGGATTCGATAGTTTAGAGTCTTAGTGCGAGCCCTCAGACGGCTTATGTTGAAAAAGCTACCATCAGTACGATAGCGTATATATAAGAAATCAAGAAATAATGCAATAATAATAATACATTGCTCTCAAGAAGCATCTGGGCTGACCCTCACGAGGATCTGAAAAGAGAAAGGGGAAAAATAACCCCCGAATGTTGACGCTGAAGCTCCGAGAGGCTGGTGGTGTTTGCTATAAATAGGAAAGGAGGACTCCAGGAAAGAAAGACGAGACATTAAAACAAAGAGGGAAAGAAACCAGAACTGACAAGAGCCAACAGATCTGTTCTGTTTGATTAATTTGGGGGGGAACTTTGTTTACAAGGAGACTGGGAATGGAATCATTTCTCTTTTCCGGGAGCCTGCAGCCGTGAGATTAAATCAAAATACGTTTCATTTCAGTTTCTCTAAATAAGAGACTGAGCATTTTGGAATGCAAATGAGGAACAGAAAGAGGGCGTTTTGGACGGAAGGGGGGAACTAAAAGGAGCTCACACTGGAGGCAATGCTGTGTGTAGATATTATGCAACGTATTCTGATCTGGTTTTGCGGTAGATCTGGAAATATGTGTGGTCAAGGAGATGAGAGGGAGAGGGATGTTCTGGGTGCTAATTGGTCACTTCTGTAGCAAAACACACATCTTGTTACCAAATCAAGCCTCTTTCACTTAGGGTTGTTCACACTGGACAGTTGTAGCACTATGGTTCCACTACAGAACTGCCAGGGTTGGTTGCTGATTGCCGGAGTTTTGTAGTTTAGGGAGTATCACTTCCCATTCTCTACTAGAGAGCTCTAGTTCAGTGTTTCCCAACCAGTGAGCCGGGGCACACTAGTGTGTCGTGAGCGATCATCAGGTGTGCCATGGGAAATGGGAACCTCCAGGAAAAGGGGGGGGGGGGGGGAGAGTCTACTGTGTTGAAGTATAAAAACCCTAAGAAACCTACCTCTATAAAGGCACAAAATTACAACCACCCCCCTCCTCACCTGTTGTCTACTTGGTCTCTCCCTCTCCATGCATTCGGAAGGCCCGCCTCCCTTTCCCCAAGTAGAGACCTCCTCTTGCCTCCTGGGGGTTCTGTGTGGGAAGTTTGGCCCAGTTCTATCATTGGTGGGGTTCGGAATGCTCTTTGATTGTAGGGGAACTATAAATCCCAGCAACTACAACTCCCAAATGTCAAGGTCTATTCCCCCTTAACGCCATCTGCGTTCATATTTGGGCATATTGAGTATTCATGCCAAGTTTGGTCCTGATCCAACATTGTTTGAGTCCACAGTGCTCTCTGGATATAGGTGAACTACAACTCCAAAACCCAAGGTCAATGCCCACCAAACTCTTATAGCATTTCCTCTTGGTTATGGGAGTTCTGTGTGGGGAGTTTGTGTCTTTGTGCCATTCCTGCCAGGATATCTATGTTGTGTTCATCGAAACAGGCCCAGGTTTCACACTGAGTGTATAAATACATTCAAAAACATATTAACTATATGTATTACTGTGTTAGAGTGTCATTTGGTGTCATTTTGGTTGGTGGTGTGCCCCAGGATTTTGGAAATGTGAAAAGTGTGCCGCGGCTCAAAAAAGGTTGGGAAACACTGCTCTAGTTCTTCATCAGGTGCATCTACACCAGGGCTGTCCAACCGGCGGCCCGGGGGGACCGTACACGGCCCCCAGCCTGTTGGACACGGCCCCCGCTATGCCCCCGGCCACCATTTTTAATTTTTTTTTTCAAAAAAGGCGGTTGAGGGGAGGGAGCGGGTCAGGGAGGAGGAAGCTCTTCCTCCCCCTGCACCGCCCTCTTTTTCCCTCTCTCGCCGGCGCTGATGCCTTGCAAGGAGGGGGTCCCCCGCGCGCCTCCCTCCCTTGCAAGGCATCGCGGCAGCCGCTGACGCCGGCGCCGGCTTCCGTGGCTGCCGCTATGCTTTGCAAGGGAGGGGTTCCCCCGCGACGCCTCCCTCCCTTGCAAGGCATCGCGGCAGCGGCTGAAGCCGGCGCCGGCTTCCGCGGCTGCCGCAATGCCTTGCAAGGGAGGGGGGGTCCCCCGTGGCTCCTCCCTCTCTCCCAAAGCATCCCGGCAGCCAGCGGGGGGGGCGTGGCCGCGGTGTGGCTGGGGGCGGGGCCGGGCGGCCCCCCAGGTCATCAGTGACCTGGAATCCGGCCCTTGGCCGGTTAGAAGTTGGACAGCACTGATCTACACTGTGGAACTAATGCGGTTTGACACCACTTTTAACCACGGAGGCTCAATGCTGTTGTAGTTTGGCAAGGCACCTCTTTGGCAGAGGAGGCGAAAAACATTGTAAAAGTACAACTCCCAGGGTGGTTTGGCATTGATGCAGTTAATGGCGGTTAAAGTGGAGTCAAAACTGCATTCATTCCATAGTGTAGATCAGGGGTGCTCATTAGGTAGCTCGGGAGCTACTAGTAGATCTTCGGCCCTCTTCCAGGTGATCTTCGGCCCTCACCAGCCGGATGGGACGCTCCTGCCATTCGCGCGCACACCTTGCGCACATGTACGCTCCTGCTGCTGGCTTCCGCTTTCGCGGTGCTTCTTTCGCCTGCGGGGCATTGCAGGAAGAAGGAAGCACGAGGCGGGGCCTCTGGAGGGAGCGCCCTGCCTCTCTCTCGTCCAGAAGCAGCTGTGCAGCCTCCGTTGCCGGCGAGACAGGCAGGGCGGAGCGCTCCCTCTGGATGCCCCGCCTCGTGCTTTCTCCTTCCTGCAATGCCCCGCAGGCAAAAGAAACGCTGCGCGGGCGTAAAACAGCAGCCAGAGCACGTGCGGTGGCAAGAGCGCGCGATCGCGGGGGCAGGTAGATCTTTTGGACTTCGTTGCTTTAAGAGTAGCTCGCATGCTGAAAAAGTGTGAGCACCCCTGGTGTAGATGCACCCAAAGTCTCAATCCATTGATTGTATTTAGAAAGAGAGAGAGAGAGAGGTGAAAAAGGGAGGAAGGAAGTAAAGAGGGAATGAAGGAAAGATGGAAAGAAGGAAGGAAAGAATGAAAGAAGGAAGGAAAAAGGAAAGGAAAGCAAGAAGGAAGGCAGGAAAAAGGAAAGAAAGGAAAAAGGGAAGGAAGAAAGGAAAGAAAGATGGAAGGAAAGAGGGAATGAAGGAAAAAAGGAAGGGAAAGCAAGAAGGAAGGAAGGAAAAAAGGAAAGGAAAAAAGGAAGGAAGGAAGAAAGGAAGGAAGGAAAGAACGAAAGAAGGAAGGAAGAAAGGAAAGGAAAGCAAGAAGGAAGGAAGAAAAGAAGGAAGGAATGAAGGAAATAAGGAAGGAAGGAAAGAGGGAATGAAGGAAAAATGGAAAAAAGGAAGGAAAGAATGAAACAAGGAAGGAAAAAAGGAAAGGAAAGCAAGAGGGAAGGAAGGAAGAAAAGAAGGAAACAAGGAAGGAAAGAAGGAAGGAAGAAAGTAAAGAGGGAATGAAGGAAAAATGGAAAGAATGAAAGAAGGAAGGAAAAAAGGAAATGAAAGCAAGAAGGAAGGAAGGAAGGAAATAAGGAAGGAAAGAGGGAATGAAGGAAAAATGGAAAAAAGGAAGGAAAGAATGAAACAAGGAAGGAAAAAAGGAAAGGAAAGCAAGAAGGAAAAAAGGAAAGGAAAGCAAGAAGGAAGGAAAAAAGGAAAGGAAGGAAAGAAGGAAGGAAAGAAGGAAGAAAGTAAAGAGGGAATGAAGGAAAAATGGAAAGAATGAAAGAAGGAAGGAAAAAAGGAAATGAAAGCAAGAAGGAAGGAAGGAAGGAAAGAAAGAAGGAAGGAAAGAAGGAAGGAAAGGGAAGGAAGGAAAAATGGAAAAAAGAAGGAAAGAATGAAAGAAGGAAGGAAAAAAGGAAAGGAAAGGAAAGGAAGGAAAGAAGGAAAGGAAAGAAGGAAGGAAAGAAGGAAGAAAGTAAAGAGGGAATGAAGGAAAAATGGAAAGAATGAAAGAAGGAAGGAAAAAAGGAAAGCAAGAAGGAAGGAAGGAAAAAGGAAGGAAATAAAGAAGGAAGAAAGGGAAGAGGGAAGGAAGGAATGATGGAAGGAAAGAACAAAAGAAGGAAGGAAAAAAATGAAAGGAAAGAAAGAAAGAAAGAAAGAAGGAAGGAAGGAAGGAAAGAAAGAAAGAAAGAAGACTATTATTTCATCCTAGGATAGTGGTTCCCAACCTGTGTGTCCCCAGGTGTTTTGGTCTACAACTCCCAGAAATCCCAGCTAGTTTACCAACCTAGGAATTTTAATAATGATGATTTTATTTCTTACCCGCCTCTCCTCACGGCTCGAGGAGGGATCCAAAAGCTCCTTTCGTAATGGTTCAATGAAATCCTAGGAGCTGCCCTTTGGTGAAGCACCAGCCCTTGTTGGCAGAGAAGGCTAAAGACCTTGTCCCATTGCTTCATATCATCGGACCACAGCGGCTAAAGTGGTGCCGAACTGCATTAATTCCTCAGTGTAGGTGAAAGAAGGTCCTCACCTTTGGACCTTAAGACTGTGGCATGTTGTGGCCTTGGTTGCTGGTGACCATTCCCAAAATTAGCAGGGAACAAATGCCACCGATACCCACAAATTATCTTCACGGAGGCCTTGTCCAAAAGGCACACCTTACCAGGAAGGAATTCCATGCCGTGAGCTCATAAGTACAGGAAATGCCAATGATTATTTGGTGGTGAGCGTACACAAACACCCAAGCTTTGAGCTTGAGCAGAGAGACGTGGAATTAGTCTTACGTGAGGTCAGGTACATCCATCCATCTGGACCCTATCTACACTGCCGTCTAAAGCAGTTTCGAGTCACGACCATTTTGAGAAGGACTAAAGAGAAGTTGAAATGATTTTTGGCACATAGAGGATGGGTTGGAAAATTTTAGAGATCTTCCTTGCTGTACGAGGGTTGAATGAAAAGTAATGCCTCCACCTTCGTAACTCCTCAACAGATGGTAGTACTGGTATGCGGCAGGTACTGGCTTGTTCAGTAGACTCTCCTCTACAGTTCCATTTTGGTGGGAAGCCTTAGCATTAAACGGTTGTGTTGTTAAAGTGCAAAGTATGGAACCTGCGCAGACGTGCAGTCATTGAATTCTTGACAGCAGAAGGTTCACCCTGAAGGCGAGCCCCAGAAAGAGCCCATCTGCATCCTAATTGGTTTGACCTGCAGCAGGGAGTTCCAGCATTCCTACACATGTCGTCTGGCATCTCTAGCACCAAAGGCTGGGATTTGGCATCAAAAGACCTCCAGCCACGTCTACCTCTCTGTTTTCTTGCCTCACTTAACCTGAAGCCATGGACACTTTGTGCACAGAGTTGCATGCGGACAGGCCAACAGGGTGTGTTGAAGACATAGTTTTCCAAGGACTTCTGTGTGTTTGGACTCTCCTCTGGCTATTAGCAAAAAGGACTTTTATAGTGTTCCCAAGGGCACAGATGGACTTTCCCCAAAGCATATGGATTTGATGCTTTTCAAGATCATATGGACTTTCTTTCCACCCTTTGCATATGAAGTAATTATGAGATATTGGTGACATTCCCCTGAAACCCTCCTATGTAATTTTTCCTGCATGTTTTCCCCCTCCCCATGTGTAAAATAATATGAAGAAATGCTACATGTGTGTGAAAGACCCAGCTGTTTGTTTTGAGATCAGGATGAAACCACATTCCTGGCTGCACCATTTAATCCAATCATTGGAGCAATTTGCATGACAGAGGACTCTTTCTGGTTTTGGAGAAGGTTCTCTCCCCATTTTGAAAGACCCCTTTTCGATTCATAAGCCTCAAACCCTCAGAGTTTAGTCTTGTTTTTGGCTTATAGAACCCATGGCATAACTATATTTCATATTTCACAATCGGCTGTCACTACTGGCCTCGGAAACCAGCACATGGCTACAGTTATTTCATTTGTTTACCATCCAGAAGACTGAAACTTCTCATGGATAGAATCTGCACGTGGCACTTTGTCAACAAGGAGGGTCGTTAAGGACAAATTCCTGTTTCTCACCAAGAACAAAAGAATTCCTTTGGCCCGAAAGGTCAAAGCCTCAGATCTTCATTAACATATGGACATAATTTAATCAAGGAGGGTCCAGCTGCATGTTTTGAACAACATTCCTCTCCCTCGCTTCCCATTCGCCAAGGAGGAAGCGACGTCGTTGCGCTATTGGCTCCCACCTCAGCTGGCTTCCAAGGTTCCAACCAATCATCATGAAGCCTACAGCATGCAGGGGCGGGAAAGTTCGAATTTGACAAGTTCTGTAAAGTGTATTAAAATGGCATACAGTATGTTTGAATGTAACTTTATGACTGCTTTGCAACAAGGAAACTGCAGTGGTCATCCTTCTCAGTTGACAAGAATAAAAGCTTCAGTGGCATCTTCTTCCGGACGTCTTTGGTGAGATCGTTTGGGAAAGGGATTTTTAATTTGTTTTTAAAACTTCACCAGAGGTTCTGCTGAAATCCTCGCTTTAGGGGTACTTCTGGGCCTCTGCCCCCTATGGGCCAGGCTGTCCTAAATTGTTCGGCAACAACCCCAAAGGGGATTCATCAGAGATTGCAAGTTGTTTATGGTGATAGTGTTGATGTGACTACTGTGCGTCGTTGGGCGAGTAAGTTTCAAGATGTTGAGGTGGGAACATCTGACTTGCGTGACAAAGAGTTGGACGTCCTGTGACAGCAACCACCGAGTTTCACAAGCAAAAGGTTGACAGATTGATTCAGGACAATAGTCGTATCACTCAGAGATAAATTTCAAGCATAATCAGCATTTCACAAGAACATGTGGGTCACATTATTGCTTTGCTTGGCTATCGGAAGATCTGTGCACGATGGGTACCCAGGATGCTGTGGAAAAGTGAAAATATGTGGAAAAGTGAATAGTGGTAGTTAAAGAGCACATTCTAAGGATTATTTCTGCGTTTGATTTCTTAAAATATTCTCATCCAAACCCAAGTAACGAAGGTGGAGGCATTACTTTTCATTCAACCCTCGTATTACGGAGCAAAAGCACCCCAAAATTACATGAGAGGGTGAGAAATCTTGCAATTCCCAGTTGGCTCAGGCAAAAGCATTTTCCTTGCTTCTCCAGAGGACATTCTGGTATTGTGGTGTGTGTGTGTGTGTGTGTGTGTGTGTGTGTGTGTATATATATATATATATATATATATATATATATATATATATAAATAAAAAGAGAGAGTGGTCGTGGGATGGCCGTTATGCACGGCCAAACTAAACGCCCCAGAAACACAAATCCCACGAAACACATTTCCCCCAGACCACGAGGTACATACATAGCACAAAAAAACCACCTCCCTACCTTGCAACCCCCCCCCACAAACAGCCCCCAAAAACTGCCCATTGCCTCCCGTTCTGTGCTGGCGCGAGCGCTGCAGAGAAGGAGAGCAATTGCGCAGGTGCACTCCGACCCCCCCAACCCCCAACCCATCCCGTCACCCTCTCCCCACTCACCGGGACCTTCACAGCCACACCGGCGGCGCCTAACCGCCTCCTCGCCATCCTCACCAGTGCCCGCACGTCCCCGGTCCCAGAGCAGTTTGGGGCGCGCACTACACTTCCCAGAAACCTCCGCATAAACCGGAAGTGGCCATGCGGGGCCTTCTGGGAAGTGTAGTCCGAAAGGCGGGACTTCCCGAAAGGGGCCTGACGCCACTCAGCACAGCCAAAAGGGCGGGACGGGATGGCGCTGGTCATGCGCGCCAGGGCGGGAGGCAGGCCCGAGATCGGCGATCCGCCCTCCGCCCGTGTCCCAGCGGTTCCAGCGGCCGCGCCTGTAAGAAGGTAAGCTCCCGGGCTTACCTTGCTTCAGGCAGCGCCGCTGGAACCGCTGGGACACGGGGCGGAGGGCGGATCGCCGATCTCCCGGCCTGCCTCCCACCCTGGCGCGCATGCCCAGCGTCGTATGCGTCCCGCCCCTTATTGGGAGAGGGAGTGAGAGAGACAGAGGGGGGCTGAGACAGAGAGAGGGGGAGAGGGGGGGAGTGAGAGGGGGGAGTGAGACAGAGAAAGAGGGGGGAGAAGGGGGGAATCAGACAGAGAGAGAGAGGAGGGGGAGAGAGAGAGGGGAGAGTGAGACAGAGAGAGGGGGGAGAGAGAAGGGGAAATCAGAGAGAGGGGGAGAGAGAGGGGGGAAGTGTACATACACAGACACATACATACACACACATACATACACAGACACACACACAAACATACACACACACATCCATACACATCCATACACAAACACATATACATACACAGACACACATACACATACATACACACATACATACACAAACACATAAACAGACACAGACACACACACATGCATACACATACATACACACACAAACATCCACAGACACACACACATACATACACAAACACACACACAGAGACACACAAACATACATACACATACATACACACACATACACATATATACACACACAAAACACATTGTCACATCATTTCCCACCCTTACATACCCACACTTCCTCACATCTCCTAAATAGGGCACAGCAACGCGTGCCGGGTTCAGCTAGTGTGTGTGTGTGTGTGTGTGTGTGTGTGTGTATCCATTTGTGAAACGGTGTAGGAGCTGCCTTTGAATTCTTGTCCTTGCGGTTTGGGCGGCGCCAATGAAAGGACAATAATGATACCTTCACCATGTGATCCCTTTCTATGCTTCGGGCAGCAACTAAGGACAGATAAGCTTCCCTCGGTTTCCCTTCAGGTGCCTTTGAGGCAGCAGGGTGTTTGGGACTGGAACATTCCCTGTTTTTTTCCTTGCCAGAGGATGAATAGGGAACATTCGTAGTAACTTGCAAAATGGACTTCTCCTGTAGTATGTCGAGTCAAAATATATATTTTCCCCAAGTGTTTTTCTTGTGATGTGGGGGAACTCTTGACCATCCTTTAACCCATGGACTACTAAAGGCTCAGGAGAACACCCTCTTTTTCGACCCAGGAGTCCAGAAGCATGTCCTCTAGAACAGTGTTTCCCAACCACTGTTCCGCGGCACACTAGTGTACCGTGTGTGATCACCTGGTGCGCCGCGAGAAAACCTCTCTTCCCCCCTTTCTTCCCTCTCCTGCCAAACTCCTGCTGCTGCTGCTTGGGGGAGGAGGAAGAGGAAGGGCCGGGCGACGGAAGGGAAGGGCCTAGCCAGCCTCCAATCGAGGGAGGGCGAGGAACGGAAGCGGAAGTGAGGAGTGCAGTCCAAGGCAGGCCCACCGGCTTCTTCTTTCGAACCGCAGGAAAGAAGGAAGGAAGGAAGGCAACCGCGGACCGAGTGAGTGCCTTCCCTTCTGGTGTGGAAGAGGGAGAGAGCCATTCAGGAAGGGAGCCACCTGGGGGTTCTGTGTGGGAAGTTTGACCCAGTTCTATCATTGGTGGGGTTCCGAATGCTTTTTGATTGTAGGGGAACTATAAATCCCAGCAACTACAACTCCCAAATGGCAAGGTCTATTTCCCCTGAATTCCATCGGCGTTCATATTTGGGCATATTGAGTATTCATTTCAAGTGTGGTCCACATCCATCATTATTTCAGTCCACAGTGCTCTCTGGGTGTAGGTGAACTACAACTTCCAAACTCAAGGTCAATTCCCAAGCAAACCCTTTCAGTACTTTCTGTTGGCAATGAGAGTTCAATATGCCAAGTTTGGTCCAATTCCATTATTGCAAGAGTTCAGGATGCTCTTTGTTTGTGTGTTAACTATAAATCCCAGAAACTGTAACTCCCAAATGTCAAGGTCTATTTTCCCCAAACTCCATCTGTGTTCACATTTGGGCATATTGAGTATTCATGCCAAGTTGGGTCCTGATCCAACATTGTTTGAGTCCACAGTGCTCTCTGGATATAGGTGAACTACAACTCCAAAACTCAAAGTCAATGCCCACCAAACTTATAGCATTTTCTCTTGGTTATGGGAGTTCTGTGTGGGAAGTTTGATTCCATTCCATCATTGGTGGAGTTCAGAATGCTCTTTGATTGCGGGTGAACTATAACTCCCAGCAACTACAACTCCCAAATGACAAAATCAATTTTTTGACTGATGGTCCCTCCTTGGGTTAGTATTAGTATGCTTTGTGGCCAAATTTGGCAGCAATTTGTCCAGTGGTTTTTGAGTTATGTTAATCCCACAAATGAACATTACATTTATATATATACACTAGCTGACCCGGCCACGCGTTGCTGTGGTGTAGTCTGGTGGTCAAGAAAGTTAGGAAAGTGGTAAAGAAGGAAGGAAAAGGAAGGAAATGAAATTGTATTCCTTTCTTTCCGTTCTTCTTTCCATCCATCCATTTAATCCAGGGGGTGGGGTGAGGTCCCACTATTAGCCTGCCCTAAACCACACCAGATTGTGAAGTGGGCCATTGGGCCCCTGTTTGCCAAGTTTGGTCCTGATCTGTAATTGCTGTGGGCCGCAGTGGCTGACTGCCTGAGGCCTTTCCTTTTCCCTCTGAGTTGCCTTAGAATGTTGTAATATGGATGGCCAATCGGAGTCCTTTATGCAAATACCATGTCAGTGGCAACCAATCCCCTCTGTCTGGGGCTGTAGAATGTTGGCGTTCTGAGGCTGGCCAATCAGTGTCCTTTATGCAAATAATCCCACAGTGGCAACCAATCGAAACGCTGGCACATATTCCTCCCTCCGCACCACCGCCTGCAAACACTTCCTTTTATTATATACATAGATAGATAATAGGCATGGTTTCGAATCCAAAAATGGCGATTCTAAAATCAAATGGGGGGGATTTTTTTATTAGTAAAAGAAAGACTTACAAAAAAATTTCCAAAAATTTCTGAAATGTAACTTAATTACTAATGAAATTTGTTAGTAGTTCGTATGCCAGCGCATGCGCATTCCAGATGGTTTTGGCCTACAACTCCCAGAAATCCTAACAGCTGGTAAATTGGCTGGGATTTCTGGGAGTTGTAGGCCAAAACTTGAATGAATCACACTGAATTCTAGATGGGACTCTCCAAATAGGAAGGAGGGAGGGAGGGGGTATTCTATTCTTGGAAGCAGCAAAAGAAAAGGAGGAGGAGCCCCCCCCCCTCGCTCCTCGCTGCCTCTCTCTCACCCTGATCCCGAGGGAGCGAGGGCCCAAGTTTGCCCAGGCTGGTCATATACCTACATTCCATGCACATGCAATAATACAGCAGTAATAACAATGGGTATAAGAAGAGGTAAAATTCAAACCGAAGTATTCTGACTGTGCTCCCTCCTCAAACTGCAAAAGGCTCTTCTCTGAGTCCGGGAAAAGGCAAAACCCCAGGCACAGCATTTGCTTCCTGGGTGCACACACATACATATTCTTTGGGGGGATTTGCTGCAGAATCTTCTCTATGAGCCCGGGATTCTGCAGCAAATCTCCCCCCCCCCCCCAAGAATATGTGTGCGTGTGCTCCCAAGCAGCAAACGCTGGCTTTTCCCCGGGCTAATAAGAGAAGAGCCCGTTTGCACCGCATGAGGAGAGACCAGTCAGAATACTTCGGTTTGAATTTTACCTCTTGTTATTGTTATTACTGCTGTATTATTGCATGTGCATGGATCAATGTAGGTATGACCAGTTGGATTACTTATAATATTAGGCCCTTACAGTAGCATTCATTCTATTATACATTAGGTTGGTTTCTCACCCCAATACTCTTTGATGCTTTAGATCCTGGCAGGCAGGGGAGAGGCAGGGAAGCCTGGAAAAATGTAAACAGAGAGGGTTTACTCAGAAGTAAAATCCACAAAGGAGGGCCCTTCATCCAAAGTGCCTCCTTTGCAGATTTACTTGAGTAATCCTCTCTGTTTACATTTTTTCCAGGCTTCCTTCCCGCCGAAAGAAGGAGCAAGTTTAGGGCTTGCCTTGCCATAATACTTATTGGCAAGGGAGGCGGGAGGGTCGTGAGAGAGAAGGAGGGTGCCCCCCTTACGACCTAATAATGACACTTAAGAAAATCCTGGCCCCGAAGTTCGAAAAAGGAAGTCCACTTCCTGGTTGGCGTTCCAGGTGCGGAAATACTCGAAAGTAGCATTTCTTACGAATTTCTTACGAAACGAATCATTTTCATAACTTTTTTCTCATGCCTAATAGATAGATGCATGTAAACTGTCTTGAGTCGCCAAAAGGCTGAAAAAGGCGGTATACAAATACAGTAAATAAATAAATAAAATAGATAGATACAGATACAGATATAGATAGATAGAAGATAGATATAGATATAGATAGATAGATTATTATTATGTGAGTTCCTGCACAGCAGTTAGACCATATGGCCCTCGAGGATCTCTTCTGACTCTTAAGAGTCATTTGCTGGGGGGGGGGGGGGTTGCCCTCATTTCACCTCCCTCCCCATAACTGCTTTCAACTTCATCTCTGGTTTGATCCTGATGTTGCAAGGAATGGACGACCGACTCACACGCTTTTGCGCCTTGGCAGCAGCTTGGCTGCAGTGTCACGCCGGGACAGCCCCCCTGGCAGGGTTGCTGCGAGACCACCGCAAAATAGGTTGAGACAGGAGCGTCTGCTGAGCTTGTCTGCCCTTTTCTGCTCTTGATCTGAGCAGCCGGAGCTTGGGGACTTAATCAGACCCGGAAACAATTTAACCCATCAGCGGCGGCAGTGTCTGCAATCTGGTGACCTCTTGTCATAGGATCCTGGAGTTGGAAGAGACCCCAAAGGCCATCCAGCCCATTCCTCTTCTGCCATGCAGGAAGACACAATCCAAGCACCCCCTACAGATGGCCATCCATTCTGCAATCCACCAATGATGGAATTGAACCAAACTTGGCACACAGAACTCCCATGACCAACAGAAAATACTGCGTTTAGTGAGCATTGACCTTGAGTTTTGGAGTTGTAGTTCACCTTCATCCAGAGAACACTGTGGACTCAATGATGGATCTGGATCAAACTTGGCACGAATACTCAATATGCCCAAATGTGAACCCTGGTGCAGTTTGGGGAAAATATACCTTGACATTTGGGAGTTGTAGTTGCTGGGATTTACAGTTCACCTACAATCAAAGAGCATTCTGAAAACCACCAATGATGGAATTGAACCAAACTTGGCACACAGAACTCCCATGACCAACAGAAAATACTGGGTTTAGTGAGCATTGACCTCGACTTTTGGAGTTGTAGTTCACCTTCATCCAGAGAACACTGTGCACTCAATGATGGATCTGGATCAAACTTGGCATGAATACTCAATATGCCCAAATGTGAATTAGACAGATTCATGGATACCAAGTGTATCGGTAGTTACTGAAAAGGACATTCAAGTGCCACCTCGGAGTTGGTTGAGGTAGGCAGGATTTCCCTGGGTACTGGTTGTGGGGGGTCGGGAGCAGGTCAGGGGTTTGCCCTCCCTTCTGCTCGAGATCCCCGTGTACAACTGGTGGGCCACTGTGTGATACAGAATGCTGGACTAGATGGGCTGAGGTCCGATTCAGCATGGCTCTTCTTATGTTCTTATGTGAACACTGGTGCAGTTTGGGGAAAATATACTGTACCTTGACATTTGGGAGTTGTAGTTGCTGGGATTTATAGTTCACCTACAATCAAAAAGCATTCTGAACCTTACCAAAGATAGAATTGGGCCAAACTTCCCACACAGAACCCCCATGACCAACAGAAAATACTGGAAGGGTTTGGTAGGCATTGACCTTGAGTTTTGGAGTTGTAGTTCACCTACCTCCAGAGCGCACTGTGGACTCAAACAATAATGGATCTGGACCAAATTTGTCTTGAAGGGGACTGCTGGCGTGAGCCTCCCTCCAGCCTCACACACTCCCCCTCACCCGCACATGCGTACCACACTGCCATGCGCTGAGCACGTCTGCTGTCCCCTCCCTGCTTGGAGTTTCAGAAACAGCCTTGGCCAATCACAGTGGAGGAAGGCTTTTTGTGGGAGGATTTGTCACCTGTTTCCAAAACGGAAGGGAAGGACGGGGAGTGATCTTCAGCCTTCGCTGCTAAAGGGGTTCCTAAGATCATCAGAAATATATATTTTTCTGGTGGTCTTTGGTGACCCCCTCAAACCCCCTCACGCCTTCCTCCGGGTTGAGAAACACTGATCTAGATACTATACGGCCTAGAATATATTGGCTTTTTAAGCTGCTGTCACATATGGTGATGCAGAGCTGGGAAAAGGGGCTCCATTGTTGAACACCTTCCTGCCAGTATTGCGGTTAGAGTACTTATTTATTTCTCTCGGCAACAACAGATACAAAACATACCTAAATTGAATGTTGACATGGAATTAACCTAAGCACAGTATTTAAACAGTTTAAAATTGCATTTGATGAAGGACCCAATTTTTTTTGTCATTTAGGCCAGTCTTTCTCAACCAGTGTGCCGTGGCACACTAGTGTGCCATGACGGACCTCCTGCTGTGCCGCGAAAAAAGCTCTCTGCCCCCCTTCCTCCCCCTCTCCTGCCGAAGTCCTGCTGCTTGGGGGAGGAGGAGGAAGGGCCGGGCAGTGCGAAAAAGAAGAAGGGGCCGGGCACCGCCTCCTTCGGCCATTTCAGCCAGCCTCAATCCGCCATGACTCCCACCATGACTCGCCCCTCACTCGCTGAAGCCGCATGGAGGAGCCGCCCACTGAAGCCTGTCCACCGCTCTCATACTCCTCTGTAGGAGAGCTGAAGCTGAGGGAGGGGCGGGGCATGGCGCTGCCTGGCCTCTGCCCTCCCCGGCTTTGGCACTCCCAGCAGCTGCTCCAGCCTTGAGGGACAGTGCCAAGCCAGCATTGTGCTGGCTCTGGCACCGCTGGCTTGGCACTGCCCCTCAAGGCTGGAGCAGCTGCTGGGAGAGGTGGGCAGGGGGTAGGGGCATGGCACAGCTGGCTCCACCCCCTCCCCAGCTTTGGCACTCCCAGCAGCTGCTCCCAGCAGGCCACCATCCCCAGCCGTTCTTTACTGTGTTAGAGTGTCATTTTGTGTCATTTTGGTTGGTGGTGTGCCCCCGGATTTTTTAAATGTTAAAAGTGTGCCGCAGATCAAAAAAGGTTGGGAAACACTGATTTAGGCCACATCTACGAGGGTTGAATGGAAAGTAATGCCTCCGCCTTCATTACTTGGGTTTGGATGGGAATATTTTAATAAATCAAACACAGAAATAATCCTTAGAATGTGCTCTCTAACTTGTTTGAAATTTCTCTCTGAGTGATATGGCATTTGTCCTGAATCAGTCTGTGAAACTCAGTGGTAGCTGTCACAGGACGTCCAACTCTTTGTCACGCAAGTCGGATGTTCCCACTTCAACATCTTTCAACTTACTCGCCCAACGACGCACAGTATTCACATCAACACAATGCCCGTAAACAGCTTGATTTCTCTGATGAATCCTCTTTGGGGTGACACCTTCTGCTGTCAAGAATTCAATGACTGCATGTTGCTTAAGTCACATTGACTGCTTGTCTGTGCAGGGTTATATACTTCACACTTTAACAACACAACCATTCAGCGCTAAGGCTTCCTGCCAAAATAGAACTGTAGAGGAGAGTCTACTGAACAAGCCAATACATGCCGCATACCAGTACTGCCATCTATTGAAGAGTTATGAAGGTGGAGGCATTACTTTTCATTCAACCCTCGTAGGAATCCTAAGGCTTCCCACCAAAATGGAACTGTGGAGGAGAGTCTACTGAACAAGCCAATACATGCCGCATACCAGTACTGCCATCTATTGAAGAGTTATGAAGGTGGAGGCATTACTTTTCATTCAACCCTCGTAGGAATCCTAAGGCTTCCCACCAAAATGGAACTGTGGAGGAGAGTCTACTGAACAAGCCAATACATGCCACATACCAGTACTGCCATCTGTTGAGGAGTTACCAAGGTGGACATTACTTTGTTGAGGAATCCTAAGGCTTCCCACCAAAATGGAACTGTAGAGTAGAGTCATTACTTTTGTAGAGGAGAGTCATTCAACCCCAGTTGACATCTGTGCAGGGTTATATACTTCACATTACTTTAATTCAACCCTTGACTAGGCTTACTCCAAACCGTGCTAAGGCTTCCTTCCAAAATGGACCTGTAGAGGAGAGTCTACTGAACAGGCCAGTACCTGCCGCATACCAGTACTGCCATTGGTTGAGGAGCTACGAAGGATGAGGCATTACTTTTCATTTAACCCTCATAGGAATCCTAAGGCTTCCCACCAAAACAGGATTGTAGAGGAGAGTCTACTGAACAAGCCAGTACCTGCTGCATACCAGTACTGACATCTGTTGAGGAGTTACGAAGGTGGTTGCATTACTTTTCATTCAACCCTTGACTAGGCTTAAAACCTAAAGGCTTCCTTCCAAAATGGAACTGTAGAGGAGAGTCTACTGAACAAGCCAGTACCTGCCGCATACCAGTACTGCCATTGGTTGAGGAGCTACGAAGGAGGAGGCATTACTTTTCATTCAACCCTCATAGGAATCCTAAGGCTTCCCACCAAAACAGGATTGTAGAGGAGAGTCTACTGAATAAGCCAGTACCTGCCGCATACCAGTACTGACATCTGTTGAGGAGTTACGAAGGCGGAGGCATTACTTTTCATTCAACCCTTGACTAGGCTTACTCCAAACCGTGCTAAGGCTTCCTGCCAAAATGGAACTGTAGAGGAGAGTCTACTGAACAAGCCAGTACCTGCCGCATACCAGTACGGCCATCTGTTGAGGAGTTACGAAGGAGGAGGCATTACTTTTCATTCAACCCTTGACTAGGCTTACAATGTGCTAATGGTTCGTGCCATAATGGAACTGTAGAGGAGAGTCTACTGAACAAGCCAGTACCTGCCGCATACCAGTACGGCCATCTGTTGAGGAGTTACGAAGGTGGAGGCATTACTTTTCATTCAACCCTAGACTAGGCTTACTCCAAACTGTGCGAGTTAGACAACAAACCCCTACAAGAATTCGCCAAAGAACGCCCCTAATGCGCACCAATGCTCTGTGGCTTGTGTCGTTACACAATGTGAAGCAGACGGAAAAAGCGGAGAGGCCCCTCCCTCCCTGAGAAGTCATTTCCCCCCAGGAGGAAAAAATATTTCTTCCAAGGAGATGTTCAACGAGGCTGATACCCTTGGCTTCCGGAAGCAAAGACCTTGCTACTGAGATGCAGACGAACGAACTCGGTCGCCCTTCAAGGGCAAGTGGGAGGCTCGAGGCAACGTTGGCTAGGATCCACCTCGTTTTGGCTCCTGTGTGCCGTTGAGAAATCGGAGACTGGCTCCAGATAATGAACACCCGGCTCGTGTTGTTCTTTCGATTTGGCCCGGCCTCAACCATCATGTCTTCCTCGCAAGGCTCTCTTCTGACTTCCTGGGAGTTGTCTGCTTTCTGCCTGGCTGGGGAATGCCTTTTTGACATTCTGCGCATACCCTTTTGGTGTCCGCATGCTCCTCTGCGCCGTCATCGTTCCCCTTTCTTGTATGCGCCAAGAGCGAAGTCTGAAATGGACTCACGATAAACAAAGTAGTAGAGAGATTATTATGGTTGGGCGACCGTGCTGATTGCAGTCTGCCGAGGCCGTTGTTGTTGTCGTCGAAGGCCTTAATGACCGGAATCACGGGGTTGCTGTGAGTTTTCTAGGCTGTCTGGCCATGTTCCAGAAGCATTCTCTCCTGACGTTTCCCCCACATCTATGGCAGGCATCCTCAGGGGTTGTGAGGTCTGTTGGAAACTACGAAAGTGGAATTTACATATCTGTGGAATGATGTCCAGGGTGGGAGAAAGAACTCTTGTCTGTTGGAGGCAAGTGTGAATGTTGCAATTGGCCAGCTTGATTATTTACTTATTTACGACATTTATATGCCGCCCTTCTCACCTCGAAGGAGACTCAGAGCGACTTACAACACACACACACACACACGTATTTATATACACACACACACACATACATACAATATTATTAGCATAGCACTAAATCAGTATTACCGGGAATGTAGCGCAGCTACCTGGGTGTCAGCTGCATAAGATCTCTATTGACCAGAAGGTCGTGAGTTTGAGGCCTGCCCGGGTCGAGATGGGCTCTCGACCTATTGTGTAGCCTGTTGTCGACCTTTGCAACCCGAAAGACAGTTGCATCTGTCAAGTAGGAAATAAAGGTACCACTTAGTGGGGAGGCTAAATTTAACTGATTTACGAGGCCATAAAAAGATCTCCTGAGGAATGAAGGAGTGTGACAGCTCCCCCTGGTGGCCAGATGTTAAATTGCCTCTGTCTGTCTTGTGTGTTTGTGTGTCTAAATGTAATGTGTACATTGTAATCCACCCTGAGTCCCCTGCGGGGTGAGAAGGCGGAATAGAAATGAAGTAAGTAAATAAATAAATATTATTAGCATTGAGTGGTCTTGCAGCTTCAAAGCCTGGCTGCTTCCTACATGGGGGAATCCTTTGTTGGGAGGTGTTAGTAACCTTTAGAAAAAAGGGGAATTCTAGACAGGAAACAATCAGGGCCATCTAACATCTCCCAACAAAGGATTCCCCCAGGCAGGAAGCAGCCAGGCTTGGACCATTCAGTGCTAATCAAGCTGGATATATATATATATATATATATATATATATATATATATATATATATATATATATACTAGCTGTACCCGGCACGCGTTGCTGTGCCCTATTTAGGAGATGCGAGAAAGTCTGCTGGAAGTGAATTGGGTGTTTGTGTTTGTGCCTCAGCCCTTTGCCTTATCCTCCTCTGACAGTTTATTATGGGTCGGAATGTTCATGTTGGCTGGCCAGTACAGGAGTTATGCAAATCCGCCCTTATTGGCAGGCAATCATGTTGTCAGAATGTAGAGGCTGGGAGAGTCGTTGGCAGCCCCGGAGGATGCTGGGAAATGTAGGTTTTTTTACTCGTTGTTTTGGGGGCCTTTTAGGTTTTGGGGGGGAAGTTTCTTTGCTACAAACGTACCTTGCTTGAGGCCTATTTCTGTTGGCAAGTTTGGTGTTTCTGCGTTGTAAGGTTTCTCTGTTTTGGACGGTCTTTCCATGACGACTCTTCCTTTATATATATAGATATATACACACATACACATACATACAGACACACACACACACAATGGACACACCTAAGAACACATGTGTAAAAGGAGGACAGATCATGATTTGAAAAATGTATGTACTACAACTCCCAGCTTGGTATTGAGGAGTTCTGGGAGCTGTAGTACAAAACTTTCTAAACTCCTCGTTTGTTCCACAGCAAACAAGGTCGGTTGAGAAAGCCTGGCCTGACTCAAACAGCCTTTCTTTGCCTCCAGACTGAGAGGCTCGGCGAGTTCAGTCGGGACTCCCAGAGCCTCGTAAACAAAGTCCACTATTTCATATGAAACTTGGAATTAATTCCCTTTCGGCCGCAGAGCCTCTTCCACGGTCACCTCCTCTTTGTCCTGTTTTTCCTTTCTAATTGTCAAGTGTTGCATAATGTATACAGGCTGCCAGAACGCAGTGTCTTTTGGCACACAATCCAGGCTGTTGGTACAGAAGGAAAATATTTCTCTTGTCTAATTGCTGGAATCGGCCCAGCCTTTTATCATCCCCAGCTTTTGGTGTTTTGGATCCTGACGGTTCGGGGTTTAGAGTGAAGACACACGACTTGAATTGGACATGACTTAGGGACGATATTGAGCAAGAACTTGGGGGCCTTGCCGTGAAGGCAGACCATCAGACCCACCAAAGAGGATCCGATAAAGCCCTGGCGAGATAGGAAGCAGCCAATCCAATTTCCCCTGAATTTCCCAAATACAATCTCACCAAGTTGAAGAAACGCCATCAAGTTGTTTATTTCATTCCAGCTGGAGCGGATGCAGGCCCAGATTAAGCCCTTTTGGCACCCTAGGCCAGGACTGTCCAACTTCTACCAGACCAGGGGCCTGAATTCCGGTCACTGATCACCTGGGGGGCCTTAGGGTCTGCCTCCGCCCCCCGGCTCCGCCCCTGCCCTGGCACTGCCCCGCCCCTCCCCCGGCTCCGCCCCTCCCCAGCTCTGCCCCCACTCTGGCCCCGCCCCCTCCACCAGCTCTGCCCCCTCCCCGGGCTCCAATTTACTTACAATTACTAGTTGCATTATTAATTATAAAATAAATTTTAAAAAATGGAACTGAATGAAATAAATACGAATATAAATAAATATCAGAAGAGAGATGGATTGAGGAAGGGAATATATATGGGAGGGAAATAAATATAAATAAATAACATAAAAGCAAGGAAGAAAGGAAGAAAGGAGCCCACCCCAGCAAAACAGCCCTCAGTTCCAAATTAAATACATTATTATTATATTTCTGCCCCATATATTCAGAACCCCATCTTCCCCTTATTTCCAAATTAAATACATTTATTATTGTGATTATTATATTTCTGCCCCATTTATTCCCACCCCATCTTCCCCTTATTTCCAAATTAAATACATTTATTATTGTTATTATTATATTTCTGCCCCATTTATTCCCACCCACATCTTCCCCTTATTTACAAATTAAATACATTTATTAATGTTATTATTATATTTCTGCCCCATATATTCCCACCCCCATCTTCCCCTTATTTACAAATTAAATACATTTATTATTGTTATTATATTTCTGCCCCATATATTCCCACCCCATCTCCCCCCTTATTTACAAATAAAATACATTTATTAATGTTATTATTATATTTCTGCCCCATATATTCCCACCCCCATCTTCCCCTTATTTACAAATTAAATACATTTATTAATGTTATTATTATATTTCTGCCCCATATATTCACAACCCCATCTTCCCCTTATTTCCAAATTAAATACATTTATTATTGTTATTATTATATTTCTGCCCCATATATTCCCACCGCCATCTTCCCCTTATTTACAAATAAAATACATTTATTACTGTTATTAAACTGCCCCATATATTCCCACCCCCATCTTCCCCTTAAGCCCCCTGCTTCGGCCTACCTTTCCAAACGCGCTGGATCCAGGCGGCGGGCGGGCGAGGCGGCGGGCGGGCGAGGCGGCGGGCGGGCGCCTGCGCCATCTGCGCGCGCCACGCCATCTGCGCGGCCGCCTAGGCCATCTCGGCCTCACAACGCCGGAGCGCGCCGATTGGTGGGGGGAGGGGGGAGGAGGGAGCCTACTCCTCCTCCCTGCCCCGCCCCGCCCCTCCGCGAAAAATATTTTTTAATAAAAAAAAATATATATTTTATTTTAAACAGCCGATTTCTTTTTTTAAAGGGTAGGGGCCGTAGGGAAGGGGCTGGGGGGCCGTATATGGCCCGTGGGCCGCCAGTTGGACAGCCCTGCCCTAGGCCACACTTTGGAAGCCCTGGCCCCGGGGGCCGCTGCTGCGCATCCACGGCAAGAGGGAGGGCACATGTGCCACGGCCTCATCTGCCATGTTCCTGGCTACTGCGCATGCGCGGCAGCGGCCCTGAGGGCTTCCCTTCCTCCCTCCGAGGAGGAGGAGGAAGGAAGGGAAGCCTCTGGGGCCGCTGGCACCCAGGAACATGGCGGAGGAGGCAAGGCCGCGGCGCTCGCACCCTCCCTCCTGCCGCGCATGCCCGGTAGCGGCCCCGGGGGCGGGGCTTCCCTCCGCCTCTTCCTCCTCCCTATGACTTCTTCTCACATATTTATCCATGGCCCTCATCATGTCTCCTCTCAGCCTTCTCTTCTTCATGCCCAGCTCTTGAAGCCCAGCTCTTTAAGCCACTCCTCATAGAGTTCTCCAGACTCTTGATAAATAAATGTAATGTTCATTTGTGAGATTAACATAACGCAAAAACCACTGGACAAATTGCTGCCACAAGACACCCACTAACACCCAAGGAGTGACCATCACTAAAAAATTGATTTTGTCATTTGGGAGATGTAGTTGCTGGGACTTATAGTTCACCTGCAATCAAAGAGCATTCTCAACTCTACCAATGATGGAACGAAACCAAACATGGCACACAGGACTCCATGACCAATAGAAAACACTAGAAGGGTTTGGTGGGCATTGCCCTTGAGTTTGGGAGTTGTAGTTCACCAATATCCAGAGAGCACTGTGGACTCAAAGAATGCTGGACCAGGACCAAACTTGGCACAATTACTGAATATGCCCAAATGTGAAAACTGGTGGAGTTTGGGGGAAATAGAGCTTGACAGTTGGGAGTTGTAGTTGCTGGGATTTATAGTTAACTCACAATCAAAGAGCATCTTGAAACCCAGCAACAAAGGAATTGAACCAAATTTGGCACACTGAACTCTCAAGTACTGAAAGGGCTTGCTGGGCATTTACCTTGAGTTTGGGAGTTGTAGATCACCAGCATCCAGAGAGCACTGTGGACACAAACTTGGCACAAATCCTCAATATGCCCAAGGGGGGGGGGGGAGCGAGGCTTGTAAGCGAAGGAGGAGGAAGACGAGGAGGATGAAGTAAATTGAGGAAGCCGGGCAGGGAATGGAAGCGCTCCGGCCCCACTCCCTCGTCCAGCCTTGTCCCCGCCCCTTTCCCGCTCTGACCTCGCCCCCTCTCCCTCGCTGCGCTTCCTCTCCTTCCCTCTTGCGTTCTTTCCTTCCTTCTTTCCCTTTGGCAAGGGAGGGGGTAGAAGAGGGAAGTGAGGTCACAGGCGGCGCGAGCAGGAGACCCTCAGAGAGGCGGGGCATCCTGCGGAAGTTCCTCCGGAGCCGCAGAGAGGGACAGGAGAAGGCACTTCCCTCCCTCCCTTCTTTTTCTCCCATAAGGACACAAAGCATCACGTTGCTTTGTAGCCGTCCCAATGGGAGTTTGCCTCCTTCGCCTCCCTCTCTTCAGGAAGGAATCCGCGGGCCGGATGGCATCACCCTGCGGGCCGCATTTGGGTCGCGGGCCGTGGGATGGCCAGGTCTGCGCTAGACTCCTATTGATGCAGGCCAAAATCCGTCGGCTTTTTTTTGCTGCTGCATCACATTGTTGGCTCATGTTTAACTTGTCCACAAGGATTCCAAGATCCTAGCATTACGTTCTTCTGGGGCTGAGAGAGTGTCACAGCCAGTTTCGTGACTGAGTGGGGATTCGAACCCTGCTCTCCAGAGTCTGAATCCCATGCTCACACTTCTAATGCTGCTGTGCAAAGCACGGCATTGATGGCAAGGGAAGTGGCGGGAGGGATGTTGTCCCTGGAGCTTTGCTTTGCTCTGTGCCAAGTCTTTGGTTGGTTTCACCCAACCGTCCTGCCTTTTCCCCTTCTCCGTTGGCTCAAGTGAGGGTGACGCAGCAGAAAGCAAACAAGAGTGCGTTCCGGCAGAGCAAACCGGAGCCGTCTCTGTCGCCAAGCCAACAGTTGACATCAGGCAGGGCAGCTCCAAACACGTAAGGGCTGAACGGATGCCACCTGTGTGTCACGCCCCGCACGTGTTTAATGCATCAGGGAACCTAAGGCAGTGTTTCCCAACCAGTGTGCCGTGGCACACTAGTGTGCCATGAGCGATCATCAGGTGTGCCGTGAGAAATTGGAACCTCCAATACCCTTTCTTCCCCCTCCTGCCGAACACAGTAATACATATAGTTAATATGTTTTTAAATGAATTTATACACTCAGTGTGAAATCTGGACCTGTTTCGATGAGCGCAACATAGATATCCTGTAAATGTAGAGTATCATTTTGTGTCATTTTGGTTGGTGGTGTGCCCCAGGATTTGGTAAATGTAAAAAAAGTGTGCCGCGGCTCAAAAAAGGTTGGGAAACACTGACCTAAGGGACTGGAGCCAGAGCTGACCTGGATTGACTGGTGTCCTCCCCTTCCTTGCTGCTCTCCAATATTTCATTGATGAGAATGGGAACCACGGCTGTTAGATATTAGGATTGCAACACCAGGGTGGTAGAGTGGGTTGGGTATTGGACTCTGGAGATCAGGCTTTGAATACTCACTAAGGCAGTATTTCCCAACAAGTGTGCCACGGCACACTAGTGTGCCGTGAGCGATCATCAGGTGTGCCGTGGGAAATGGGAACCTCCAATCCCCTTTCTTCCCCCTCCTGCTGAACACTTTTTCTTCTCCACTTGGGCTCCCTTCTTCCCAGCCTCGCTCTGCTCGCTTTGCCTCGCTTTGCTCTGGGGTGAGTCTGCGCAGTAGCGCCCGCACGGGTCACGCCTTCCTCCCTCCCCCCTCCCCTCCTGAACATGCTCACGCTGCCCCCTGGGATCAAAAAGGCGGCAGAAGCGTCAGTGTAGAAGGAAAAGTAAGTGTTGGGCAGGAGGGGGAAGAAAGGGCGCGAAGGGGAAGGGGGAGGAAGAGGTCTGTGTCGAATGCTGGCATGGGCAAATTTGGACCTTCCAGGTGTTTTGGACTCCAACTCCCACCATTCCTAACAGCCTGAGGCCCTTTCCTGCTTAAGTGGCTAAGGGGGGGGGGAAAGGCCTGAGGCTGCTAGGAATGGTGGGAGTTGGAGTCCAAAACACCTTGAAGGTCCAAGTTTGTCTTCGGCGTTGAGTATTTATGTCACAGCGGATAGGCAACAGAAATATAGAAGTTTAATTCCCCATCGGCCCAAAAACTCCAGTCTCTATTCGAGTGAATAATGAAACTCTCATTCAATTCACAAGATAAATATATAACTTTGTATTGAATTGTATTTAACAATAACTGGCAAAACATCGAAAAACAACAGCCATCACAGCTACCTTTCTAAACATCTTTTCCTCACAGATATTGAATCCCAACTGTCAAATCCCCAACTGTCATTCCTCGAGGTTCCATTTAGCAGTCTTGAGACAGCGCCATCTGGTGTCAAACATGTCACACTGCAGGTCATCTCAAACTGCGAAAATATATCTTGTGCTGACTCATGAATTGCTATTCAAAATGCAATAATCTGACATTTTGCCCATGCCAGCATTCGACAGAGACCTCTTCCTCCCCTTCCCCTTCGCACCCTTTCTTCCCCCTCCTGCCGATCACTTGCTTTTTCTTCTACACTGCTGCTTCTGCCGCCATTTTGATCCGAGGGGGCAGCGTGAGCGTGTTCAGGAGGCGAGGGGGGAGGGAGGAAGACGTGACCCGTGCAGGCGCTACTGCGCAGACTCGAACCAGCGCAAAGCGAGCAGAGCGAGGCTGGGAAGAAGGGAGCCCGAGTGGAGAAGAAAAAAAGTGTTTGGCAGGAGGGGGAAGAAAGGGGATTGGAGGTTCCCATTTCCGACGGCACACCTGAGGATCGCTCACGGCACACTAGTGTGCCACGGCACACTGGTTGGCAAACACTGTTATAGTGAGATGCAGAGGCAGATTCTGGATGGCTTCAGGAGCAAAAGGTGCCATCCAAATCAGAACAGTTCCAAGACGTTGGGCCTATTTGGAGGACCTTTAGTTTTCATACTAAAAGAGCATCCCAATGCAGTTGCCGACCTTCATTGTGGGTTTCAGCATGTCCTTATATTCATTCTGCTCACAAGTAATATCCCCAGCTCTGCATCGAATGGAGGCTCCATCTTGCTCGGTCGTCATGTGCTGACAGGCATTTCTATAACAAATGTATGCAAATCTGTACCCTGTTCTCCCCCTTCCCAAAAGCCAAAAATAATCTAAAAATTGAACGGAAGCTGCCAGCTCAGCATTCAGTATGCAGATTGCAAACACATATGCAAAGTAAGCACCTTTCGTACAAAACGTCTCCAGCAGCTGCCTGGCTTCATCTAACTGGGTGGCACACTGAGGTTGCGCTTTCCTTCCG
Source organism: Anolis apletophallus (assembly GCA_030556195.1). Taxonomy (NCBI): domain Eukaryota; kingdom Metazoa; phylum Chordata; class Lepidosauria; order Squamata; family Anolidae; genus Anolis; species Anolis apletophallus. Next base: position 4,445,233 of record JARBWK010000018.1, on the reverse strand, counting down.
GACAGGATCACGGGCTTTGTTGTTTTTGTTGTCATCGTTTCAGGCTTGTGCTGAGCCCGAGGCGAAGCCAGGACGGGGTTTTCTTGGCAAGATTTGTTTGGAGAGGACTTGAGTTGGTTATAGTTGGTTGAGTTGGTAATTATATTGTTTTTTGATTGATCTTATTTTGTTGTTGTGTTGTTGGGCTTGGCCTCATGTAATGGCCAAATTGTGAGGTAGCAAAGTTTGCAGATGACACTAAACTGTTCAGGGTAGTTAAAAATGAAACTGACTGTAAAGAGCTCCAGAAAGATCTCTCGAAATTGAGTGAATGGGCAACAAAGTGGCAAATGCATTTTAACCTAAACAAGTGTAAAGTCATGCACATCGGGGCAAAGAACCCCAAATACACTTATCAACTGATGGGATCAAAGCTTTCTGAGACAAACCAGGAAAGGGATCTCGGGGTTTTGGTGGACAGCTCAATGAAGATGTCAACCCAGTGCGCAGCAGCAGCGAAAAAAGCAAATTCTATGCTTGGCATGATCAGGAAGGGAATCGAAAATAGGTCAGCAAATGTTGTATTGCCTCTCTACAAATCGATGGTAAGACCACATCTGGAGTACTGTGTACAATTCTGGTCACCGCACCTCAAGAAGGATATAACGGAACTGGAAAAGGTACAAAGAAGGGCAACAAGAATGATCCAAGGGATGGAGCAGCTCCCTTATGAAACCAGGTTGCAACGCCTTGGTCTTTTCAGCCTTGAAAGACGGCGTTTAAGAGGTGACTTGATCGAAGTGTATACAATCATGCATGGGATAGAAAAGGTGAATAAAGAAAAAATATTTTCTCTGTCACACAACACTAGGACTAGGGGGCACTCCCTGAAGCTCCAAGGTAGGAAAGTTAGGACTAATAAAGGGAAATATTTCTTCACCCAGAGGGTCATTGGGTTATGGAACTCACTTCCAGAGGAGGTTGTGACAGCGGTCAGCCTGGACAGCTTCAAGGCAGGATTAGACAGATTCATGGATACCAAGGGAATCAGTAGCTACTGAAATGGACATCCAAGTGCCACCTCTGTGTTGATGGAGGCAGGCAGGATTTCCCCGGGTACTGGTTGTGGGGGGTCGGGAGCAGGTGAGGGTTTTGCCCTCCTTTCTGCTAGAGATCCCCGTGTACAACTGGTGGGCCACCGTGTGACACAGAATGCTGGACTAGATGGGCTGAGGCCCGATTCAGCATGGCTCTTCTTATGTTCTTATGTTCTAAGCCGGCCCGAGTCCCCATTGGGGAGATGGTGGCGGGGTACAAATAGAGATGATGAAGATTATTATTAGTAGTAGTATTATTAAGTTAGCCTTCCTCTGAGGCTGAGACAGTGTGACTCTCCCAGTGGGTCCCTCAGGGCAGTGTTTCCCAACCAGTGTGCCGTGGCACACTAGTGTGCCGTGAGCGATCCTCAGGTGTGCCGTGGGAAATGGGAACCTCCAATCCCCTTTCTTCCCCCTCCTGCCGAACACTTTTTCTTCTCCACTCGGGCTCCCTTCTTCCCAGCCTCGCTCTGCTCGCTTTGCCTCGCTTTGCTCTGAGGCAAGTCTGTGCAGTAGCACCCGCATGGGTCACGTCTTCCTCCCTCCCCCATCCCCTCCTGAACATGCTCATGCTGCCCCCTCGGATCAAAATGGTGGCAGAAGCGGCAGCGTGAGCAAAGCGAGCAGAGCGAGGCTGTGAAGAAAGGAGCCCGAGTGGAGAAGAAAAAGTAAGTGTTGGGCAGGAGGGGGAAGAAAGGGCGCGAAGGGGGAGGAAGAGGTCTCTGTCGAAAGCTGGCATGGGCAAACTTGGACCTTCCAGGTGTTTTGGACTCCAACTCCCACCATTCCTAGCAGCCTCAGGCCCTCCCCCCCCCCCTCAGCCACTTAAGTAGGAAAGGGCCTCAGGCTGTTAGAAATGGTGGGAGTTGGAGTCCAAAGCACCCAGAGAGCAAAGTTTTTCCCATGCCTGTTTGAGGGACCTTAAAGTGGTGAGCCTCCTTCCAACATTGTGATTCTGGATAGAAAACAAACAACAACATAACATTGTTTGAGTCCACAGTGCTCTCTGGGTGTAGGTGAACTACAACTTCCAAACTCAAGGTCAATTCCCAAGTAAACCCTTTCAGTACTTTCTGTTGGTAATGAGAGTTCAATATGCCAAGTTTGGTTCAATTCCATTGTTGCAAGGGTTCAGGATGCTCTTTGATTGTGTGTTAACTATAAATCCCAGAAACTAACTCCCAAATGTAAAGGTCTATTTTTCACAAACTCCATCTGTGTTCACATTTGGGCATATTGAGTATTCATGCCAAGTTTGGTCCTGATCCAACATTGTTTCAGTCCACAGTGTTCTCTGGATGTCGGTGAACTACAACTCCAAAACTGAAGGTCAATGCCCACCAAACTCTTATAGCATTTTCTCTTGGTTATGGGAGTTCTGTGTGGGAAGTTTGTGTCTTTCTGCCATTCCTGCCAGGATATCTATGTTGTGTTCATCGAAATAGGCCCAGGTTTCACACTGAGTGTATAAATACATTTAAAAACATATTAACTATATGTATTACTGTGTTAGAGTGTCATTTTGTGTCATTTTGGTTGGTGGTGTGCCCCAGGATTTGGTAAATGTAAGTAATGTGCCGCTGCTCAAAAAAGGTTGAAAAACACTGATCTAGACCAAACTTGGCACAAATACTCAATATGCCCAAATGTGAACACTGGTGGAGTTTGGGGAAATAGACGTTGACATTTGGGAGTTGTAGTTGCTGGGATTTATAGTTCACCCACAATCAAAGAACATTCTGAACTCTTGCAACAATGGAACAAACTTCTGAACTCCTACCAATGATACTGAAAGGGTTTGGACCTTGAGTTTGGAAGCTGTAGTTCACCTACACCCAGAGAGCACTGTGGACTCAAACAATGTTGCCACAGAGTGAGCATTTGCTACACCGGCTCTGATTGACCACAATGATAGAATTTGGCCAAACTTCTCACACAGAACCCCCATGACCAACAGACAATACCGTGCTTTCTGATGGTCTTTGGTGACCCCTCTGACGCGCACTCGCGGCCTCCCCAGGTTGAGAAACACTGGTCTAACCCAGTGTGTCACCGCGACCCAATAGCAACACATAAAGCAAAGCAACATGCGGCATAACTCAAATCGTATAAGGCTGCAAGCCACTGCAAAATCAAATCAAATAAAGTCCCTTTCCAGGCTTATTTGTGAGACGGAACATGATATTGCAAGAGAGCCTCCAAGGGCCGTGGCTTCATCTGCGGAGACGGAAACTAAAGAGGGCTCTTGTGGAGTCTGCAGATTTAGGAAATGTCTCCTTTCAGTTTTACACGTTGCTCTTGCCGACACTTTGAAGGCTTCCCTTTGATCAGCCTTTATGGAGAAGCTTGTACGCAGGAGGGGAAGACAAGCAGGGGCCTTGTTCCCTGCAAATGGGGAGCGGGTGCGGAAGGCGCTCCTATTCACCAGGCAACGGCTGTGTCAGGAGACCAATGAGGAATTGGGGGAGTTGGACCCAGCAAGGCTCGGAGGAGGCCAAGGCTTATCAGCTGGTCCTCTCGAGCAATGCTTATTATGCGAACTGCATTATTTTATTCTTTCACCTATCTATTACTAGCTTGGGGACCCGGCGGTGCCCGGGTTTTTCGAGAAATGTATTAGTTGGTGTGTAGTAGTTATTTATGTGGCTCACAGTGGTGTCAGGAAGTTAGTGAAGGCACTGTGAGTCCCATCGTCCATGGAGTAACCTCCTCCAAACAGCACCCGGATGTAGAGTGGGTCATGGAGGGTCTGTCTGCCAAATTTGGGCTAGATCCATCCTTATTGGGTGTTGCAGTGGTATCATGAAATTACTGAAGGTACTGCAAGTCCGATCATCTGTGGCCCACCCTCCTCCAAACAGCACCAGGATGTAGAGTGGGTCATGGAGGGTCTGTGCGAAGTGTGGCCTTGATCCATCATTATTGGGAGTTGCAGTGGTACAATGAAATTACTGAAGGTACTGCAAGTCCGATCATCTGTGGCCCACCCTCCTCCAAACAGCACCAGGATGTAGAGTGGGTCATGGAGGCTCTGTCTGCCAAGTGTGGTCTTGCTCCTTCATTATAAGGCGTTGGAGTGGTATTATGGAAGTAGTGAAAGCACTGCAAGTCCCATCATGCACGGTGTACTCCCCTCCAAAGTGCAGCAGGTCATGGGGGTTCTGTGTGGGGAGTTGGGTGTGTATGGGTTATTGGATGAGGGTCACAGTGGTCTTAGGAAGTTAGTGAAGGTACAGGAAGTCCTATCATCCGTGGGGCCCCCCCTCAAACTGCACCAGGATGTAGAGTGGGTGTTGGGGGCTGTGCGGCAAGTGTGGTCTTTTTCTGTGTTTTAAGGGGCATAGTCAGGAGAAATAAGAAAAGTAAGTCTTACTGTGAAATCAGGCTGAGGCCTAGCTAGGAGAATCAAGTGGAGGAAGTGCTGTTGTGTGTGGAGGGCGAGGCCTAGTTGGTAAAAGTAGCTAAAGGAAGCCTGTTTGTAAAGTAGTATCTGTGAGAGCTTTGAGAACAGGGAAGCAGGAATTGTGGTCAATCAGAGCCGGTGTAGCAAATGCTCACTCTGTGGCAATCAATTATGGTGTTTGAGGCAATGGTGGCAAATCAGAGGTGGTTTAGCAATGAGGCAATGGTGGCCAATCAGAGGCGGTGTAACAAATTTTGCCTGTGTGGGAACCAATCATGATGTTTGAATGTAGGGGGTGGGACTTTAGAGGCCGGGAGCCAATCAGAACGCTGGCACATACAAACATACATAGAAACATTCCGCTTTATTTATATATATATATATATATATATATATATATATACACACACAGAGAGAGAGAGAGAGAGAGAGAGAGAGAGAGAGAGAGAGAGAGAGAGAGAGAGAGATACTACTAGCTTGACCCGGCCATGTTCTTTGCTGTGGCAAAGAACAACAGCAACATCCCTTCTTGCCTTTTGTTCTTGCTCTCCCCCATGTCTCCCTCATCCTTCAGCTCTTTCCTTCTCTCTTTCCTCCTTCCTTCCGTCTTTTCTTTCCCTCCTTTTCCCCTATTCTTTCCTTTTCTCTATCACTTCTCCTTCCTTTTCTTTCCCTCCCTCAGTTCCCTTCCTCCCTTTATTTCCTTTATTTTTCTCCTCCCCTCACCAGCTTCACCCTCCTTTATAGGCTTTTATTACCTTTTTCTTTGCTGTGTAGCCTGTCTTCTTCCTTCATGTGGTATTTTTTCCCTTCCTTCCGTCCTTCTTTCCCTCCCTCCTTCTCTCTTTCATTTGTCCACTCTTCCTTCTTGCTTTCCTTCCCTTTTTCCCTCCCTCCTTTCTTCTCTCCTTCCTTCCTGGCCCCTTGGCCTGGCCTCTCTGCCTGCCTGTTTGGGGGACTCTTTTCATGGTGACGCACCTGGCCGGGGGGACTCTTCCGTGCGGGTGGGGCCCCTCCCACTTCCAATGCAAAGGCCATGAGGAGGAAGGGGAGGAGGCCTCACTCGCCCCAGAGACCTCCCTCTTTTGGCCCGTCTCCAATGCAGCGTGTGAACGGTTCCGGATTGGCCAGGGCGCATGCGCGCGGTTGGGGAGGTCTCTGCGCGGCGCTCGTGCCCAGTTCTGCCCAACTGCCGGTTGGATTGTTTTTGTTCTTTTGTTCTTTGTTGGGGGGGGGAGGGGAGAGGGGCCCAGGAAGTGTGGGCTGTATGTCCGCGCATGCGCTGTACAGCTTTGACACGGGGATAATAGGAATTGCAATTCCACAGGTTTTTTGTAATTTTTTATGGTTTTGTTTGAGTTTTTGAGGAATTTTCTGGGTATAAACCTACCTTGTGGCGTGGGGGGTTGTGTGGCCTGATTTGGTGTTTGTGGGTTCAGCGGTTTTGCTGTCCATAAGCCCCTCAGCATGACATGTCTCTTTTTATATATATAGATTATCTATATAAATAAAAATGTAATCTTCGTTCGTGGGATTAACACAGCTCAAAAACCACTGGACGAATTGAGACCAAATTTTGGACACAAGACACCTCTCAGGCCAACGAGTGACCATCACTCATAAAATCACTGAAAATTTATTTATTTATTTATTTATTTATTTACTTTATTTATATTCTGCTCTTCTCACCCCAAAGGGGACTCAGAGCGAATTACAGGTACACATACTAGCAGACAATTCCTGCTGTTTTTCACATACACAACATATAGACGAACAGAGGCAAGCTCTGGCCACCAGGGGGAGCTGACGCACTCCTCATCTCTCAGCATCCCTTGTTGTTCCTTTCGCATTCCTCATCGTTCCTGGAGTTCTTTAACGGCCTCATAATTCAGTCAAAATTTGCCTCCCCACTTAATGTGGTACCCTTATCTCCTACTTGACAGATGCAACTGTCTTTCGGGCTGCAAAGGTCAACAGCAGGCTACACTTAAAGGTAGAGCACCCACCTCGACCCGGGCAGGCCTCAAACTCATGTCCTACTGGTCAGAGAGATCTTATGCAGCTGACACTTAGCCAGCTGCTCTTATACATAGAGTAAGGCTCTAATGCAACACAATAAACCTGTATTTTCACCGTAGGGTAAGTTTCATCCCTAATTCTGGCATGTAATGTAGCTGGGGACATCCCTGGATGTAAACCTCTGCGCCACATTCCCGGTGGAAGGGACATAAAAAGCCCCAAAACAAAAAAAGTACAACACATGTGCAAAACCACACACACACACATATACACACACACATGCAAACACACATATACACAAATATACGCACACTCATATGCACACACAAAACACATATACATAGACTGGGCCACAGCAACACATGGCAGGGGATAGCTAGTATAATCTATATAAATAAAAATGTCATGTTCGTTTGTGGGCGAAACAAAGCTCAGAAAGCACTGGATGGATTGATATGAAATTTTGACACAATACACCTAATAGTCCAACAAGTGTCCATCACCCCTAAAACATACAAAAAACCCCCCAGCAGAAATGACTTTAAAACCCTCCAAAATAAACCATATATACATATACACATACATTCATACACATGCACACATACATACAGACACACACACATATAGGATCGCCCTACATACAAATATACACACATATACACACATACATATACAGCTACACACATATACACACATATATACACATATATGCATATACACAAGCACACACATATATTTAATATACATATACATTGCAGGATATAGCGACTTCTTCTAATAACCCGGGCAACGCTGGGTACCCAAGCTAATAGAAAATAGTAGACGCTTGGTTAGCTGGCACCCACGGGCATTGTTAAATACTGCATAAATGTAGTTTCTGGTTGCTTGAGAGTTAATATGGAAAAGATGTCTAACTAATAGTACTCATGGCAATGTCCCGCTCCTAAAACTCCCTGCTGGACAGCTCCCTGGCTGACCGGGACTTCTGGATCTGTAATGCACTGGGTTACATTTTGCTCAAACAGGATTTCCAACCCCCTGATTGAAGCCACAATATATCCAGAGTCCATCTCCACTGGGACTCTTTGAACTGGGCAAACTGGAGGTTCAACCTGGGGGCTGTTGTATGGCCAGCCAGCGATATGACATGGTCATCAAGGCCTGGTAGGTTCATCAGAGGTTGCCTCAAGCTGGTAATGGCTTGAAAGCACACAACAACAACAACAACACCAGCAACACCAGCAACAACAACACCAGACACAACAACACCAGCAACAACAACACCTGACACAACAACACCAGCAACAACAACACCTGACACAACAACACCAGCAACAACAACAACAACAACAACACCAGCAAGGGCAAAGCTGACTCAGAGGACATACAAGCAAAAAAAAGAGAAAAGATCTCTACATCTGATTTTTTGGTAACTGAAGGGTACAGTGGTAAACAATTCTCCCTTTTACTTCCCCTCTTTCACCTCCCTCTTTCACCTTCCTTCTCTTTTTCCTTCCTCCTTTTCCTCCCCCTTCCTTTTGCTTTTCCTCCTTCTTTTCATTCTTCTTCCTCCTCTTTCCTTTTCCTTCTCCTTCCTTTTCTTTCTTCTCATTCTCCTTCCTTCTTCTTTTCATTCTCCTTCCCCCTCTTTCCTTCTCCTTCTCCATTCTTTTCCTTCTTCTCCTTCCTTCTCCCTCCTCCTCTTTCCTTTTCCTTCTCCTTCCTTCTCCTTCTTCTCCTATTCCCTTTTCCTTCCTTCACCTTCTCCTCCCTCCTCTTTCATTTTCCTTCCTTCACCTTTTTCTTCCTTTTCCTTCCTCTTCTTCTCTTTGTCCCTTTCCCTCATCTTTTCCTTTCTTCGCCTTCTCCTCCTCCTCCCTTCACCTTCTCCTTCCTCCTTTTTCCCTTTCCTTCCTTCACCTCCTCCTTTCTTTTCCTTTTCCTTCCTCCTCTTTCCTTCTCCTCCATTCTTTTCCTTCTTCTTCCTTCTCCCTCCTCCTCTTTCCTTTTCCTTCATCCTTTTCCATCTTTTCCTTTTCCCTTTCCCTCCTCTTTCCTTTTCCTTCCTCTCCTTCTCCTTTTCCCTTTCCCTCATCTTTTCCTTCCCTCCCCTTCCCCTTCCTTCACCTTCTCCTTCCTCCTCTTTTCCTTTCCATCCTTTTCTTTCCCCTTTCTTTTCCTTCTCCTTCTTCAACGTCTCTTCATTCTCCTTCCTCCTCTTTCCTTTTCATCTTCCTTCACCTTTTTCTTCCTTTTTCTTCCTCTCCTTCTCCTTTTCCCTCTTTTCTTTCCTTCACCTTCACCTTCTCCTCCTTCCTTCCCCTTCTCCTTCCTCCTCTTTCCCTTTCCTTCCTTCACCTTCTCCTTTCTTTTCCTTCTCCTTCCTCCTCTTTCCTTTTCCTTCCTTCACCTTTTTCTTCTTTTTCCTTCCTCTTTTTTTCCCTTTCCCTTTCCCTCATCTTTTCCTTCCTGCACCTTCACCTTCTCCTTCCTTCACCTTCTTCAACTTCTCCTCATTCTCCTTTCTCCTCTTTCCTTTTCCTTCCTTCACCCTTTTCTTCCTTTTCCTTCTCCTTTTCCCTCATCTTTTCCTTCCTTCCCCTTCACCTTCCTTCTCTTTCCCTTTCATTCCTTCACCTTCTCCTTTCTTTTCCTTCTCCTTCCTCCCTTTTCCTTTTCCTACTCTTTCTCCTTCCATTTCCTCCTTCTCCTTCCTTCACCTTCTCCTTTCTTTTCCTTCTCCTTCCTCATCTTTCCCTTTCCTTCCTTCACCTTCTCCTATCTTCTTCCTTTTTCCTTTTCCTACTCTTTCTCCTTCCATTTCCTCCTTCTCCTTCCTTCACCTTCTCCTTTCTTTTCCTTCTCCTCCTCCTCTTTCCCTTTCCTTCCTTCACCTTCTCCTATCTTTTCCTTCTCCTTCCTCCCTTTTCCCTTTCCTACTCTTTCTCCTTCCATTTCCTTCTTCTCTTCCTTCCTCCTGCCCCTCCCCTCCCTCCCTCCCTTCCTTCTATCCTTCCTTCCTCCCCCCATGCTGCTTCATCCACCTTGTTGTCATTTAGGTTCCGACATCCCTTCTCCTGGTTGCCATGATTACAGAGGAAAACCTCCGTTGTTTGAGAAAGCCCACTTGAGCCTTCCAAAGAGGGGAAGGGAGCTGAAGGCAGAAGGGGCCAAATTTCAATAATATCTCCCCCCCCCCCCCCCACTTCACCATATCTGTGGCTTCATGAAGATCTTGGAGTATTCCTGCCTTCGATTGCAGCCGTCTCTGAATAAGACAGACGAAGAATCGGAACAGCTGCCTCGTGGCACTCGTTTCGTTCCCTATTTGCATGTCATGAATGCCGAGGCATATTTGCTAACTGATCAAATTGGCTTTAAGGTGCAAACGTGGACCCGCTTCCCCCGCTGAAACCGGCTCGGCTCTTCGTGTGCTTCAAGAGAGGCTTCATGAACAATTTTGTGTTTTGGTCTTGGCCGGTCCTCATGGTGTCCCTCAGCTTTGAAGTTTCCGTTTTCTATCAAAGCACCCTTTGCTGCTTCAACCAAGACTCTGCTGTATAAACTGACCATTTCCCCCAATGTGCTTTCGAAGCACACTTGTGGCCAGGGGCGGTCCTACAAGGTAGGCCAAGTAGGCGGCCGCCTAGGGCGCCATCTGGGAAGGGGGCGCCATCCTGGCCCTGCTGATGTTCTTCAGACAGCGCCGCAGCTGCCTGCTTTTGGGCCCCGGCCTTGTGTGCTCCGACGCCGCTTCTGGGCATGCACGGAGGTTTTAGCGCAGGCGCAGTTGCTCCAGAGCTGAAGTTGAGCGCAGGAGCAACTGCACATCCGCGAAAACCTCCGCACATGCCCAGTAGCTCCCTTGCGCAGAAGCCTGTAAGCAAAGCACTCCCTATCAGGCAGGTAGGGAGTGCTTCCCCTCTCCTTTTGTCTCCGCCGTGCGCGCGTTTGCAGGGAAGGAGAAAAGAATCAGTGAAGGAAGTGTAAGTGAAGGAATGAATGGCTTTCCTCCTCCTCCTCCTCTGCGATCTCTTCTCTCCCTCCTTCCTTTCTTCGGCACTATTTCTGTCTAGACCTGAGGGGCCTGAGGCTATGAGGAGTTGTGGGAGTTGGAGTCCAAAATACCTAGAGGGAGGGCCCAAGTTTGCCCAGGCCGCGCTGCCTGTATTCGACCTCATTTGAACATTTTGGCTGCTTGTCTATTTACATTTACATTGGGATCCTAATTTTGGATTTATGGGAGTCTCCTAGGAATTATGAGACGGGTGGTAGTTAATAGATTCTGATTTTGATGCATTTACATTTCATTTCTTGTTGATTATTATACAGTTCTGCTTAATATTGTCATACAATATAATAAAAATACAATATAACAATAGAATAATGCTATATTTTATATTACATGTAATATTATAAACAATATTGAAGTAGTGGTATTGTACAAAATAGTAATATATGATCTTTTATTTTACTTTATTTTGGGTTATTTGAGTTTTATAGGAATAATGAAAATATTTAGTAGAGGATAATTTTATTTAACTAAATAATTTTATTTATTATTTTATAATAATAATAATATAATAGAATGTTATATTATATTATAATGTCAATATATTATAATATAATTAAATTGTAATGTAGTATAATATAATTATGATATAATATAGTATGAGTATGATGTAATATATTGTATATACATTGATACAATATAATACTACTAATGGTATTGAGATATTATAATTGTATATTTGATTTACATGGGGAAATAATGTTTTTTTTTTTGCGCCAAAATAATGTTCGCTTACCATTTAAAATTACCTTAGACCGCCCCTGCTTGTGGCACATCATTTGTTGCATTGGGTGGTCACCTTAATGCAGAGCTGGGCGTTTTGCGGCCCACGGGCCAGATGCGGCCCTGTCCGGCCCTTGGCTCCCTCGAGGCTTCGTCCTGAAGAGTGGGAGGCTAACTCCCATTGGGGCAAGCAAATGGAAGAAGCAGGCAGGCAAGCAGCATGGAGTGGAAGGGAGGGGGAGAAGCAGGCCCGGATTACCCATAAGGCCACCCTAGGCCAAGGCCTAGGGCAGCACCCATGGGGGGGGCAGCAGGTCCGGACCCCCCCCCCAAAGTAAAAAAAAATTCGAAAAAAATTCAATTTTTTTTAAAAAAATTCAAAAATAATAATAAAAATAAAGTGCGCATGCGCGCGCCCCCCCCCTTTGCTCACTCCAAAGGCTCTGCCCCCACCCCCGGCTCCGCCCCTGCATCCTTGCCGGCGGGCGGTGCCGGGGGTGGGGCTTTCCTCCTCCTTGCCGGCGAGGGGGCGGGGCGGGGGCGGTGGCAGATGGCCCTTTTGCCTAGGGCGGCAAAAGGGCCTGATCCGGGCCTGGGGAGAAGAGAAGGCAGCCAGGAGCAAGAGCATGCCTTCGCCCTCCTCCTCTTCCTCCCTTCACTTGCTCCTCATGCGCTCCCCTTCTTCCCCTCCCTCCCTCTCTCTTTCCCCCTTTCATTCCTTCCCCCTTCCACCACCTGAACGCAAGAGGGAAGGAGGGGGAGTGCAGAGAGGGGGCGGGACCAGATCGGGAAAGGGGCGGGGCCGAGGCCAGAGCGCGCATGGGGGTGGGCGTTTCCATTCCCTCCTCTTCTGCCTCTTTGGGCATATTGAGGATTCGTGCCAAGTTTGGTCCTGATCCATCATTATTTGAGTCCACAGTGCTCTCTGGATGTAGGAGAACTACAACTCCCAAACTCAAGGCGAATGCCCAGCAAACCCTTTCAGTACTTTCTGTTGCTCTCATGAGAGTTCAGTGTGCCAAGTTTGGTTCAAGATGGCTGAATGGCCATCTGTGAGGAATGCCTTGTGTTTTTCCCTTATGGCAGAAGGAGGTTGGACTGGATGGCCCTTGGAGATCTCCTCCTACTCTAGGAACCTGTTGTTATTATTATTATTATTATTATTATTATTATTGGCTGAATGGCCATCTGTGAGGAATGCTTTGATTGTGTTTTTCCCTTATGGCAGAAGGAGGTTGGACTGGATGGTCCTTGGAGGTCTCCTCCTACTCTAGGAACCTGTTGTTATTATTATTATTATTGGCTGAATGGCCATCTGTGAGGAATGCTTTGATTGTGTTTCTCCCTTATGGCAGGAGGTTGGACTGGATGGTCCTTGAAGGTCTCCTCCTACTCTAGGAACCTGTTGTTGTTATTATTATTATTATTGGCTGAATGACCATCTGTGAGGAATGCTTTGATTGTGTTTTTCCCTTATGGCAGAAGGAGGTTGGACTGGATGGTCCTTGAAGGTCTCCTCCTACTCTAGGAACCTGTTGTTGTTATTATTATTATTATTGGCTGAATGGCCATCTGTGACGAATGCTTTGATTGTGTTTTTCCCTTATGGCAGAAGGAGGTTGGACTGGATGGCCCTTGGAGGTCTCCTGCTACTATAGGAACCTGTTGTTGTTGTTATTATTATTATTATTGGCTGAATGAGTGAGGAATGCTTTGATTGTGTTTTCCCCTTATGGCAGAAGGAGGTTGGACTGGATGGCCCTTGGAGGTCTCCTCTACTAACAACCTGTTGTTGTTATTATTATTATTATTATTATTATTATTATTGGCTGAATGAGTGAGGAATGCTTTGATTGTGTTTTCCCCTTATGGCAGAAGGAGGTTGGACTGGATGGTCCTTGGAGGTCTCCTCCTACTCTAGGAACCTGTTGTTGTTGTTGTTATTAGCAGAGGCTGAATGAATATTATCACCATCGTTATTATTATAATGCTCTCACTGAAATAAATTTCCAAATATTTTGCTTTTATGGCAAAAAAGGTTCCTGTCCCCTGATATAATGAATCACAAATGATACAAATGTTTGTGCGGCCCTCCATCATATTTTTTGGCTCTCGTGTGGCCCCTTGGAAAAAATAATGGCCCACCCCCGCCTTAATGACTGCCCTGTATTGATTCCAGCCTTGTTTTTCACGTTCTTCTTGCAGACGTCTTCTGTAACTGCAGCCTGATCGGGAGCAGGGGCCTCAGCGACTGCAATGTGACGACTGGTCAGTGTGATTGCCACCCGGGATACGCGGGTCAGCTGTGCGACCGATGCGAAGACGACCACTTCCGGGACCAGAGCAACGGGCAATGCCTTGCATGTGGCTGCCATCCCGAGGGCTCCCTCTCACCGTCCTGCCTCGGGTAAGGAGCAGCAGGGGGACCGTTGAATCCCCACAGATTGAGGTTCCGGTTTTTAGCCTGCCACTTTTGGACTCTCGCTTGCTGAGGTGTTCCTGTGAGGATCTCTGTAGACCAGGGGTGCCCACACTTTTTCAGCATGCGAGCTACTTATAATAAAACCAAGTCAGAAAGATCTACCTACCTCCTCAAGGCTGGAGAGGGGGAGGGAGGGGGAGGGGCTTGTCACCTTCTGACTTCTGCTCTACCAGCAGCTTCTCCAGGCTTGAGGATGGCAATGCTAAGCCAGCCTTGTGCTAGCTATGCCACCACTGGCTTGGCACTGCCATCCTCAAGCCTGGAGAAGCTGCTGGTAGAGCGGAAGCCAGAGGGGGCGGAGCCAGGCCGCACCAAGCCCCGCCCCCTCCCCTCTGGCTTTGGAGCTCCCATCAGCTTCTCCAGGCTTGAGGATGGCAGTGCCAAGCCAGTGGTGGCAAAGCTAGCACAAGGCTGGCTTGGCCCTGCCCTCCTCAAGGCTGGAGAGGGAGGGAGGGAGGGGCTTGTCACCTTCTGACTTCTGCTCTACCAGCAGCTTCTCCAGGCTTGAGGATGGCAATGCTAAGCCAGCCTTGTGCTAGCTATGCCACCACTGGCTTGGCACTGCCATCCTCAAGCCTGGAGAAGCTGCTGGTAGAGCGAGAGCCAGAGGGGTGGAGCCAGTCCGCAAGCCCCGCCCCCCCCTCTGGCTTTGGAGCTCCCAGCAGCTTCTCCAGGCTTGAGGATGGCAATGCCAAGCCCATGGTGGCAAAGCTAGCACAAGGCTGGCTTGGCCCTGCCCTCCTTAAGCCTGGAGAAACTGCTGGGAGTGCCGACGCTGGGGGAGGGGGCGGGGCTTGGCGCGACCTGGCTCCGCCCCCTCTGAGAAGTGCCCCATTCGGCTGGGATCGACCCCCTTCGGTCGTCGATCGCGATCGACTTCCTGGGCAGGCCTGGTGTAAATGTTAAACATTGATGGCGCAAACACACTCCCATTTCAAAGCTCCCCGCTTGGGTGGTGATGGCACGATCGTCAGCACAGATGAAACTCTCTGTCCCTTCTGGCAGCAGCGGATAATTTGTGTAAATGTTAAACATTGATGGCACAAGCACACTCCTATTTTAGAGCTCCCCGCTTGGGCGGTGATGGCATGATCGTCAGCATAGATGAAACTGTCCGTTCTGGCAGCAGCTGATAATTTGTGTAAATGTTAAACATTGATGGCGCAAGCACACTCCCATTTCAAAGCTCCCCGCTTGGGCGGTGATGGCACGATCGTCCTCAAGCCTGGAGAAGCTGCTGGTAGAGCAGAAGCCAGAGGGGGCGGAGCCAGGCCGCGCCAAGCCCCGCCCCTCCCCTCTGGCTTTGGAGCTCCCAGCAGCTTCTCCAGGCTTGAGGATGGCAATGCCAAGCCCGTGGTGGCAAAGCTAGCACAAGGCTGGCTTGGCCCTGCCCTCCTTAAGCCTGGAGAAACTGCTGGGAGTGCCGACGCTGGGGGAGGGGGCGGGGCTTGGCGTGGCCTGGCTCCACCCCCTCTGAGAAGGGCCCCATCCGACTGGGATCAACCTCCTTCGGTCCCGCGATCGACTGGTCGATCGCGATCGACTTCCTGGGCAGCCCTGTTGAAAATGTTAAACATTGATGGCGCAAGCACATTCCTATTTTAAAGCTCCCCACTTGAGCAGTGATGGCATGATCGTCAGCATAGATGAAACTCTCTGTCCCTTCTGGCAGCACCTGATAATTTGTGTAAATGTTAAACTGGTTTGGAGAAAGAACTTATAAGTTCCCCGCTTGGGCGGTGATGGCACGATCGTCAGTATAGATGAAACTCTCTGTCCCATCTGGCAGGGGCCAATCATTTGTGTAAATGTTAAACATTGATGGCGCAAGCACACTCCCATTTCAAAGCTCCCCGCTTGGGTGGTGGTGGCACGATCGTCAGCATAGATGAAACAGGCCCGGATTACCCATAAGGCCAACCTAGGCCATAGCCTAGGGGTGCAAGGTGAGGGGGGCACAGATCACGGACCAAAAAAAAAAAGTTGAAACAAAAACGCAATGCGCATGGACTCAGGACAGAGATGACTCTCTCTCTCTCTCTCTCTCTCTCTGGGAGAGCGCTGCGAGGGGGGGGGGGAGGAGGGAATGGCGCCCCCTCCCTCGCCCCCTTGTCAAGGATGGATGGTGCGAGGAGGAGGCAGGGCTTCCCTTCCCTCCTCCTCACGCCCGGCTCCTTCCTTGACTCAAGGAAGGACGGCGCAAGGAGGCGGAGGCAGGGCTTCCCTTCCTTCCTCCTCCTCCTTGCGCCCGACTCCTTACTTGACTCAATCCTAGGAGTCTGAGTGATGGGGTGGGGTGCGGTAAAGGGGGCGTAATTCCAAAGTGTGGCCTAGGGCAGTGTTTCCCAACCTTTTTTGAGCCGCGGCACACTTTTTACATTTCCAAAATCCTGGGGCACACCACCAACCAAAATGACACAAAATGACACTCTAACACAGTAATACATATAGTTAATATGTTTTAAAAATGTATTTATACACTCAGTGTGAAACCTGGCCCTGTATCCTGGCAGGAATGGTAGAAAAAGACACAAACTTCCCACACAGAACTCCCATAACCAAGAGAAAATGCTATAAGAGTTTGGTGGGCATTGACCTTGAGTTTTGGAGTTGTAGTTCACCTATATCCAGAGAGCACTGTGGACTGAAATAATGATGGATCTGGATCACACTTGAAATGAATACTCAATATGCCCAAATTTGAACGCAGATGGAGTTCAGGGGAAATAGACTTTGCCATTTGAAAGTTATAGTTCCTGGGATTTATAGTTCCCCTTCAATCAAAGAGCATTCGGAACCCCACCAATGATAGAACTGGGCCAAACTTCCCACACAGGACCCCCAGGTGGCTCCCTTCCTGAATGGCTCTCTCCCTCTTCCACACCAGAAGGGAACGCACGCACTCGGTCCGTGGTTGCCTGCCTGCCTTCCTTCTTTCCTGCGGATCGAAAGAGGAAGCCAGTGGGCCTGCCCCGGACTGCGCTCCTCACTTCCGCTTCCGTTCCCCGCCCTCCCTCGATTGGAGGCTGGCTGGGGAAACAGCTGAAGGAGGCGGCGGCCTGGCCCCTTCTTTGCCGCTGCCTGGCCCTTCCTCCTCCTCCCCCCCGCCCCCAAGCAGCAGCAGCAGGAGTTTGGCAGGAGGGGGAAGAAAGGGGGGAAGAGAGGTTTTCCTGCGGCACACCAGGTGATCGCTCACGGCACACTAGTGTGCCCCGGCACACTGGTTGAGAAACACCGGCCTAGGGCGCAAAAAGGTGATAATCCGGGCCTGAGATGAAACTGTCCCTTTTGGCAGCAGCTGATAATTAAACATTGATGGCGCAAGCATGATCCCATTTCAAAGCTCCCTGCTTTGGCGGAGATGGCACAACCGCCGGTAGGCTGTTAGGAATTGTGGGAGTTGAAGTCCAAAACACTTGGAGGGCCAAAGTCGACCCATGCCTGCTCGAAAGGCTTCTGAAAGGTCGACTTGTCTAGCGCATGGAGGCACAGCTGTAGTTGTGGCTTCTCAACCTCCCTTTTCTAACAGTTTTGGGGACACGTTTCTGTAATTAATATATAACCGCATCCCCTCTTTATTAATTGCGGATCATCTTGGTCCAAAGGGTCTCGACAGGCTAATAATTATTGGCGCATGGCAGGGGGAAACCCGATCCTTCCCTGAAGCGCTGGCCTCATTTCCGAAATGCACATTGACCTGACAGGCCGTTGCTGCGGATGGGTGCTGACGCGGCCGTAATCAAAGGCCATTTTGCACAGACTAATTGCCGAAAGGCTGAGCCGAGAAGCGTGTTGCGTGCATGTGCATGTGCTTGTGGCGTCTCCTCTTGAGTGGAGACGAGGACACGGAGCCGTGGACTCAAACTGCAGGACACCAAAACATTGGGATGAACTTCCTGATGGTAAGAGTTGTCGGACGCCGTTTACGAAATGTGCGAGCCCCAAGCCGAATCCCAGGCGTCATTTCAAAATCCGAATCAATACAGAGCGAAGCATCCAGGCCTATTCATCCTGTATTCCCCAGTGGTTAAATCAATACTGTCTCTCTCATACAAACTATATGGGTCATTGTATAGAGAAATCGTTTCTCGATGGTGGGTCTTTTATGCAGCGAAGAGGACAATGGGAATGGGAGACGCTGGGAAGCACATGAAAAATGAATAAATCCTGCCCACACATTTTTGCCGCCCACTTAAAGGGCAGGGATCGAATCGCTTCAGGAAATCCACTCATGTCAAAGGGGGTGGAGGACATGGCTGGCTACTGACCGATGCCTCAAATGGGAGAACGGCTCCAAAGTATGCCTGCAGTGTTGAATGAAAGCGGATCGTTTTGTTGCTGCCAGGAAATGTTCCAGAAGCATTCTCTCCTGACGTTTCGCCCACATCTATGGCAGGCATCCTCAGAGGTTGGGACGTCTGTTGGAAACTAGGAAAGCGGGATTTATATCCCTGTGGAAACTAGGAAAGCGGGATTTAGCTCCCTGCATGAGTGGTGATGGCTCGATCATCAGCATAGATGAAACACTCCATCCCTTCTGGCCGTGGCTGCTGTATAAATGTTAAACATTGATGGAGCAAGCACACTCCCATTTCAAAGCTCCATGCTTGGGCAGTGATGGCACGACCGTCAGCATAGATCAGGGGTGGGCAACCTACGGGCCGCGGGCCGGATGCGGCCCGGCAGCCGATTATGTCCGGCCCGGGGAGAAGGGTGTTGGGGGTAGGGCCAAGAGGAAGGGGTGCCGCTGCCGCCATCCCATTGTGGGCTCTGTGGGGCCTGTGTTGGCAGACAGGCCAGAGGAACGGCAGCTTTGGAGTGCCTGCCATCCCTGGAGGCGATCCGGGCCTGCAGCGGGAGCACTCGGCGACCTACGGCGGCTGATTGTCCTGGCGACCCGGAAGACTTGATAGTCTTCCAAGTCGCCTAAAGGCTGAGCTACATTCTAATCTACATAATTTATGTATTTATTTACTTTGTTTACTATATATTACACATCATTAATATTAACATATTAATATATCAAGAAAAATTCATATATTATTAGTATTAATATCATAATTATCATATTATAGTATATATATATATGTATACATTATAATATAACATTATTATATTATATTATTATTATATTAATATTATATTATTATAGAATTATTATAAAACTATAATAAAAACCACTAAAATAAAATAAAATAAAATTCAAGAAGACAAGGTGCGAACCAAGATGAGGGCTGACATCCTCAAGAGAAGAAGGATCCCAGCCCAGAGGATGGCAAAGTGGACCCAGCCGCCGCCGTGGCAGAGGAGATTAGAGTAGCAGGCCATCGGAGGCTGCAGGCCTCCGCCCACTCTCGCCCCAGCCGTTCCCAGCACTCCATAGTCGTTCGTGCTATGGAGTGCCACTGCCGGCATCCCATCGTGGGCTCTGTGGAGTCTGTGTCGGCAGACAGGCCGGAGGAGCGGCGGCTTTGGAGTGCCTGCCATCCCTGGAGGGGATCCGGGCCTGCAGGAAAGCACTCGGTGATCTGAGGCGGCTGTTCGCCCTGGCCACCCGGAAGACGATCAAGCCCCCACAGGTTGCGGAGTGCTCCCGCTGATGGCCCGGATCCCCTCCAGGGATGGCAGGCACTCCAAAGCTGCCGCTCCTCCGGCCTGTCTGCCAGCACAGGCCCAACAGAGCCCGCGGTGGGATGGCGGCAGCGGCACCCCTTCCTCTTGGCCCCGTCCCCGACACCCTTCTCCCCGGGCTGGACAGAAGAGGCTGCCGGGCCGGATCCGGGCCGTGGGTCATAGGCTGCCCACCCCTGGTTTAAACTCACACAGACTCGCGGCTTTGAACTGCAAACACTATGGGGGGAGATGCGGATCAAGAACAGCCACCTATGGACCCACCGCCAAGACACTACATCTGGAAGACAATCATCCTCGAGCTACGAGGGATCGCGTAAGTAAGTTAGTAATGCTGCCTCACAGGGTGGCGGAGTCTCTCCTCTGAAGGCTCTGGATGACCATCTGTCAGGAGTGCTTCCACTGTGCCTTCCTGCTGTGCTCTGGGCCCTGCGACCCCAAATGGAAAGGGGAAGCTGGTGCCAAAGTGGGACTATGGAGGCGTTGTGACGCTCGCCAGGCACGCTCGGCATCTTGACATTTCAGGGGGAGACCTTTGCCTCTTCAGACTAGATTTCACGCAGATGGATTCCATTCGGAGGCACAAAGCGAGGAATGTCGCCTGTACAATGCGCCAGTGTTTCCCCGGGAATAAAGCGGCCCTTTTCTCTCCCTCGGTTGCTGCTGCACACACACACAAAAAGGAACGTTGTGGGCATTGCGTAATGTTGCGGGTGGAGAATGTCAGGAACGATATGGTGATGGAAACCCTTTTGCTAATTGGCGTTTTTGCCCCCTTGGTTTCCTAAGGTCTGGATTCGTTGGCCCGAAAACCCACATATAGGTGATGATGTCTCCTTGAAAGCTTGGTTTAAAAGGCTGGCAAATAGAGAGCGATAGCTCCCCGTGGAAATGCCGTGAACAATGGCTTCTCTGTGGGTCTGTCGGCCTCCCTTGTTTCAGATGAAAAACGGAGAAAAAGAAATGGCGGATATTAAACCTTAAGGACTATTAAGATACTAAACACTGCCATATAGTGCATCTCTCTCGGCATTACTTCGCGAACGAAGATTCTTTAGGAAGGTCTCATCCCATGCTTTTTACAAGCGTCTTGATGACTAAAAAGGCCAATCTGAGATAGGCAAGTCCGGTTGCAGAAAGCACAGCAGAAAGTCTCCTTGGGTGATGTTGTTTCCAAGTTGCAGTTCTTTCTGCGTTGTCGTTTCTCTTCGAGACTCGTTCGGCGTGTCTTCTCGAAAGAGGCTGCAGCATTGTGCATAGTGCGTCTCCATGTCTCCCAATGTGAGGCCAGGGTGGGTCAGGTTGGTGATCAATCTGGCTGAGCCTGAGATGTTGTTTCAGGGAGTCCTTATATCTCTTTTTGGGGGTGCCTCTCTTGCGAGTTCACCATAGAGTAGTATCTTTGGGAGGCGGTGGTCCTCCATCCTAGAGACGTGCCCTGCCCAGCGCAGCTGTGTTCTCAATAGCATGGCCTCAACGCTGGTGATCCCTGCTTGCTCAAGGACAGCAACATTAGTCACATAATCGGTCCAGTGTATATTTAGGATTGTGCGAAGACAGCGCTGATGAAAGCGTTCGAGGAGTTGTAGGTGTTGGCGATAGGTGACCCATGTTTCAGACCCATAGAGGAGAATAGACAGTATGATAGCTCTGTACACACTGATTTTGGTGCTTTGCCTCAGGTGTTTGTTACTCCAGGCTCTTTTGTGAAGCCTTCCGAATGCACTCTATGCCTTTGCTAATCTGTGATCTATCTCTTTATCAATCTTGGCGTCTGAAGAGATGATGCTTCCCAGGGAGGTGAACTGCTGAACGGACTTAAGCACAGATGTGCCTATGCTGACATGAGGATGGTGGTGTTCTTCCTGTGGTGCGGGCTGGTAGAGGACTTCCATTTTCTTCAGGCTGACTTCCAGCCCAAACAGCTCTGCAGCTGTTACAAAGCAGAATGTTTAGCCGCTGCAGAGCTGCTTCTGAATGAGTCTACACTGACCTATAATGCAGTTTAGATACAGCCACTGAAGCTAACAGAACAGATCTGTTGAGGACAATGGGATTAATGTTGTTTAGGGGTTGGTCAAGGGTGCTTTGATGAGTCTATTCGAGGCATGGGCAAACTTGGGTCCTCCAAGTGTTTTGGATTTCAACTCCCATAATTCCTAACAGCCATTAGGTAGTTAGGAATTGTGGGAGTTGGAGTCCAGAAAACCTAGAGCAGTGTTTTTCAACCTTTTTTGAGCCGCGGCACACTTTTTACATTGACAAAATCCTGGGGCACACCACCAACCAAAATGACACAAAATGACACTCTAACCCAGTAATACATATAGTTAATATGTTTTTTAATGTATTTATACACTCACTTAGTGTGAAACCTGGGCCTGTTTTGATGAACACAAAATAGATATCCTGGCAGTATTGCCTCGAGCTCACCGTCTTTTTTCCCCTCTTTTGTCCACCACTCCTATTAGGGCCTTCATCTGTGTCATAATCTTGTCCAGGGCCCTGTTCGGCATTTGCATTTTCCCTTCTCAAAAACTTCTCCATCACTGTCACTCGCTTGTCTTGCTGTGATCCCAAATTGCCACTGTCCTTTGGCGCGCAGCTGCAGCACTAACTCTAACTTTGTTTACGTAGCCGCGTCTGAGCGAATCCAAGATGGCGCGACCATAGCACTCTCGCATCATTTCTTAGGTGGCGCGAGAGTGCTATGGTTCCATTTCTTAAAGGGACAGATGCGCCTTATAGTTTACATATGAATGAAGTTCGAAAATAATTTCCCACGGCACACCTTGGGCCCTCACTCCAGGTATTTTGGCCTACAACTCCCACCATTTATATATATATATTAGCTGTATACATTTATTAGCTGTACCCGCCATGCGTTGCCAACAGGGGCGGTCCTACCTATCCCGGGAGGGTAAGCGAACATTATCCCCACCCCATGGCTCCCGGCCATGCCCGCGCATGCGCGAAAATCTCCACGCATGCGTGGGGGCGTCCAGCACGAGGGCGTCCAGCGCGCGCGGCCGGCTGCAGAGGCGCGGGCCGCACTGGATCCCGAGCACACCTCCAACCAGTGCGCATGCACGGAGATTCGCGCATGCACAAAAATCTCCGCGCATGCGGAGGCGCGGCGGCAGGGCAGGGTGGCGCGGGCGCCCCTCCCAGGTGGCGGCGCCCCTCCCAGGTGGCGGCGCCCTCCCAGGTGGCGGCGCCCCTCCCAGGTGGCGGCGCCTCCCAGGTGGCGGCGCCCCTCCCAGGTGGCGGCGCCCCTCCCAGGTGGCGCCGTCCCCCCAGGTGGCGCCGTCCCTCCCAGGTGGCGCCGCCCTACGCGGCCAGTACTCCGCGGAATGGAAAGACTGGCCCTGGTTGCCAATCTTCCCTCCCCCTTTCTCTCCTTCCCTCCCTCTTTCCTTCCCTTTTTTCCTTTTCTTTTTCTTTCCTTTTTTCTTTCTTCCTTCTCTACCTGTTTCTTTCCTCCCTTTCTTTGTTCTTTGGTTCCATCCTTCCTTCCCTCCTTCCCTCTTTCTTTCTTTTCTTCCTTCCTTCTTTCCTTTTCCTTCTTTCCTTCTTTCCTTCCTTCCCTCTTTCCTTCTTTTCCTTCTTTCCTTCTTTCCTTCTTTCCTTCTTTCCTTCTTTCCTTCTTTCCTTCTTTCCTTCTTTCCTTCCCTTCCTTCCTTCCTTCCTTCCTTCCTTCCTTCCTTCCTTCCTTCCTTCCTTCCTTCCTTCCTTATTCATGCATAGGGACACAGAGAGAGACTGACAGCTGTTGAGCAAGACCTTCGTGTGTGTCTTTCTGCCATTCCTGCCAGGATATCTATGTTGTGTTCATCGAAACAGGCCCAGGTTTCACACTGAGTGTAGAAATACATTTAAAAACATATTAACTATATGTATGACTGTGCTAGAGTGTCATTTTGTGTCATTTTGGTGGGTGGTGTGCCCCAGGATTTTGTAAATGTAAAAAATGTGCCGCGGCTCAAAAAAGGTTGAAAAATACTGCATTCAGAATCATAGAGTAAGAGGTCCCAAGGGCCATCCAGTCTGACCCCTGCCAGGCAGGAGGACCCCATCACAGCCCTACCAGTGGATGGCCTCCCAGCCTCTCAGGGAGCTCTTCCTAATATTAAGGTGGAATCTCTTCTTCTCCTGCAATGCGTATTCATCGCTCCCTGTCCTTTTTTAATGCTTTGACATGTATCCCAAAGGACAAGTGGTGTTGTTGTTGTTGTTCCTGCTGTTGTTGTTGAGTCAGCTGAAGACGGGTCATGGGGAGTTCAGCCATTGCCCAGTAAACCAGACAGTGTTAAGCCTCCAGCAATACAAAACCGGAAAGGAAGTAGGGCAGCAGAGGAGAGAGGGAGGGAGGGAGGGAGGAGGGTCTCCAGTTTTGGTCTTCGTCTGCAAAGAGGGTCAGAAGGCATTAACGGAGCCGGATCAATACCTGCGGGGCACCCCAGTTGCACCCGAGTCTTCCCGAATAAATAACACGATGTTTGTTCCCGGATTCGTAGATTAATAAACTACATAGTGCAATTCAACAGGCTCTCATTTAACTGGTACCCATGGTTGATGTGGGATGAATGTAGTTTCTGGTTGCTTGAGAGTTGCTCTTGAAATCATAGCTGTGCCGCTTGAGTCTGGTTGTCTTCTAGAACAGTGTTTTTCAACCTTTTTTGAGCTGCGGCACATTTTTTACATTTACAAAATCCTGGGGCACACTACCAACCAAAATGACACAAAATGACACTCTAACGCAGTAATACATATAGTTAATATGTTTTTAAATGTATTTATACACTCAGTGTGAAGCCTGGGCCTGTTTCGATGAACACAACATATATATGACTTCCTCTCACATATTTATACATGGCTATCATATCTTCTCTCAGCCTTCTCTTCTTCAGGCTAAACATGCCCAGCTCTTCAAGCTGCTCCTCATAGAGCTTGTTCTCCAGACCTTTGTGAAATCTCACACTGAGTGAAACTTGCTTCAAGTTAACTATGGATGTCATGAAGCTGTTATAAACAGTTCCTTTGGGGGGTGGGGGGGGGGGGGGGGCAGGCAACTCTCGAAAAATTCAGTACAATAGTAAAAAAACCCAAACATTTCCAAGCAGAGAGGCTATATTTGTTTCTTGGAAACCTGTGAGGGGGCTGCTAGGAGGGGGGAGAGTGCCAATTTCCCACGGCACACATGATGATTGCTCATGGCACACTGGTTGGGAAACACTGTTCTAGAAGTAGTATCTTGGTGATTGGTCCGTAAGTGACGATAGTGAACCATTTTTGATCCTCATGGTTTCTATCACCATTAATATAGCCCTAATTAATAGTATACCCTATAATAATAATAATAATAAGTATAATAATAACCCTAGTATAATAAGTAAAAAGTATACACACAATGCATCTCCATGTTGCATGACTTACATGTGGATATGGCTCACATTTCTGCACATTGCATGCATTATTGCATGTTGCATGACTTACATGTGGATATGTGTCTGGTGCATTTCTGCACATTGCATGTCGGGATATGCATCTGGTGCATTTTTGCACATTGCATTACTTACGTGTAGATATGTGTCTGGTGCGTTTCTGCACATCGCATGAATTACATGTGGATATGAGTTTGATGCATTTCTGCACATTGCATTACTTACGTGTAGATATGCGTCTGGTGCATTTGTGCACATTTCATGTCGGGATATGCATCTGGTGCATTTCTGCATATTGCATTACTTACGTGTAGATATGTGTCTGGTGCGTTTCTGCACATCGCATTAATTACATGTGGATATGCGTTTGGTGCATTTCTGCACATTGCATTACTTACGTGTAGATATTGCATTTGTGCACATTTCATGTCGGGATATGCATCTGGTGCATTTCTACACATTGCATTACTTATGTGTAGATATGTGTCTGGTGCGTTTCTGCACATCGCATTAATTACATGTGGATATGCATTTGGTGCATTTCTGCACATCGCATTACTTACGTGTAGATATGTGTCTGGTGCGTTTCTGCACATCACATGAATTACATGTGGATATGCGTTTGGTGCATTTCTGCACATTGCATTACTTACGTGTAGATATGCGTCTGGTGCATTTGTGCACATTTCATGTCGGGATATGCATCTGGTGCATTTCTGCACATTGCATTACCTTCGTGTAGATATGTGTCTGGTGCGTTTCTGCACATCGCATTAATTACATGTGGATATGCATTTGGTGCATTTCTGCACATTGCAGATTACTTACACATCACATGAATTAGATATGCGTTTGGTGCATTTCTGCACATTGCATTTTGGGATATGTCGGTGCATTTATGCATTTCATTTCTATGCATCTGGTGCATTTATGCATATTGCATTACTTACGTGTAGATATGTGTCTGGTGCGTTTCTGCACATCACATGAATTACATGTGGATATGCGTTTGGTGCATTTCTGCACATTGCATTTCGGGATATGCATCTGGTGCATTTCTGGACAATGCATGAATTACATGGTCATAGGCAAAGATATAAAATAGAACAAGCACATAAGAAAGTCACACAATGACACCCTGTAGTCTATGTTGACCTGAAATACAGGAACGAAAGCAAATAGCGACAAAAATGGATTTCCCTGCAGATGTATCATAAGACCGATGGTGCATCTCTACTCTGTAACATTATTGTAGTTTGACACCACACGAAGTCTGGCAAGCACTGGCACTCTTTGGCAGAGAAGGCGAAAGACCGTGTAAAACTACAACTCCCAGATTCCATAGAATGGATCCATGGCAATTAGCCTTTTAATTGCAGTGTGTGTGTTTGTATGTGTTTCTATGTGGCTGGGGTTCGTCTTAATGACTGAGGCCGCCTTTTGGGAAAGCATGCAGGAGCCTAGACGCTATAGGGGCCGTGAAAGAGAGCGTTGTGGCAAAGCTTTCGTCTATAGCCGCATTGAGTGCAAAGGAAAGGCGTTCGGCTCCGGCTGAAAGGTTTAATTCTTGCACACACTCAGCCATCTGTATTGAATTGAACATCCTGCCCGAGAGGCCCTCCATATGAACTTTCCGGAAACGGTCCCCCTTTAAAAAAGTTTAATAACTTCCTCCGCTGCTGGAAAAATTCAAATCGAGGGGCACAGAGAAAAAAACTCAGCAAAAACTCAGTATTCATTCGGCTGCAGCTCTGTAATGACCGAGGCCCCATATCTCTCTCTCTCTCTCGGCATTACTTTGCGAATGAAGATACTTAGGAAGGACTCGCCCCACGCTTTTTACAAGCACGTTGATGACTAAAAAGGCCAATCTGAGATAGGCAAGTTCGGTTGCAGAAAGCACAGCAGAAAGTCTCCTTGGGTGATGGTTTTTCCAAGTTGCGGTTCTTTCTGCGTTGTCGTTTCTCTTCGAGACCCGTTCGGCGTGACTTCTCGAAAGAGGCCGCAGCATTGTGGATAGTGCGTCTCCACGCCTCCCGATGTGAGGCCAAGGTGGACCATTGTTGGTGATCAATCTGGCCGAGCCTGAGATGTTGTTTCAGGGAGTCCTTATATCTCTGTTTGGGGGTGCCTCTCTTGCGCTGACCCGTGGTGAGTTCACCATAGAGTAGTATCTTTGGGAGGTAGTGGTCCTCCATCCTATGGACGAGCCCTGCCCAGCGCAGCTGTGTTCTCAATAGCGTGGCCTCAACGCTGGTGACCCCTGCTTGCTCAAGGACAGCAACATTAGTCACAAAATCGGACCAGTATATATTTAGGATTGTGTGAAGACAGCGCTGATGAAAGCGTTCGAGGAGTTGTAGGTGTTGGCGATAGGTGACCCATGTTTCAGACCCATGGAGGAGAATAGACAGTACGATAGCTCTGTACACACTGATTTTGGTGCTTTGTCTCAGGTGCTTGTTGCTCCAGACTCTTTTGTGAAGCCTTCCGAATGCACTCTATGCCTTTCCTAATCTGTGATCTCAAGCATAATTGGCATTTCACAAGAACGTGTGAGTCACATTATTACTTTGCTTGGCTATCGGAAGATCTGTGCACGATGGGGACACAGCAGAACTTCAGAGACTGGATCTCACCACTGTACGGCATCCTCCATACAGTCCAGATTTAGTATTCTATTACTTCCATCTGTTCCCAATAATGAAAGAAGATTTGCGGGGACACCATGATGCTTCTGATGAAGACGTTGAGAGAACAGTGAGAGAACTCTGTTGCGGAAACAGAGTGTCAACTTCTTCCGTGACAGCTTCAGAAAAGTTGTTCATCGTTGGCCGAAATGTATCCGATTGTCTGGTGATTATGTGGAAAAGTGAATAGTGGTAGTTAAAGAGCACATTATAAGGATTATTTCTGTGTTTGATTTATTAAAATATTCCCATCCAAACCCAATTAACGAAGGTGGAAGCATTACTTTTCATTCAACTCTATCTATCTATCTATCTATCTTTCATCTATCTATCTATCTATCAATCAATCCATCCATCCATCCATCCACTTTCCTATCTACAGTATCTATCTATCGATCGATCGATCTATCATCTATCCATCTATCTATCTATCTATTTATCCGTCCATCCATCCATCCACTTTCCTATCTACAGTATCTATCTATCTATCTATCAATCTATCCATCCATCCATCCATCCACTTTCCTATCTACAGTATCTATCTATCTATCATCTATCTATCTATTTATCCGTCCATCCATCCATCCATCCACTTTCCTATCTATCTATCTATCTATCTATCTATCTATCTATCTATCTATCTATCTATCATCTATCTATCTATCTATCCATCTATCTATCTGTCTATCACTTTACCTATCCATCCATCTATCCATCTATCTGTCTGTCTGTCTATCTATCCATCCATCCATCCATCCACTTTCCTATCTATCATCTATCATCTATCTATCTATCCATCCATCCATCCATCCATCCACTTTCCTATCTATCTATCTATCTATCTATCTATCTATCTATCTATCTATCTATCCGTCCATCCATCCATCCACTTTCCTCTCTCTCTCTCTCTCTCTCTCTCTCTCTCTCTCTCTCTCTCTCTCTCTCTCTCTATCTTTCTGTGGAATGCTGTCCAGGGTGGGAGAAAGAACTCTTGTCTGTTGGAGGCAAATGTGATTGTTGCTATTGTTGTTGTTGTTGCTGTTGTTTATTCATTCAGTCACTTCCGACTCTTCGTGCCCTCCTGGACCAGCCCAGGCCAGAGCTCCCCGTTGACCATCACCACCCCAGCTACTTCAAGGTCAAACCAATCACTTTGAGGATACCATCCAGCCATCTTGTCGTTGGTTGGCCCCTCTTCCCTTCCATTTCCCCCAGTACCATTGTCTTCTCTAAGCTTTCATGTCTTCTCATGATGTTGCAATTGGGCACCTTAATTAGCATTGAATGGCCTTGCAGCTTCAAAGCCTGGCTGCTTCCTGCCTGGGGGAATCCTTTGTTGGGAGGCGTTAGCTGGCCCTGATTTTTTTATAAACCCCACTTGCCTGGTTTCCAGCAGACCTCACAAACCTCTGAGGATGCCTGCCAGGTGAAATGTCAGGAGAGAATGCTTCTGGAACATGGCCACACAGCCCGGAAAACTCACAGCAACCTTGTGTGGGGATATTGTTTATTTATTTATTTGCACTGCTTCTATACCGCCTCTCTCAGCCCGAAGGCGACTTGAGGCGGTGAACAAGCGGTAGCAAGTGCCCACATACAACACATCATAATAAGATAAAAACAATCATATCTATATATATAAAGGAAGACCCATCATCAAATGACCGTCCTAGGCAGAGAACCCTTACAAGGCAGAGACACCAAATTTGGCAACAAAAATAGGCCTCAGGCAAGGAAGGTTTTTAGCAAAGAAACGTCGTCCCCGCCAAAACCTAGAAGGCCCCCAAAACAACGATTTAAAAAAACTACATTTCCCAGCATCCTCTGTGGCCACCAGCGAATCCCATTGGCCAACATCGGCCCACACAAAATGCAGGAAGGCTGAGTTTCCATAGTAACGGTGGGCGGAGCCAGCCAAGGCTAGGTTAGAATGCTGAGTGATTTGAGTTTAGTCAGTTGGTGTTTGTGGGTTAAACTGCCAAGGCCAAGCTCTAGGAGGGAACAGGTTCCCACACTCAAGAAACACAATCCAAAAGACCAAGCCAGCACAAAATACCACACAACGCCAATATGCAGAAGATACACAACTATGTGCACAGAGCACATACATACCACTCACAGGACAAAAGACACCCACAAAAAAAGACACCCACTTTACAAACACCACACCCACAACATGACAGCCACACAACTCACGATGCCTACCTCTACAGACCCACAACACAACAGACACACAACACACCCAACGCATACATACCACTGCTACACAGAAACCAACACAGTACAGCCAACTAACACAGGAGGACATAACAACTACAAGGAGGACATAACACTAACTCAAATAGGGCACCAGGGACACAGGCACCACTGACAAACACATACCGCCAGAATAACACGTACTTGCAAAACCCACAAAAAAAACCAATCCTGCAACACAAAAACCCACCCCAACCAAAATTCACAACAAACACCACTGGCAAAAGCAACACCCTCTCCACATCACAACCAACACACAGCCAGACTGAGACAACTATGTCACCACAACACACACAAAATACACCCCACAAATACCTGACAACTTCCCCAACACAAAACCCAGGACTGCACTCACTACTCACCACCACACACACCTCCAAATACACACACGTCCCAGGCACAAAACTCCAGCAATCCCTACCCACACAACACAACACAACTTCCTATCACAACCCATCCCCCCCAACCTTACGGGACCCCGCACACACAACGCCTACCACCACCACAAACAAAAACCAACTCCACCTATACTCCAACCACAACACAACACTGTACTGATACTCTACAAACACACACAAACACCCAAAATACCCCACCCACAAAAGCATCAACCTCTACATCAACACAGCAGACGGAAAGACAAAAAACATTGTATATCCACAAGCTATGCAGAACGCCAGCAACACCACACACCAACAACTCCACAGGACTTCAACATCCCACCCACCAGAACAACCCACAACGACACAGCCATGACCCCAACAACACCATAACTAACAACAATTCCAACCCTTACATACTCAGACTTTCTCGCATCTCCTAAATAGGGCACAGCAACGCCTGCCGGGGACAGCTAGTTAACAATTAAAACTCCAAAATACAAATCTCAGCTCCACAATCTTAAAATCGGTTTCCGTTTCGTCATACTAATCCTTTGATCTCGATTAATTAAAGTTCGTCTGCGAATGCTTGCTCGAACAGCCAAGTCTTGACTTTCTTACGAAATGTCAGGAGGGAGGGGGCCGATCTGATGTTGTCTCCTTGCTTCTGTTTCTGAACAGCTCCGGAAGATGCCAGTGCAAAACGGGGGCCACGGGCCCGAAGTGTGCCCAGTGCCAGGACGGGCACTCCAAGTTCAACGGGACGACCTGCGAACCTTGCCGGTGCAACAACCGCTCTGCTAAATGTGACCCTCGGACAGGTAAAAATGCAGGGATCCCATTGGGGTTTGAGGTGGCCATTGATTTTTCCGTGTGTGTGAGGAGCGACTTGAGAAACTGTGGTGTGAGAGAATTGGCCACCTGAAAGGATGTTGCCCAGGGGACATTGCCTGGATGTTTTGACATTTTGCCATCCTTGTGGGAGGCTTTTCTCCCGTCTCCGCATGGGGAGCTGGGGCTCACTAGAGGGAGCTCATCCGTCCTCTCCCCATATTCGAACTTCCGACCTGTTGGACTTCAGTCCGCCAGCAAAAGGATTTAACCAGTTGTGCCACCGTGGGCTCCTATAATCGTGTACTCAAAAGTGTTGGTTTCAAGGCATACCCAAATTGAGTTTGTGTCATGAATGGTTTTATTTTATTATAATTTTATATTGGTTGTAGTATTTTTATAGCTCTACTAGCTTGGGTACCCGGCGGTGCCCGGGTTATTTGAGGAAGGCATTGTGTGCTAAGGTTGGTTCCTATTAGATGTTTTTGTGGCTTGCAGTGGTCTCTGGAACTCAGTGAAGGTACTGCAAGTCCCATTGGCCATGGTCCACCCCCCTCCAAACAGCACCAGGATGTAGAGTGGGTCATGGGGGCTCTGTGTGTCACATTTGGTCTTGATCATTCTTTGGATGAGGGTTGCAGCGGTCTCGGAAGGTGAGTGAAGGTATTTCAAGTCCCATCATCTGTGGTCCATCCTCCTTGAATCAGCACCAGGGTGTTGAGTGGGTCAAGGGTGCTAATTTTGGTCTGTAGTGGTCATTGGATGAGGGTCGCGTTGTGAAGTGGGCCATTGGGCCCCTGTGTGCCAAGTTTGGTCCTGATCAGTCATTGCTGTGGGCCGCAGTGTCTGACTGCCTGAGGCCTTTCCTTTTCTCTTTGCGTCACCTTAGAATGTTGGAATGTGGATGGCCAATCGGAGTCCTTTATGCAAATACCATTTCAGTGGCAACCAATCCCCTCTGTCTGGGGCCGTAGAATGTTGGAGTTCTGAGGCTGGCCAATCAGAGTCCTTTATGCAAATAATCCCATAGTGGCAACCTATCGAAACGCTGTCGCATATTCCTTGGCACCTCCGTTCCTCCCAGAAAATGAACATTCCATTTCCAACGGGAAAAAAACTGTCATTTGGCTAACTCAAGCATTCAGTTGCATTCTGTTTTGCTGGCCAATCAGAGTCCTTTATGCAAATGGTGTCTCAGTGACAACCAATTGCCTCTGCCTTAGAGTTTTGGAGTTCTGAGGCTGGCCAATCTGAGTCTTTTATGCAAATAATCTGGAACCTTAGAGTGGCGGAGTATTGAGGCTGGCCAATCAGTGTCCTTTATGCATATAATCCCACAGTGGCAACCAATCGAAATGCTGGCACATATTCCTCCGCACGCACCACCGCACCTCCTCCCGCAAACACTGACTTTTATTATATACATAGATAGATAGATAGATAGATAGAATAGATGATATTGCTTTTATGATTGTTTTTACTTTGTGGTTGTGTAGTTGGGCTCGGCCTCATGTAAGCCGCCCCGAGTCTCCATCGGGGGGATGGTGGCGGGGTACAAATAAATAAAGATTATTATTATTATTATTAAATGAAAATAACAGCCGCAGCCCTCTCACAAAAGAAGGCACCTCTTTAAACCTTCCCAAAGATCTCAACGTTTGGAATATAAATCTGAAGAGTTCGTCACCAACACCAGGAACAGACCTTCTCTCCCACAAGAGAGACCTTCCCTCCTGCCTTTGGTCTCCCAATAACCAACATTCAAGCCGAACACGTGTCCCCTCGCCGCCTTCTAGTTTGGCATTTCCATTGCTGTTCACACAGGAAACCTAGTGGTCAGTTGCTGAAAAGGTCTGCTAGGAGGCCATTCCCTTCCCGAAGTCTGCAAATGCTTAAGGCTGTCAGCTTCTTCCTCTCTGTGAGTTGCAAAGATGCTGCAAGATCCCTTTGTATATTGATATGCCAGGCTAACAGGGCTCTCTCTGCCTCTGAATGGTTTCGGAGACGTGATGTGGGTGCCCTCTCGTGGCCACCAAAACAATTTTCTTTTTATTCATTGAACACATTGCTATTTATTTGTCCAGTTGCTTCTGACTCTTTATGACCTCCTGGAATGTCCCAGGCCAGATCTCTCTGCTGTGGCCACTCCACCCCCCTCCCCAGGGCCACCCGTGAAAAGTGAAAATCTGAGAAGTAGGGACACTATCTATTATATAAAGGAGGTCCCGTCGTCGAACGACTGACAGAGACAGAGAAACCTTCCAAGGCAGAGACACCAAACTTGCCAACACAAATAGGCCTCAGGCAAGGAAGGTTTTTAGCAAAGAAACTTTCCCCCCCAAAACCTAGAAGGCCCCCAAAACAACGATACAAAAAAACTACATTTCCCAGCATCCTCTGCAGCAGCCAGCTAAACCCATTGTCCAATATCGGCCCACACAGAATGCAGGGAGGCTGCGTAACCATAGTAACGCTGGTCACAGCCAGCCAAGGCTAGGATAGAATGCTGAGTGATTAAACTGTCAAAACCAAACTCTATGAGGGAGCAATTCTCCAGCAATTCCTACCCACACAACACAACACAACTTCCTATCACAACCCATCCCCCCAAACTTACGGGACCCAACACCTACCACCACCTCAAACAAAAACAAACTCCACCTATACTCCAAACACAACACAACACAACACTGCACTGATACTCTACAAACACACACAAACACCCAAAACACCCCACCCATACAAGCATTCAACAACATACTACCACCCACAATTCCACCACACACCCACTACCTCACCAAAAAAGTAATACCTACACACAACACAATACGCACATAACACAACCTTGCGTCTACTGCTCAACCCATTTGTATGCCATTCCTTCCTTCCACACAGGCATAAGCTGACCCAAAAGACAAGCCATGCCTCCTAAAAAGAACAGCATCGGACGACACACTCGCAACACTACATACATCACACAAAAAAGGGCAGAACAAACGCCAGAACAGAAACACAGTTTCTTTTTTCAAATCCAGAGTTGGGAAACCACAGAACCTCTACCTCAACACAGCAGACGGAAAGACAAAAAACATTGTATATCCACAAGTTCTGCAGAACGGCAGCAACACCACACACCGACAACTCCCCAGGACTTCAACATCCCACCCACCAGAACAACCCACAACGACACAGCCATGACCCCACCAAGACCATAAGTACCATCAATTCCAACCCTTACATACTCAGACTTTCTCACATCTCCTAAATAGGGCACAGCAACGCGTGCCGGGTACAGCTAGTATATGTATATCGAGTTCCGAGGGTGAGGCAAAAGTGAGGAGAGATTTAAAGGCACACACCTTTTCCCCCCTAGCTATTAGGCTTGGGTAGGTTCGTCAGAATGCTCGTAAAATCGGAATAAATTCGAATTAAATTCACTTTTGAAGCGGGTTTGAAGCGATGTAAGCAACCCGGAAGTGATTTTGCCATTTCGAGGCCACCGCTGCCATTTTTGGAAAGGAATCAGCATTAGATTCCCACCCCTCACGAGGTGCTTTCCCCTCATTGGTTGTTTAACCCAGTTTGGAGGTGGATGTTTTTCCCGCTGCGTCAGAACGAGGGCGACAGCTGTATCCAAACTGGGTTAAACATGGCTGTCGCCCCAGTTCTGACCCGGAGGGAAGGCATCCCCCATCCAAACTGGATGATCAAGTCTTCCGGTTCGCCACGCCGATTAGCCCCTGCAGGTCGCAGAGTGCTGCCGCTGCAGGTGCGGATCGCCAAAGCAGGCACTCCAAAGCCGCCGCTACCGAGGAAGAGGAGGGAGGCGCTTCTTTTGCCGGCAGATGGAGCTGCAAAAGGGAGGAAGGAAGGAAGAGAGCCCGTGATCGGATGGCGGCAGCGGCACTTGGCCCTGCCCCCGACGCCCTTCTCCCGGGCCGGATAGAACCGGGTTCCGGGCCGGATGCGGCCCACGGGCTGTAGGTTGCCCACCCCTGCTTTAGCATTTGCCTTTTTGGTATGGGGATAGAAGTGGATTCCCCCCCCCCCATCTGATGGCCATTCATTGAACACCTAACTACTTGGATAGGACAGCAACCCTCTCTGTCAACAAGGATACAAATATTTATGTGTGTGTGTATG
Source organism: Anolis apletophallus (assembly GCA_030556195.1). Classification (NCBI taxonomy): domain Eukaryota; kingdom Metazoa; phylum Chordata; class Lepidosauria; order Squamata; family Anolidae; genus Anolis; species Anolis apletophallus. The sequence goes on along the minus strand of JARBWK010000018.1, from coordinate 4,410,083 downwards.
TTTTGAGATTAATTTTTGAAATAAAGCAGTGATAGCTACTTGCTGACTTAAAGCTGCCGTTGGTTCCCTTTCTGGGAAAGCCAGGTCCTGAGCCTGTGGCTTCTCGACAGTGGCCAAGATTGGGCATCATGCTCTGGCTCTTCCTTCATCCCGCTCCGCATTCTGATCTCATCTCTGTACGATGGCACGGCAACCACACTTGCGAATTTGTGCTCTTCATCAGGGCAGTTGGTCAAACATCCACATTCACTCAGGTCGAGGTCACGGGAAAGGGGTCAAAACATAGTGTTATGAAATCACAGGGGAAGTTGCAATAACCGTCCCCCGATTATTGCCAATTAGAGGACACAGAATATACGGGACATCCTTGTTTCATCCAGGTTGAGAGATATACCACCCAGAAGTATTATTTCCAAAAAACCCCCCATAAATGTGGACACTGTGCTCAGTGTGAGTTTGCTCTCACGGACAAAGAGCTGACCATCCCTGGCATTGGTTATAAACATCAATTTAGAGAGGCATTTAGCTGCAATTCGGACTCCCTAGTCTATGGATTACAATACCCATGCTCCTTGTTTTACATAGGTGTAACGAGTAGACTCCTGAAAACCCGGGTTTCGGAGCATCGTTCCCAAATTCGAAGATCTTCGGAAGATACCCCATTATACCTCCATTACAAACGTATGGCACATGGACCTAACGCGATTCGATTCTTCGGCATACAAAAAATACGGGCCCCTCCACATAGTAACATTAACTCTCTATTGAGGAAGGCTGAAGTTTTCTGGATAAATGAATGGCGTACAGAGACCCCTAGCGGTCTAAATGAGAAATTAAGTATTGGAGACCTTTTGCTTTAAATCAGGGCTTTAAATCATTTACGGCCCCGTAGCCTGTTTCCAGCCGCCATTTTTAAATTTGAAAAAAAAATTTTTTTTAAAAAAGGCGGCCGGGGAGGGGGGGCTTGAGGGTATTTCACTCGGGGAGCTACTTTGAATGCTCTTGATTTATATGAAAGGATGAAACTCTGATTTGTTTTATCATTTGTGTGACGGAAGGGGGGGTCGAAACGAGAGAGGGACCTTACAGCATTACCATTCCTCGTTGGCCTAGTGTACCCTGCTTACAGGTTTTGCGCTATCCCTCACGCCACTGTATATGGTGTTACCTTTTAACACGATGACCCCCTGTATGGAACATTTCAAGGAATGCCGTATGGACTTTGGATTATGATTTGCACCTGAACAATGGTTGTAAAATTCTACATACGCTGCATATCCTTACTTTTGGATTACTAAAGAGATTTTTGTTTGAAACTGAACATTGGGACTCTGTGTGTTTATTTGGTCACACAGTTTATTTCTGTGACTTTATTCCACTGATTTATCAGCTGTTTGGTTTGGAGTGTCAAAACATAGTGTCCCATAGTGTCTTTTCTTCTTGTTTGTTTCCTAGGCACCTGCCTGGACTGCCAAGGCAACGCCGAAGGCGCCCACTGTGAGAAGTGCAAAGGGCAGTTCTACCAGAGTAACTCTCGGCCCCACGAGTGTCTCCTTTGCCCCTGCTCCACCGTGACGTCCAGTGGAAGCTGCCGGATACGTAAGACAGGCTCCCAAATGCCCAGTGTCAATATCGGAGGCTGATGCCTCTCATATCACGTCTGTTTCAGAACTTAGTCCCGACTTTATTGAAGTCAATTGGATAGAGTTCAGCACCAGTGATAGTGCTTCCGAAGTGTGGACTAGAACTCCAAACCAAAACATTCTTCTTTGGAAGTGTTTGCAGTCGTCCAGTGTGAGTCTATCGTATGCTTCTGGCCCAAGTGTACCGGCAGTCCCCGAGTTAGAAACGACTCACAGTTATGAACGGGGATGAGGCAACAGGAAGTGAGAGAAATCTACCTCTCGGAAGGGAAAGATCTATTATCATAAGGAAAGTTGTCTCCACTGAAGCTTTCTCTCCAATGCTTGTTTCCACAACAAGCCACATTGCCCAAAATCCAAGGATCACAGAGACCGAGAGTGAGCCGAAATCTGAACAGGAGCACAGACACCATGGGGGTGTTCATCCTTATGTGATCCAAGGCATGCTTGCGCATACCGTATATACACACACTAGTTGTACCCACCACTTTGTTCTGGCCAACCTTCCCTCCTTCTTTCTCTCCTTCTTTCTCTCCTTCTTTCTCTCCTTCTTTCTCTCCTCCTTCCTTCCTTCCCTCCCTCCTTCATTCCCCTTTCTTCTTTCCTTCTCTCTTTCCTTCCTTCTCTACTTCTTTCCTTCCCTTCTTTCCTTCTTTTGCTCCCTCTTTCTCTCCTTTCTTCCTTCTCTACCTCTTTCCTTTGCTTTTTGCTTCTATCCTTCCTTCTATTTCCTTCTTTCCTTCCCTCCTGCTTTCTCTCCTTCTTTCCCTCCTTCCTTTGCTCCCTCTTTCCTTCCTTCCTTCCCTTTTCTTCTTTCCCTCTCTCCCTCTTTCTCTCCTTTCTTCCTTTTCTCCTTCCTTCCTTCTTTCACTTTTTGCTTCTATCTTTCTTTCTCTTTCCTTCACTCCTGCTTTTTCTCCTTCTTTCCCTCCTTCCTTCACTTCCTCTTTCCTTCCTTTTCTTCTTTCCTTCTCCCCTTTCTTCTCTACATCTTTCCTTCCCACTTCTTTCCTTCCCTTCCTCTTTCTCTCCTTTCTTGCTTCTCTACCTCTTTCCTTCCTTCCTTTGCTTTTTCTTCTATCTTCTCTTCTCTTTCCTTCTTTCCTTCCCTCCTGCTTTCTCTCCTTCTTTCCCTCCTTCCTTCACCCCATTTCCTTCCTTCCTTTCTTCTTTCCTTCTCCCCTTTCTTCTCTACCTCTTTCCTTCCTTCCTTCCTTCACTTTTTGCTTCTATCTTTCCTTCTCTTTCCTTCTTTACTTCCCTCCTGCTTTCTCTCCTTCATTCCCGCCTTCCTTCACTCCATTTCCTTCCTTCCTTTTCTTCTTTCCTTCTCCTCTTTCTTCTCTACCTCTTTCCTTCCCACTTCTTTCCTTCCCTTCCTCTTTCTCTCCTTTCTTCCTTTTCTACCTCTTTCCTTCCTTCCTTCACTTTTTGCTTCTATCTTTCCTTCTCTTTCCTTCTTTCCTTCCCTCCTGCTATCTCTCCTTCTTTCCCTCCTTCCTTCACTTCCTCTTTCCTTCCTTCCTTTTCTTCTTTCCTTCTCCCCTTTCTTCTCTACATCTTTCCTTCCCACTTCTTTCCTTCCCTTCCTCTTTCTCTCCTTTCTTCCTTTTCCACCTCTTTCCTTCCTTCCTTCACTTTTTGCTTCTATCTTTCCTTCTCTTTCCTTCTTTCCTTCCCTCCTGCTATCTCTCCTTCTTTCCCTCCTTCCTTCACTTCCTCTTTCCTTCCTTCCTTTTCTTCTTTCCTTCTCCCCTTTCTTCTCTACATCTTTCCTTCCCACTTCTTTCCTTCCCTTCCTCTTTCTCTCCTTTCTTCCTTTTCCACCTCTTTCCTTCCTTCCTTCCTTCACTTTTTGCTTCTATCTTTCCTTCCCTTTCCTTCTTTCCTTCCCTCCTGCTATCTCTCCTTCTTTCCCTCCTTCCTTCACTTCCTCTTTCCTTCCTTCCTTTTCTTCTTTCCTTCTCCCCTTTCTTCTCTACATCTTTCCTTCCCACTTCTTTCCTTCCCTCCCTCTTTCTCTCCTTTCTTCCTTCTCTATCTCTTTCCTTTCTTTCTTTGCTTTTTGCTTCCATCCTTCCTTCTCTTTCATTCCCTCCTGCTTTCTCTCCTTCTTTCCCTCCTTCCTTGTCTCCCTCCTTTCCTTTTTTCTTTCCTTCTCTCCTTCCTTCTCTACCTCTTACTTTCCTTCCCCCTTTTTCTTTTCCTTCCTCTCCCTCTCTGTTCTTCCTTCTCTACCTCTTTACTTCCTTCGCTCTTTGCTTCCGTACTTCCTTCTCTCTTTCCCTCCCTCTTTCTCTTCTTTCTTTCTTTCGTTCTCCCCTTCCTTCCCTCCCTCTTCCTTCCTTTTTCCTGTATCTTCATTAAGCTTTTCGTCATTTAGCTTTTTTGGGTTTTTAAAGTCCTTTCAACTGTTTTTTTGGGGGGGGGAGGGTGTTATGAGTGATGGTCACTCATTGCCTTGTTAGGGGTATAGTGTCCAAATTTGGTGTAGATTCATCCAGTGGTTTTATGAGTTATGTTAATCCCACAAACGAACATTACATTTTTATTTACCGTATTTTTCACACCATAAGACGCACCTGCTGATAAGACGCACCTAGATTTTAGAGGAGGAAAATAGAAAAAAAAATATTTTCGCTCCCCCTCTAAAATCTAGGTAAATCTTATCAGCAGGTGCGTCTGGCTGACTCCTCCCCTGGCTCCTTTCCTTTCCCTCCCACCTTTCCCTCGAGCGAAGGAAAGGTGGGGGAAGGAAAAGGAGCCAAAGGGGAGGAACCAGCGTCCCTCCGCCGCCGCAACGGACCAGGGAAGAGGAGAGGCAGCGACAGGGTAAGTATATCGCCGCCCTCCCTCTGCTCCCGCGCCTCCCCCGGCCTGCGTCTTCGCTCCATAAGACGCAGCTGATTTTTCATCCCACTTTGGGAGGAAAAAGAACTGCGTCTTATGGTGCGAAAAATACAGTATATACACACACATATAAAAACACACACAGGCTGCAACTACACTTAAAAGGTGTCTGTTCCAACTTACATACAAGTTCAGCTTAAGAACAAACCTACAGAACCTCTCTTGTTCGTAACTTGTGGGTGGCCTGTAGTTAAAATATAGGAGGGGAAAAACCCAACACCTCTCTGACACAAACACACACCGAGAGATCTCAAAGCACACAGCACACACTCAGATGTAAGAAACAGAAGACAGATTCAGAAAAAAAGGCTTGAAGTAGAAAAGTTTCCGTTTTACACAACCCATCAGAATGAGAGAAGAAACAGACAGAGAGAACAAAAACGAAGGGAAATCCCTCCGCCTATACCAGGGCTGTCCAACTTCTACCGGACCTTGGGCCAGAATTCCGGTTACTGATCACCTGGGGGGCCAAGCCCCCGGCTCTGCCCCCTCCCCTCCCCCGGCTCCACCCACTCTCCGCCCCCGGCTCATAAATATGCAATTAAATATTATATTATTTAAATAAAGGGAGAGGGAGGGATGGATGGAACACATGAGGGGCACAAATATACAATTAAATATTATATTATTTAAATAAAGGGAGAACACATGAGGGGCACAAATATACAATTACATATAATAATAACATAAAGGGAGCCCCCTGTTTCAGACTACCTTCCCAAACGCGCAGGATCCAGGAGTAGCTGGACCACGAGAGAGGCGACGACCGACCGAGGCAGCAGCCGAAGAAGCTCCAAACCGCGTCTGTGTGGGCTGCAGGGATTCAGTAGCCGAGATTTCGGCAACAGGAGGAGTATCGCGAGACTACGCGAGCCACACGGGATTTCGATCGAAATCCCGTGTGGATGGCGGAGTCTCGCAATACTTCCTCCGAACCGGGAAGTGGGTAATTTTTTTACATTTTTATTATTTAATTTATTTTTCTATTTTTATTTTTTATTAAAAAGCTGAGCAGGCCTCAGGCAAGGGGCTGGCGGCCCGCGTACGGCCCGTGGGCCGTCTGTTGGACAGGCCTGGCCTATACTAAACTACCGTATTTTCCGGGGCACAAGACGACTGGGCATATAAGCCCCTTCCCCAACTTTTCAAGTTAAAATATAGAGTTAGGGATATACTCGCCATACAAAACTCCTCTCCCAACACAATTCTATTGATTTGGTATCCACGACTCCCAGAATGCGTCAGCGGGCATGTCCAAGGCATGCTGCTGCTCGAGGCTACTGGGAGTCATAGTCTGGAGGCATAGTTTGGAGGCCGCCGCACTGGGTGAGCCCGGTGACCATTGGAGGCTTCTGCCGACCGCTCGGGTGGCCTTGCTTCCTTCCTGACTCTTCTGGCTGCCTGAAAATAGCGACATGGGAGGATTTGGAGGGCCTTGAACGTAGAGCAGGGAGAGCGGCGGCGGCGGCGGAGACAAGTCCCTTAGCAGCATGGCCTGAGGAGGAAAGGGAGGGGGAAGGAGGAGGAGGAGGGCAGAGGAAGGACATGCAGAGGATGAGTGCCAGGCCCACTGGGCTGCCCTTGCTGCTCTCCCCAGTCTCCTTTCAAGGCCCTTCTCCAACTCCTCCCACATTGCTATTTGCAGGTATCCCGGCTGCCTGGAAATGGCAACTTTGGAGGAGTTGTAGTAGGGCTTTGAAAGCAGAACGGGGAGAGTGGCGCTCCTCCTCCCCACACTTTCCCTCCGCCCCCCTCCTCCCCCTCCCTCCCTCCCCTTCCTCCAGCCATGCTGCTAAGGGCAGGCCCGGATTAATATCTTTTTGCGCCCTAGGCCACACTTTGGAATTACGCCCCCTTTCGCGCACCGCCACTCGGGCCCCGCCCCCGGAGGGAGTGATGTTGCTCAGTCCCCACCCCCGAAGGGAGTGACGTCGCTCGGGCTGCACTCCTCCTCCCTCCCTCCTTCTGAGACTACGGCAAGTTGTCCCAGCGCCAGCTGCTCGGCGCCCTTCCACACGTGAATGGGGTGCCGCGTGGAAGGGCGCTGAGCAGCTGCCGCTGGGACAACTCGGTGTGAGTCATCACCATTTTTTTTTGGCCTTGATCTGGTGCCCCCCTCGGCTTATGCCCATAGGCCATGGCCTTGCTGCCCTAAATGATAATCCGGGCCTGGCTAAGGAACGTGTCCTCGCCGCCGCCGCTCTCCCTGCTCTACATTCAAGGCCCTCCAAATCCTCCCACGTTGCTATTTGCAGGCAGCCGGAAGAGTCAGGAAGGAAGCAAGGCCACCTAAGCGACTGGCAGAAGCCTCCAATCGTCACCGGGCTCACCCAGGCCTCCAGACGACAACTCCCAGCAGCCCCGGCTGGCAGCGTACCTTGGACATGCCCGCTGAGGCATTTTTTATGCCTCCCATTTTTATACCCGGCATACTAGACGACCCCCAATTTTTCATAAGATTTTCCAGGCCTAAAAAGCCGCCTAGTACCCCGGAAAATACGGTAACTGCTCTTCATTGAGGACTTGAGACTTGGGCAGTGTGGGTTTGAATTCCAACAATGGGGATAGCACTATTTTACTTATTCAACATTATTTACGTCCTTTCCCCACAACGAGTTGAATGTTGAGGTTTAAATAAAGTGGCAGAAAGAGAGCCCAGAGAGGTCTGCCACCGAGAGACAAGCCTCTTCCATGACTCCAGCTGTGCCTTGAGATTGGCAAATTGTGGCCACAGGAGTGACCGGTGATCTCTCTTCCCATACACAGTTCCCGGTGACCGCTCCCCGACTTGTGACAAGTGCCGGCCTGGCTACACCGGCCCCCTCTGCAACCAGTGTGCCAACGGCTACTACAGCTCTGACAGCATCTGCGTCGGATGTCACTGCAATGGGAATGTCGACCCGGTCCGGACGCCGAGGGTCTGCGAAGCAGAGACGGGAGAATGCATCGGGTGCCTCTATCACACGGCGGGGCCTCGCTGCGAAACGTGCCAAGAAGGATACGTCAGACTCTCGGAAGGAGGGAACTGCACCAAGAAAGGTACAAGCATACTTCTCTACCGAAGTCTAAACTGTATTGTTCCTGCAGTCTTCTACAGCAGTGTTTCCCAACCTTTTTTGAGCCGCGGCACACCTGGTCACTCGGGGCGTGGCCTCCACCTGGCCCCCGCCCCTTTTTGGCCGAGGCCCCTCCCTCTTCCTCCTTTCCCTCCTGCCTGCCTGGCTGCCTGGCTTCTCGAGGGCGATGGAGGCGCAGCCCGGCAGTGCTGGAGCTCTTCGCGCTGCTGCAGGAGGAGGCCTCGCGGCTGGTGGGCGATTGGCCCCTGGTCCCGTTCTGCGTCTGCCTCCGCCTGGCTTCTCGGGGGCCATGGAGGTGCAGACTTGAGCAAGCAATACCCGATATCTGGAAAAGCGCTGCGTCCTCGTGTCGCCACGCTGTGTTGGATTGCAGCTGCACCAGGACACAGCGCTTTCCCGGATATCGGGTATTGATTACTCAGGTCTGCCCCCAAGAAGCCAGGCAGCCAGGCAGAGGTGGGCGCAGAGCGGGACCGGGGGCCACTCACCCACCAGATGCGAGGCCTCCTCCTGCAGCAGTGTGAAGAGCTCCAGCACCGCTGGGCTGCGCCTCCATCGCCCCCAAGAAGCCAGGTAGCCAGACAGAGGTGGGCGCAGAGCGGGGCCGGGGGCCGTTCGCCCACCAGCACCGCCGGGCAGCTGATGAGCAGCCGCAGCCCGCCCTGGATGTAGTCCAGCACAGCGGCGTCCAGGCCTGAAGGGAGGCACGGCGAGTCCGAGGCTGGGCCTTCTCCTCCTCCCGCGCCACGGAGCAAGGCCAGCACCAGGTCTCGCATGCAGAAGGCCTCGAAGGCAGTGTGGTGGTGGCGGGCGTAGGCCTCGAGCACTTGCCGCCCCACCTGCTGCTGGAAGGGGTCGGGCCCTTGCAGGATGAGCTGCTTGCTGAGCTCGAACATGGCCCGGCACTGCGGCTCGCTCAGCTGCGCCTCCGCAGACTCCAGCACCCGCCGCACGATCGCGCGCTTAAGACACAGGGAAAGGGGGGGGAGGCTTTCTCGTGGCACAATAGTTGATCCCAAATGGAACATTACTGTGCCGCGGAACAGCGGTTGGGAAACACTGTTCTACGGTCACACTGAGATCTAAAATGGAGTCTGAGTCCTGAACAAACCCAGACCTGATCACGTGGTTTGCAGCTCCTCCCACAACAAAGGGGTTAAAGAAAATTGCAAATCAGTACACACATTAAGCAATTATATACATAACTAGCTGACCCGGCCACGCTTCGCTGTGGCTTTTCCTTCTTCCTTTCTTCTCCCCTCCTATGGTTTTTTCCTTTCCTGGTCCTTACTTTTTTGGTCTTCGTCTTCTCGGCACAGTTATGGAAAGGGGGGGCTCTTCCGCCGTCTCCCAGCCGCTTGTGGACCCGGGAGGAGTGTGTCGAAGGAGGCCGAGGAGGCAGCGGGCATCCAGGCGGCGAGGAGGCTTTGCTCTCCCAGTGGAGAGCAGGTGTAGGCTCCGGTCTCCGGCCACACTGCAGAGCCCTCCACGCGGTCGCCAGTGTGTCTTGGCGGCCGCCATCTTTATTTGGAGGTCTTCCGGCCGTAAGGGGCGGGACTTCCTTTTCCCGTGGGGTGTTGTCCGCGTTTCCAGGCGGACCCCTTTTCTTGGTGGTGCAACTTCCGGCGGAGCCTTTTCGGGCGGACCGGAAGTGGTCGGTCCGCCAGTTCTTTTGTAGTTTTTTGCTGATTTTTCCCTTTTTGGGCTCTGGCTTCCCCGGTCGCCCTGAGAAGCGGCGGAGACGGGCAGGAGAGGTCAACGCAGAGTCTCAGAAGGAGCTCCGGTGGGCGGCCAGAGCCCAGAAGTCAGGAAAGCGGGACGGTGGGAGGTGGGGAAGGAGTGCGAGGAGGCGGCGGAGGAGGCGGGTACGGCACCGCCGCCGTGGTAGGGAAGCCCCCCCTGCCGAAACTGTGCCATTTCAGAGATGGCCACCGGCATGTAGAAGGAGGAGGAATCGGTGAGCGAGGGGTGAGGGCGTGGGGCTGGGCTACGATCCTTCCCCCCTCGCCGCTCTTTTCTCCTCCTCTGCCTTGTCCTCTTTCTCCTTGCCGGCTCCGTTGCCATTCACCAAGCGCCACTATGCTTGCTGTGAATGGCGGTTTTAGGGGGGTCGTATTTAGGGGTCTGGCGAGGTATGTAGGTCGGGTTTTTGTGCCACGAATGTACCTTGTGGTCTGTGGGAATGTGTTCGGTGGGTTTTGTGGTTCTGGGGGTTATAGTTTGGCCGTCTATGATCATCAATGCACGGACCTTCTCTTTTTATATATATAGATAACAGAATGCTTTCCTTTTCCTTTTAAAAAAAATGCAGAATTCACTCCAGGCCCAGCAGTCAGAGGGCTCGTCCCTACAGCTCCAAATGGTAGCACTTCGACATCTTTCCCCACAACAGCGGAGGTGGCCACCAATGCCACGGCGACCCCGACCACAGCGCAGACTGCCTTGCCCATTGGCTCCTCCGACAACAGCACCTCCGCTTTGGCCGACGTCTCCTGGACCCAGTTCAACATCATCATCCTGACTGTCATCATCATCCTGGTAGTTCTGTTGATGGGCTTCGTGGGCGCCGTTTACACGTATCGCGAGTATCAGAACAGGAAGCTGAACGCCCCGTTCTGGACCATCGAGCTCAAGGAGGACAACATCAGCTTCAGCAGCTATCACGACAGTATCCCCAACGCTGACGTCTCTGGATTGTTGGAGGATGACGGGAACGAGGTGGCCCCCAATGGACAGTTGACGTTGGCGACCCCCATGCACAACTACAAAGCTTAGCCGAGGGTTTCAATGAAGAGACCCCTTTGAGCAAAGCAACAAAGGGCTCCTGGGCAGATGACCATTTTTTCTTGAGATGGTCATGGGACCAACTTTGAGACGTTGGCCATAATAAGGAAGGCGTTTCGGGTAAAATCCCAGGCTGCATTGTGTACATCAGGGGTGCTCACACTTTTTCAGCATGCGAGCTACTCTTAAAGCAACCAAGTCGAAAAGATCTACCTGCCCCCGCCGCCGCGCGTGCTCCTGCTGCTGTTTTCCGCCCGCTCAATGCTTCTTCCGCCTGCGGGGCATTGCAGGAAGGAGGAAGCACGAGGTGGGGCCTCCGGAGGAAGCACTCCACCCTGCCTGTCTCACCGGCAGCAGAGGCTGCACAGCTGCTTCTGGACGAGAGAGAGGTAGGGACCGCCTCGCGCTCTCTCCTTCCCGCAATGCCCCGCGGGTGGAAGAAGAACCGCGAGAGCGGAAGCCAGCAGCAGGAGCCCGCGTGCGCGCAGGGAGTGCGCGCGCATGGCAGGAGTGCCCCATCCGGCTGGTGAGGCCCGAAGATCTACTGCAGGGGTGCTCACACTTTTTCAGCATTAGAGCTACTCTTAAAGCAACCAAAAGATCTACCTGCCCCCGCCGCAATGCGCTCCCGCCACCGCGCGTGCTCCTGCTGCTGTTTTCCGCCCGCGCAGCACTTCTTCCGCTTGCAGGGCATTGAGGGAAGGAGAAAGCATGAGGCGGGGCATCCAGAGAGAGGCAGGGCGCATCCTCCAGAGGCCCTGCCTCGTGTTTCCTTCTTCCTGCAATGCCCCGCAGGCGAAAGAAGCACCGCAAGAGCGGAAGCCAGCAGCAGGAGCGCACGTGCGTGCAGGGTGTGCGCGTGCATGGCAGGAGCACCCCATCCGGCTGGTGAGGCCCGAAGATCACCTGGAAGAGGGCCGAAGATCTATTAGTAGCTCCTGAGCTACCTAATGAGCACCCCATATCTACTGGATGAGGGCCAAAGATCGACTAGTCGATCGCGAACGACTACTTGAGCAGCCCTGGTGTACATCATTCTCCATCCAAAACCATGGATCATCACTTGTATTTAGGAAGTAAAACGGAGTTGCTTCGGAATCTATTTTTCTACGAAACGATGGAGTCATACCAAGGAGTCATCTCATCGCGAATCGAAAACTGCGTTGACGCCGGGATTTCAATTTTGTAAGATCCCGTCTTTGACAAACTTGTAGGAAATGGACCTTTGTGGGGGGTTTTTGGAAACGAAAGAGGGGAACCCCAAACTTTGTTCCTTGCCTTGAAAAGAGTTTTGCTATTTAAAAATTAATGAAAAATATATGTTTTCCGGAACGGCTAGGACTAACCGAGGACGGCAATCCAAGCGTCGCCTTTGACTCTGAGGAAATAAATCAGACTTCTTTCCCCTGAGAAACAAGCTGTTGACGACTCACAACCCCTCGACGTTTTCCGAGAACTTCGTTCTATTTAAAAATGCAGGAATCCATTTATTTTCTTAGCTTTATTCAACCTGGATTCTCCCAAAGGATGCGAAGGAGACGTGGCAGGCTCCTCTCTCAAGAGTCTCCCATCCGTGGGGGAAACCAGGCCCGGATTACCCATAAGGCCAACCTAGGCCATGGCCTAGGGGCGCAAGCCGAGGAGGGCGCAATTCACGGACCCAAAAAAAAGTTAATTAAAAAAACCCTCAGTGGCCAGCCCTTGGGAATGGCGGGAGTTGAAGCACAAAGGCCCCAGAGGGAGGGAGGGAGGGAGGGAGGGAGGGCCGAGCCTGGTCTCAAGGCAGGACACGCAGGGTGAGGAGCAGCAGCAGCAGCAGCGGCTTCCCTCCCTCCCCGCTACTCAGCTGGGGGCGGGGCCTCCCAGGGTGACATCACTCCCTCCCTCCTCCTCCACCAGGCCCGCCTTCCTTGTTTGCTCCGTTGCCTCCCAGGTTGACGTCACTCCTTCCGTCCCTCCGTGGCTCCCTCCCTGGGAGGCGGGGAGTGGGCGGGGCCAGGTGTGAGTCTTCCGAGCTCGCCTCCTGGCCCCGCCTCCCGCCTTGTGACACCCATCCATCAAAGCTGAAGAGCGGCAGCCGGCCAATCGGGGAGCCTCCCTCCAGGCCCGGATTAGACCCTTTTGGCGCCCCTAGGCCAAAGGGTCTGCCCCCGGTTCCCCCCCCCGCCCGCCCGCCCTGCCCCCGCCTCCGCCCCGCCTCCTCGCCGGTGTGAAGAGGAGGAGGAAGGAAAGCCTCACCCCCGGAGCCGATGCGGGGCCTCCCCACGGCTCCTCCCTCTCTCCTTCCCTCCCTCCTAAAGCCACCATGCCGGCCTGAGAAGCGGCCGAAATCGCCCTTTTCAGGCCGGCATGACGGCTTTAGGAGGGAGGGAGGAGCCGTGGGGAGGTCCCGCATCGGCTCTGGGGGTGGGGCTTTCCTTTCTCCTCGCGCCCCGGCGAGGGGCGGAGGCAGAGCCGGGGGGGGCAGAGCAAAGGGGGCAGAGCAGAGGAGCAGAGCAAGGGGGCAGCGGACGTGGTGGCGCTATGCCGCCCACAAGATGCGCCTTTTTTGAACTTTTTTTGGAATTTTTTTTGGAATTTTTTTTGGAATTTTTAAAAAACTTTTTGCGGGGTCCGGACCTGCTGCCCCCCCCCCAAAGGTGCCGCCCTAGGCCATGGCCTAGGGTGACCTTATGGGTAATCCGGGCCTGCCTCCCTCCCTCCCGGGCGGTCGTGGCTTCGCAGACTTGGCCAATAGGAAGGCGAGGGCCTGCTTGGAGGTGGAAGTCCACGGAGGGGGGTTCTCCCTGAGCCACGGATTGCAACCGAGGAGGAGGAGGAGCAGCGGCCCTGAAGGAGACGGAGATGGGTGGGTGTCTCTCTCTCTCTATCTCCAGGGAGGCCCCACCCCAAAGGAAGGAAAAAAGGCTCCCCAGGCCTCTCCCCACTACTCTCCCTTCCTGGGGCGCGGGGATCCTAATCAGCCCCGGCAGATGGCCACCCCGCCACGGCCCCCAAGCCCCCGGGCGAGGAAGGAAAAAAGGAAAGGGAGGCGCGGCTTGGGCCCACCCTCCCTTCCCGGATCCCAAACAACAACTCTCAGTGCCGGTAGTAGAGGGGGCGTAATTCCAAAGTATGGCCTAGGGCGCAAAAAGTTGTTATTCCGGGCCTGGTGGAAACGGTGCGTCGTCAGAATGTAATACAAAGATTCCTCGGCACTGTTTTTGTAACTATTTGTACAAAAGTATCGCAGGCCATATTTTCTCTGTACAGTTGATTCGTGACGTTGTTTCGAAACAAAACAAAACCCGAAACCAAGGAGGAGAGCGAGTATTGTATTAAAGCCCTGTAAATTGAGATGGCAATACCGTCGGAGCTGGGTCTCCGGCAAAGGTCAGTTGCTAACTTCCCCCTCCTCTTCCGATAATAGGAGTGAATTTGTGTCTTAACTTGAGCGTTTCTCTTGCTTGCTTTGTTTGAATCTTCACAGATTTCCTCCTCTTTCCCTCCACCAAACCTCAAAGGGACCTTTCACCCCAGATTTCTCCGTGAGGCTCAGGTTGCCCTGGGTTCACAAAGTGTAGCGACGCTTCTCTCAACTGAAAGAAAGCCTAGAGCAGTGATTTTCAACCTTTTTTGAGCCGCGGCACGCTTTTTTACATTGACAAAATCCTGGGGCACACCACCAACCAAAATGACACAAAATGACACTCTAACACAGTAATACATATAGTTAATATGTTTTTAAATGTATTTATACACTCAGTGTGAAACCTGGGCCTGTTTCGATGAACACAACATAGATATTCTGGCAGGAATGGCCGAACGACACACACGAAGGTCTTGCTCAACAGCTGTCAGTCTCTCTCTGTGTTTAGTTTGACACAAAATGACACTCTAACACAGTAATACATATAGTTAATATGTTTTTAAATGTATTTATACACTCAGTATGAAACCTGGGCCTGTTTCGATGAACACAACATAGATACCCTGGCAGGAATGGCCGAAAGACACACACGAAGGTCTTGCTCAACGGCTGTCAGTCTCTCTCTGTGTTTAGTTTGACACAAAATGACACTCTAACACAGTAATACATATAGTTAATATTTTTTAAAATGAATTTATATACTCAGTGTGAAACCTGGGCTTGTTTCGATGAACACAACATAGATACCCTGGCAGGAATGGCCGAAAGACACACACGAAGGTCTTGCTCAACGGCTGTCAGTCTCTCTCTGTGTTTAGTTTGACACATAATGACACTCTAACACAGTAATACATATAGTTAATATTTTTTAAAATGAATTTATATACTCAGTGTGAAACCTGGGCTTGTTTCGATGAACACAACATAGATATCCTGGCAGGAATGGCCGAAAGACACACACGAAGGTCTTGCTCAACAGCTGTCAGTCTCTCTCTGTGTTTAGTTTGACACAAAATGACACTCTTAACACAGTAATACATATAGTTAATATGTTTTTAAAGGTATTTATACACTCAGTGTGAAACCTGGGCTTGTTTCGATGAACACAACATAGATATCCTGGCAGGAATGGCCGAAAGACACACACGAAGGTCTTGCTCAACAGCTGTCAGTCTCTCTCTGTGTTTAGTTTGACACAAAATGACATTCTTGTCTATTTAAACTCTGTCAATTTACTAACGGTCACCCTCCCCCCTCGTGACGGCGCTGCTTCCGCCAAAACCCCCTCCCGCCCCCGCCTCCCTGGGAGGCTCACGCGCAGGAGGCCCGTCACCGTCCCGCTGGGGAGGGCTGCGCTGAGGGGCGGCGCCGCGCGGGCTCGGCTGAGCAGGACAAATAGGAATTGAGCACACGGGGTGGCTCCGAGCCTCGGAACAAACTGTGGCGGAGGCTCGCAGCCGTCGCCACCCCAGCTCTCCTTCCCAAAAGGGTTCAGCCCCCCCCCCCCCAGGAGTGCATCCCCCGCGGAGCTTCCCTGCTGTCGTCTTGGGGCCAAACCCCCCTCCCGCCTCCCCAGGAGGCCCACGCGCAGGAGGCCCGTCACCGCCACGCGGGGGAGGGCTGCGCTGAGTGGCCGAAGCGTACGCGGGCTTGGCTGAGCAGTACAAATAGGAATTGAGCACATGGGGTGGCTCCGAGCCTCGGAACAAACTGTGGTGGAGGCTCGCAGCCGTCGCCACCCCAGCTCTCCTTCCCAAAAGGGTTCAACCCCCCTCCCCAGGAGTGCCTCCCCCCCTCATCCATTTGCCTTCCCTGCTGTCGCCCTGGCGCCAGATCAGGAAGGAACCAAGCTGGGTTGTGGAGCTGCGCATCCCAGCCTCTGCTATGCTCTGCAGTGAACCCGGAGCCCAGCCATGAGAGGCCAGGAGATGAGGGGTTGCTCCCCTTCCCCGGCGCAGAGGGGCTAGAGGGCAGAAAGCCTCGCCTCGATCCTTCAGGAGAGGGGTCGGACGGGGGCAGCTCCCGCGGACTCCTCCTCCCTCTTCTCCTCCTCCTTGCTGCCGAAGGGGAGGAGAGCAGAAGAGCGCCCAGGAAGCAGGAGGAGCCGCAGCCTGGCCAGGTAGCCCTTGACGCGCAGAGGGAGGGAAGGAAGGAAAGGAGAGAGGAGGGAGGGAGGAAAGTTCTGGACGCCGAGGGCTCTCCTGACTGCAGCCAGGCTGGCTGGCATTGCTGCTTCGGCAGCCTCATTTCCACTGCCTGAAGTTTCCTGCTAGGCTCTCTCTACACTGTAATGTCCCACGGCACACCTGATGATCTCTCACGGCACACTAGTGTGCCGCGGCACACTGGTTGAAAATCACTGGCCTAGAGAACCCATCAGGAACCTTAAATGCTCTCTCTCCCCCATTGTAGTGTTTCGAATCCTTCTGTGCTGCTCAACCTGTTGAATTCCTATTGCTTTTGCCTCTCACCATCCCTATCTCTGATGTCCTCGGTTGTTGTTGATGCCTTCAGGTGAGTCTGTCACAGGGCTTGTCCAGAATGTTGGCCATTGCCTTCCTCTGAAGCTGAGAGATCGGGACTCAATCCAAAGTGGGTCTCCATAGCAGAGCAGGGATTGAATTTTCGTCTCCACTGCACCAGGCCATTCTTGGAAGCAGAGTCTTTTGTTCAGCTCATGAAAAGAGGACCTAAGCACTGCCAGGAGGTCATTCGCCATTCATTATTCAGGGCATCTGTACTACTATGTTGATGGTGCTCCCTTTGGAACTACCATGCTTCCTTCAGTTTTGCATTGTCGAAAAATTGGATGTTTTTATGACATCACTAGCATTGTCTGGATGTTGGAGGGCCTACTGACCCCTGCTTCCCTCCCTTCTTTTTCTCTCTCTTTCCCTCCTTTTGTACCTTTTCTTTTCTCCATCTCCTTTCCCCTTCCTTCCTTCCTTCCTTCCTTTGTTTTCCCACCTCTCTCCCTCCTCCATTTCTTTCTTTCCCTTCTTTTCTCTTTCTTTCTTTCCTCCTGACAATTTGTTAGACAGACTATCTATCTATCTATCTATCTATCTATAGGCCTGGGAAATCTATATATATTAGGCCTGGGCAATCATGGTTCTACAGTAAATGGTTCTAAAGTACTTACAAAACTAAAGTTCTGGTGGTGAACACTAGGTGGCGCTGGTGCTTTGCTTCTACAGTGTTGCTAAAGTTCTGGTGGTGAACACTAGGTGGCGCTGCTTTGCTGTGTTTGGTGGCGCTTGCTTTGCTTCTACAGTGTTGCTAAAGTTCTGGTGGTGAACATTTCAGAACTCTAACAAAACTTTCAAAACTTCATTATTATTTCATTATTGGTGATTTTTTAAGACAGAATCAATTAGGAACTGCCATTTATAACTAAATAATAATAATACACTTTATTTATATTCCGCACTTTTCACCCCGAAGGGGACTCAGTGTGGATCACAGAACACATACAGCAGACACTCCCTGCCGTTTTTGACGTACAAGACATACAACAACATATAGCAGGAGGATCTTCTGGACTGAGCCTTTGTTCTTCCTAGCTTCCAACCGGGTGCAACACTGTAGAAGCAAAGCTCCAGCTCCCCCTAGTGTTCACCACCAGAACTTTAGCAACACTGTAGAAGCAAAGCACCAGCGCCACCTAGTGTTCACCACCAGAACTTTAGCAACACTGTAGAAGCAAAGCACCAGCGCCACCTGGTGTTCACCACCAGAACTTTAGCAACACTGTAGAAGCAAAGCACCAGCGCCACCTAGTGTTCACCACCAGAACTTTAGTTTTGTAAGTACTTTAGAACCATTTAGAACCATGATTGCCCAGGCCATATATATATATATATATATATATATATATATATATATATATATGTGGTAGCGTCCGTTTTTTGGAGGCACTGGAAAATGGTTATGGGGGCTTCAGTATCCGGGAAGCAAAAACGGATAGTGACCCACCCAAAATGCACAAACCATATATATATATATATATATATATATATATATATATATATATATATGGTAGCGCGTCCGTTTTCGGGAGGCACTGGAAAATGGTTATGGGGGGCTTCCAGTATCCGGGAAGCAAAAACGGATAGTGATCCACCCAAAATGCACAAGCCTTATATATATATATATATATATATATAGAGAGAGAGAGAGAGAGAGAGAGAGAGAGAGAGAGAGAGAGGATTGTCATCATATACCTGTTGTTTCCCTCTGTTTCTTTGAGGACTCCCGAAATTCAGGCTTCTGGGTGAAGAGCAAAACAGCACAGTTTCAGGGACGCCTTGCACACATCTGGATGCAGCTGGCCAGGCTATAATTAAAAGTTCAGCTTTTTTGATGCAGGTAGGAATGGCAACCCCAAATCTCAACACATCCTGTATGTCTTGCTTGGGCTATGATTATTTTGGGCCATGTCCATCCATAACCCACCTGAACTGGATCAGTGTTTCCCAACCTTTTTTGAGCCGCGGCACACTTTTTACATTTCCAAAATTCTGGGGCACACCACCAACCAAAATGACACAAAATGACACTTTAACACAGTAATACATATAGTTAATATGTTTTTAAATGTATTTATACACTCAGTGTGAAACCTGAGCCTGTTTCGATGAACACAATATAGATATCCTGGCAGGAATGGCAGAAAGACACAAACTTCCCACCCAGAACTCCCATAACCAAGAGAAAATACTATAAGAGTTTAGTGGGCATTGACCTTGAGTTTTGGAGTTGTAGTTCACCTATATCCAGAAAGCACTTTTGGCTCAAATTTTATTTATTTTATTTATTTATTTCAGGATTTTACCCTGCTCTTCTCAACCCCCGAGGGGGGACTCAGAGCGGCTTACAGTACGGCACAATTCGATGCCACATCATAACAGCATAAAACCCCCAAACCCCACAACAATTAAGATACATTAAAACACGTTAAAATACAATTTCATCAAACAATGTTGGATCAGGACCAAACTTGGCATGAATACTCAATATGCCCAAATGTGAACACAGATGGAGTTTGGGGAAAATAGACCTTGACATTTGGGAGCTACAGTTTCTGGGATTTATAGTTAACATGCAAACAAAGAGCATCCTGAACTCTTGCAACAATGGAATTGAACCAAACTTGGCATATTGAACTCTCATTACCAACAGAAAGTACTGAAAGGGTTTGCTTGGAAATTGACCTTGAGTTTGAAAGTTGTAGTTCACCTACACCCAGAGAGCACTGTGGACTGAAATAATGGTGGATCTGGACCACACTTGAAATGAATACTCAATATGCCCAAATATGAACGCAGATGGAGTTCAGGGGAAATAGACCTTGCCATTTGGGAGTTATAGTTGCTGGGATTTATAGTTCCCCTACAATCAAAGAGCATTCGGAACCCCACCAATGATAGAACTGGGCCAAACTTCCCACACAGAGCCCCCAGGTGGCTCCCTTCCTGAATGGCTCTCTCCCTCTTCCACTCCAGAAGGGAAGGCACTCACTCGGTCCGCGGTTGCCTGCCTGCCTTCTTTCCTGTGGTTCGAAAGAAGCTGGTGGGCCTGCCTTGGACTGCGCTCCTCACTTCCGCTTCCGTTCCCCGCCCTCCCTCGATTGGAGGCTGGCTGGCTTCCCCCTCCCCAAGCAGCAGCAGCAGGAGTTCAGCAGGAGGGGGAGGAAAGAGGTGAGGAGAGGTTTTTCCACGGCACACCAGGTGATCTCTCACGGCACACTAGTGTGCCACGGAACAGTGGTTGGGAAACACTGATTTGTATGACAGCAAGCGTACTCTGGACAGAGCCTCAGAACCGGGCACCAAACTCCATGGTGAGCCGCTCCACAGGCTTGTTTTCAACAGGGCAGCCATTCTGTCTTATGGACTCATGCTTTTTCCACCAGACGTTATCTGTGCCCAAAGAGAAGCCACAAAGCGCAGGCAGATGTTTTAGTTTCTATTTTCTTCTCAACCTTTAGTGAACTAGCTAGTAAACTGCATGACCATCTCCAAACTGTAGAGAGAGACTGCATGAATCGTTTTGTGGAATAGGCCAAAGACCTTTACCAAATAGGGGAGGAAGACACCATGGCTTGAGCGTCTTGGTCGAATGCATCTCGTAAAACACTCCCATTTATTTATTTATCCCTTTGACTCACATAACGGAGATTTGGGCCTGCTGTTGGGATACCAGTTGCACTCTCCCTCCCAAATACAACCCATTGGCTAGATTGGATTCCCTTCCTCTTCCCCCGAGCATATGTTGAGCTAACGAAATATAGTTATTTGGGGAGGGAAATGGGAGGGAGCGTGGGAATGGGGAAGGGTTGAAGGACGCGAATGATCGGAATATATGTTGGAATTTATACGGAGGAATGTTATTTAAAACGAATTAAAATTTTAAAAAATGTATATAAGTTGTATTTGCTCCCATTTGGCTTTTGTATATATATTTTAAATAAGGGATATGTGCCGTTCATTCACCTATTTGTCTTGTTTAGGATGCAGTCACAAAGTGCACACAATTCATGGGAAGATTGATGTTGCGTTGTCAGCTGGATCTACACCGCCATGTAATCCAGTTTGGAACTGCATTATATGGTTAGTGTCGACCAATATAAGACATCATATGGTCAGTGCAGACCTATATGGTGCATTATAGGTCCAGCGTAGAACCATATAATGCATTATCAAATCAGTGTCGACCCATATAATGCACTATAGGGAAAGTGTAGGCTCAGTGAAGACTCATATAGTGCATTATAGGGCCAGCGTAGATTCATATAATGCATTATAGGGTCATTGTAGACCCATATAATGCATCATAGGTCAGTGTGCACTCATATAGTTCATTATAGGGTTGTTGTAGACTCATTTAATGCATTATAGGTCAGTGTCAACCCATATAATGCACTATAGGGACAATGTGGACTCATATAATGCACTATAGGGACAATGTGGACTCATATAATGCACTATAGGGACAATATGGACTCATATAATGCACTATAGGGACAATGTGAACTCATATAGTGCATTATATGGCCAGTGCAGACTCGTATACTGCAATACAGATGCAGTGGATACTCATATAGTGCATTATAGGGACAGCGTAGACTCACATAATGAATTAGAGGGACAGTGTAGACTCATATAATGCACTATAGGGACAGTGTAGACTCATATAGTGCATTATAGTAAGTAGACTCATATAGTGCATTGCAGAGTCAATGCATATTCATATAGTGCATTATAGGGCCAGTGTAGTCTCATATAGTGCATTACAGTGTAGACTCATATAGTGCATTTAGGGCTAGTATAGACTCATATAATGCATTATAGGGCTAGTGTAGACTCATATAATGCATTATAGGGTCAGTGCTGACCCATATAATACATGGCAGGGACAGTGTATACTCATGTAGTGCATTATAGGGCTAGTGTAGACTCATATAATGCATTATAGGGTCAGTGCTGACCCATATAATACATGGCAGGGACAGTGTAGAGTGTAGACTCATATAATGCATTATAGGGCTAGTGTAGACTCATATAATGCATTATAGGGTCAGTGTTGACCCATATAATACATGACAGGGACAGTGTAGACTCATATAGTGCATTATAGGGCTAGTGTAGACTCATATAATACGTTATAGTGTCAGTGTTGACAGGGACAGTGTAGACTCATATAATGCATTATACAGCATAGATTCATATAATGCATTATAGGCCAGCATAGACTCACACAGTGCATTATAGGATCAGTGTTGACTCATATAGTGCACTTCAGGGACAGCGTAGACCCATACAATGCATTACTGGGTCAGTGTTAACCCATAAAATGCATTATATGGTCAATGCTGACCCATATAATGTAGTTTAACTACACTGAACTGCATCATATGGGTCTACACTGACTATATCATGCAGTTCCAAACTGCATTATATGTCCGTGTAGATCCAGCCATAGTCCTAAAAGACACTAGGTTAGAGAAAAGGTTAGGCAAAAAATACATTCAAGGGGCGAACCCACAAAAACTTAAAAGGCTGTTGTTGGGAGGAGGGTCCAAGGAAAGCTCCCATTTGACCGGCTTCCAGACAGCATCTGCTTGTATCTGCAATGCGCTAATCCTAATCCTAAAAGCATGCCTTCCCGGCTCTCGACTCGTTCCATCTGACCCGCAGATGCCGGCCTTTCGTAGCCGAACCTGCCTCCCAAACAGACAAACAATGCCCAGGCGCTGAACTTTTTGCTGTCGTCGGCTGTAGTTTGCCGGTTTAAGAGGGGCTTAATAACCGCCTGCAATGGACAACTCATTAATATAAGGCTCAACAACAGAGCTGACCTGATTAGCATCGCTGGGCAAATGTGTTAACTGCTTCGAAATGATACCATCACCGTCCCCTCTTTCAGGTCTCTGCAGTATTTTCAGAGAACGTAGAACGCGATGTAATCATGCATACATAATCATCTCAGTTATTTGGAAATCTCAAGCAACCGGCAAAAAATAAAAACATTATATTTATATATATAGATAGATAGATAGATAGATAGATAGATAGAGAGAGAGAGAGAGAGAGAGGTGGGGAAAGCTAAAAGCCAAGGTATGTATGTATGTATGTATGTATGTATGTTGGAGTACCATCGAGGTGTTTATTCTTACCAGCTGGAAAGGATGACAGCCGCAATCATTCGTGACACATAAAGTGTAAGCAATTAGTCAGATACTACATTCATAAGTAATCACAAAAGTATAATTTCACATATATAAATGTCACGATCACGGACGTAGCGGGCCCCTTAATCACACACACAGAGACGTACTGAAGGCTAACTACTTTATTGAGTATAAAAACAGCTCCAAAGAGTATAGTCCAATAATAAGCAATAGTTCAATATAGAATGCAAGATTGTCCAAAAGGTAATAAGCAATATAGTCCAAAGGAACGTAGCAAAAAGGCTTGAAGCTAGGCAAGACTCCACAAAGCTATGTGGATCAGGAACAAAGGCGAAGCTCCACAAAGCTATGTGGATCAGGAACAAAGGCAAGGCAAGGCTTGATGACCACGGCTTAGCTTGTGGTCCTACTCCGCTTCACGCCTATCCAGGAAAGACGTGGCCGGAGAACTGGGGATGTGTTCCCAGGGACCCTATACTTAATCCTTCGGCCGAGGCTTCTCCGTCTCCAATCTCTGCTCACGGACCTCGGCCTGTCTAGGACCCTAGACCAAGCCCTCCTGGTAGATTCAATGTCCCGTCTCCTATCGAAGGAGCGACCTTGCCTCTCAGCAGCTGTGTCGCTATCTTCCTGAGAACTTTCCTCCCTGGCACTTTCCCATTCGGCTTCGTCCATGTTTACACTTTCAAACTCCTGGGAATTCCTCCCCCCTGGGTGTTCATAACTCCCTTCGCTGCTTCCCGTTTCCACCTGGTGATCGGAATCTATGCTGGGCCCAAACATCATTTCATCCCATGCCAAGCTCTCTGCAGGCGAGCGAGGCCCATCCGAAGGGCCCTGTGCTTCCCCCCAGTCATCTAGCTCATCCTCTGAATCCACCTCTGCTGCTGCAGGCCCTAAAGCTAATGGGACCCCAGGACCTATTCCCTGCCCTCCAGGCACGAACGAGAACTGCTGTGCTACAATAAACAGTTTACAAATGCATATAATGCATGCCCGCTGTGGGCTCCTACGCCATACGCCACTGGCGATAACAATGTCCAAGTAATTTCGGGTTAAAAGGGCAAGATTCAAGGGTTCGTAGGAGAGGACTGGGTTTCAAGGTCAGTAGTCGAGGGGAGGAGATGCACAAGCCCAGCCGGGCTGTGTCCCAACAGAAGCGGGTGGGCTAGCAAGCCGTGTTGGAAATACGGACGAATGCTGTAATGCAGAGTTGTTCGCAGGCAGGAACCCAGGCTGTTTCTTTTCGCAATTTGGAGGCGTAGAATAAATCACTGGGTCGCCTGGACTTGTCGCTGGGCCGACGGGGATACGCTGTACAATGGTCCCAACTCCCGTTTCGACCCCCTAGAACTGGGTCTTTATCAAGGCCAATGTTATACAGCAGAGCAACTCAATTCCATCCTGAGGCATGAGCAAAGTCTGTAGACAATAAGCTACCATGAGTAAACGGCTTGGAAAGCATACAATACACTCAAAAACAACTCATATAGCCGCAATCATTCGCCAATGCTGACATAAAAGTTACATTGGAAAAACATGCCATTTTATAAGGCTACAGATTCAAATTTCCCACTTCCCGCCTCCAGACCAGCTCCGCGTTGATTGGATGGAATTTTCCTGGCTGGCTGCATCTTAGCCAATGGGGCTCAGTCTGCTTCTGGTTTCCAGCCAATGAAAGCGAAGAGGCAGGCGATGAGTAGAACAATGAAGGCAGAAAAACATTTTGATGGGATTAAATATGTAGATCATGTGTCCAAGTGTTCAGCAAGAACCCTCTTGTTTTCAGGCTGAGCAATTCTATTGTCTTTTGGTTGATGACCAAATATCCTCATCTGTGTTTTTCTCTATTTGATAGACACAGATTAATATATTGCTGCAGGGTCTCAGTTCTTTGGATGGTAAACAAATGAAGAAGCTGTAGCCATGTACCAGTTTCCGAGGCTGATAGAGGTGGCCGTTTATGAAATATAGAAATAGTTTTGCCTATTAATCAATGACACAAAGGTAGATGAATATCAGAAGCCTTCGTCTATTGATTAGCAGAAACCAGTTTTGGCCCAAGGGGGAAAGACCCTTTTGGAAAGAGCTGGCTCCCACTATTGTCATGCAAATGAGGCTAGTGGAGGGATGATTGAATCAAGGCTTCAGGAATGCAGCTGGCAAGCCTCACCCAAAGAGCTGGCCAAAGGTAAAGAGAGGCACTTTCGTATTTTTAAAATTACATACATGGGGAAAACATGAGAGGGAAGATACATTGGGGTTTATGGGGAAAATACACCATCCTGATCACCCCTGCCTACCCACCAGAAAGATACACATTTTATTAGATTCATAAAAGATAGCCCAAGAGAAAGGGGTCCTAGACAGAAAGGAAAGTCTTTGGGAATGAGCAAAAGTCCATAAGAGTAATACAAAAGGAAAATAACTGGGTGTATTCATAAAGTGTGGGTTACAGAGGCATTGTCATGTGGGACCATGTGGCCATGGGAAGAGCCTTAGGTTCCCATGTGGGGAGAGTTAGGGGATTATGGGATCACTTCCAGCCTGGTGTTCTCGGGAAAACTATGAATCCCTTGGTTTTAAACTGTCTACTACAGAGCCTAAGAAAAAAGGGGGGTCACCTCTGATATCATAATGTGTCCAGAGGAGGGTGACTAAAATGATCCAGGGTCTGGAGAACAAGCCTATGAGGAGCGGCTTAAAGAGCTGGGCACCTTTAGCCTGAAGAAGAGAAGGCTGAGAGGAGACAGGATAGCCATGTATACTTATGTGAGAAGAAACCATAGGAAAGAGGGAGAAAGCTTGCTGTCCTATAGACTAGAATGCAATGGAAAAATACAAACTACAAGAAAGGAGGTTCCATCTGAACATTAGAAAGAACTTCCTGACTGTGAAAGCTGTTCAGCAGCGGAACTCTCTGCCCCAGAGTGTGGTGGAGGCTCCTCCTTCTTTGGATGCTTTTAAACAAAAGGAAAGAAAGAAAATGAATAAAGTAGAGGAAGAAAAGAAGGCAGAAGGAATAGAGGTAAGGAAGGAAGGGAAGAAGAAGGGAGAGAAAGGAAGGTAGGAAGGAAAAGGGGAATAGGAAGGGAGAGGAAGGAAGGTAGGAAGGAAAAGGGGAAGAGGAAGGGAGAGGAAGGAAGGTAGGAAGGAAAAGGGGAAGAGGATGGGAGAGAAAGGAAGGAAGGAAAAGGGGAAGAGGAAGGGAGAGAAAGGGAGGTAGGAAGGAAAAGAGGAAGAGGAAGGGAGAGGAAGGAAGGAAAAGGGGAAGAGGGAGAGAAAGGGAGGTAGGAAGGAAAAGGGGAAGAGGAAGGGAGAGAAAGGGAGGTAGGAAGGAAAAGGGGAAGAGGAAGGGAGAGGAAGGAAGGTAGGAAGGAAAAGGGGAAGAGGAAGGGAGAGAAGGAAGGAAGGAAAAGGGGAAGAGGAAGGGAGAGAAAGGAAGGTAGGAAGGAAAAGGGGAAGAGGAAGGGAGAGAAAGGGAGGTAGGAAGGAAAAGGGGAAGAGGGAGAAAAAGGAAAGTAGGAAGGAAAAGGGGAAAGGAAGGGAGAGAAAGGGAAGTAGGAAAGAAAAGGGGAAGAGGGAGAGAAAAGAAGGTAGGAAGGAAAAGGGGAAGAGGAAGGAAGGTAGGAAGGAAAAGGGGAAGAGGGAGAGAAAGGAAGGTAGGAAGGAAAAGGGGAAGAGGAAGGGAGAGGAAGGAAGGTAGGAAGGAAAAGGGGAAGAGGAAGCGAGAGAAAGGGAGGTAGGAAGGTCAAGGGGAAGATGAAGGGAGAGAAAGGAAGTTAGGAAGGAAAAGGGGAAGAGGAAGGGAGGAAAGGAAGGTAGCAAGCAAAAGGGGAAGAGGAAAGGAGAGAAAGGAAGGAAGGAAAAGGAGAAGAGGAAGGTAGGAAGGAAGAGGGGAAGAGGAAAGGAGAAAGTAAGGTAGGAAGGAAAAAGGGAAGGGAGAGAAAGGAAGGCAGGAAGGAAAAGGGGAAGATGAAGGGAGAGAAAGGGAAGTAGGAAGGAAAAGGGGAAGAGGAAGGGAGAGAAAGGTAGGAAAAGAGGAAGAGGAAAGGAGAAAGTAAGGTAGGAAGGAAAAAGGGAAGGGAGAGAAAGGAAGGCAGGAAGGAAAAGGGGAAGATGAAGGGAGAGAAAGGAAGTAGGAAGGAAAAGGGGAAGAGGAAGGGAGAGAAAGGTAGGAAAAGAGGAAGAGGAAAGGAGAAAGTAAGGTAGGAAGGAAAAAGGGAAGGGAGAGAAAGGAAGGCAGGAAGGAAAAGGGGAAGATGAAGGGAGAGAAAGGGAGGTAGGAAAAGGGGAAGAGGAAGGGAGAAGAAGGAAGGAAGGAAAAGGGGAAGAGGAAGAGAGAAAGGAAAGTAGGAAGGAAAAGGGGAAGAGGAAGGGAGAGAAAGGGAGGTAGGAAGGAAAAGGGGAAGAGGAAGGGAGAAAAAGGAAAGTAGGAAGGAAAAGGGGAAGAGGAAGGGAGAGGAAGGAAGGTAGGAAGGAAAAGGGGAAGAGGAAGGGAGAGGAAGGAAGGAAAAGGGGAAGAGGAAGGGAGAGAAAGGGAGGTAGGAAGGTCAAGGGGAAGATGAAGGGAGAAAGGAAGGTAGGAAGGAAAAGGGGAAGAGGAAGGGAGAGAAAGGAAGGTAGGAAAAGGGGAA
This sequence comes from Anolis apletophallus, assembly GCA_030556195.1. Classification (NCBI taxonomy): domain Eukaryota; kingdom Metazoa; phylum Chordata; class Lepidosauria; order Squamata; family Anolidae; genus Anolis; species Anolis apletophallus. The sequence goes on along the minus strand of JARBWK010000018.1, from coordinate 4,382,931 downwards.
GAGGAAGGGAGAGGAAGGAAGGTAGGAAGGAAAAGGGGAAGAGGAAGCGAGAGAAAGGGAGGTAGGAAGGTCAAGGGGAAGATGAAGGGAGAGAAAGGAAGTTAGGAAGGAAAAGGGGAAGAGGAAGGGAGAGAAAGGAAGGTAGGAAAAGGGGAAGAGGAAGGGAGAGGAAGGAAGGAAGGAAAGGGAGAAGAGGAAGCGAGAGAAAGGGAGGTAGGAAGGTCAAGGGGAAGAGGAAGGGAGGAAAGGAAGGTAGCAAGCAAAAGGGGAAGAGGAAAGGAGAGAAAGGAAGGAAGGAAAAGGAGAAGAGGAAGGTAGGAAGGAAGAGGGGAAGAGGAAAGGAGAAAGTAAGGTAGGAAGGAAAAAGGGAAGGGAGAGAAAGGAAGGTAGGAAGGAAAAGGGGAAGAGGAAGGGAGAGAAAGGGAAGTAGGAAGGAAAAGGGGAAGAGGAAGGGAGAGAAAGGAAGGTAACACTGGCTCCTTCCACATTCAGTTGGTCCTGAGCTCTTCACTGTCTCTCACTGCGCAGGCGCGTCCGTAATAAACAGGGAAGACTTCCAACATCCGGGTCTTCCCTGTTCCGGCGTCGCCGATTCCCTCAACAAAGATGGCGCCCGAAACACCCTCAACGACGATTTCTCTCATTCACTTGAGTGCAGTTGCCCTTTTAAGGGCGGCTGTGTCGGCTTCAAGATGGCGGCCGGGCTCTTTCCAAAATGGCGCTCGGCTCCTCAGGTTCAGGATTCAAAAAGACTTTAGAAACGAGAGCGCTGATTGGCCAAATCTCTATTTACGATTTGCCACATCGATGCCCTCGACGAAGATGGCGCCGGAGGCGTTCCTCGGGAGGGAAGAGGGCAAACTGCTCAAGGCTGCCTGCGGCTGCCCTTCTGAGGGCGGCGTCGTTGGCTTCGCGAAGATGGCGCCGGCCTGAGTGGCGGTTTGAATCCCGAGCCCGCCGCCAAAGTCGGGAGCAGAGCAGCCCGTGCCACCGGCGGAGGAGCCGCAACCGCCCGCTCTCCTCCCCTCTCCCCCGCCGCCATGGACTCCCTGCCGGCGGAGGACCCCACCTTGCCCCTGGGCTTCAACGGCAGGTGAGGCCGAGGCGGCTTTAGGCCCCGAAAAGGCGCTAGGCCGCAAAAAAGGGGAGGGGGGAATTCACTCCTTGGAGGCTGAGGACAAAGAAGGCAGGCCCGAGGGAGGGAAGCCCTTCAGTAGAGCCTCCAGGCACAGGCGCAGTCTACCCCAGAGTTGGAATTGGTTTGCTTTTGGTATATAATGCGATACACTGTAATGCTAATACTAATAATTCAATATAATAATAGATAATAATAATAATATTGCAATATAGTAATTTTATCTCTCGGCATTACTTCGCGAACGAAGATTCTTTAGGAAGGGCTCTCCTCCCGCGCTTCTTACAAGCGCGTTGATGACTAAAAAGGCCAATCTGAGACAGGCAAGTCCGGTAGCAGAAAGCACCGCAGAAAGTCTCCTCGGGTGATGTCGTTTCCGAGCGGCGGTTCTTTCTGCGTTGTCGAGGCCCGTTCGGCGTGTCTTCTCGATAGTGGGGAGTGCGTCTCCACGCCTCCCGATGTGAGGCCAGGGTGGACCGTTGTTGGGGATCAATCTGGCCGAGCCTGAGGTGTTGTTTCAGGGAGTCCTTAGATCTCCTTTTTGGGGCGCCTCTCCTTCGCGGAGTTTACCGTAGAGTAGTATCTTTGGGAGGCGGTGGTCCTCCATCATAGAGATGTGCCCTGCCCAGCGCAGCTGTGTTCTCAATAGCATGGCTTCACTTTGAACCGGTGCTTGGCCGCTGTGTCGGACTGGATGAGGGCTAGCAAATTGAAACTTAATCCAGACAAGACAGAAGTCCTCCTGGTCAGTCGAAAGGCCGAACAGGGCATAGGGTCACAGCCTGTGTTGGACGGGGTCACACTCCCCCTGAAGACGCAGGTTCGCAGCCTGGGAGTGATCCTGGACTCACCGCTGAGTCTGGAACCCCAGGTCTCGGCGGTGGCCAGGGGAGCTTTTGCACAGTTAAGACTCGTGCGCCAGCTGCGCCCGTACCTTGGGAAGTCTGATCTGGCTACGGTCGTCCATGCTCTGGTCACATCCCGAATAGATTACTGCAACGCACTCTACGTGGGGCTGCCTTTGAAGACAGTTCAGAAACTGCAATTAGTCCAGCGGGTGGCAGCCAGACTACTAACGGGAACTACATACAGGGAGCATACCACCCCCTGTTGTGTCAGCTCCACTGGCTGCCTGTCCACTTCCGAGCTCAATTCAAAGTGCTGGTTTTGACCTTTAAAGCTCTATACGGTTCTGGCCCAGCTTACTTGTCCGAACGCATCAGCCGCTACGTCCCATCCTGTACCTTAAACTCATCCGGGGAGGCCACTGCTCTCGCTTCCGCCTACATCTCAAATGCGGTTGGTGGGGTCGAGGGAGAGGGCCTTCTCGGTGGTGGCTCCCCGTCTGTGGAACGCACTCCCTATTGATATTCGATCAGCTTCATCCCTCCTGGTATTCAGAAAAAAAGTGAAATCCTGGTTATGGGACCAAGCGTTTGCACTTTAGCACGATACGGCACTTTGATTGGATTGAGATGGCAATCTGGTGGACAAGACCTAATGCTTATGGATGGAATACTGTTTTAACTGTTGTTAATGTACACGATGCATTTTACTGTTAACCGTATTTTAATTCTAGCTGTATTTTAATGTATTTTATTCTTAACTGTTTGCTTTTATTATATGTATACTTTGTGGCATCGAATCGTTGCCGTTGTTAGGCCGCTCTGAGTCCCCCCTCCCTCGGGGGTTGAGAAGAAGCGGGGCAGAAATGATGGAAATAAATAAATAAATAATATCTCTTTTTGGGGGCGCCTCTCTTGCGCTGACTCGTGGCGAGTTCACCATAGAGTAGTATCTTTGGGAGGCAGTGGTCCTCCATCCTAGAGACGTGCCCTGCCCAGCGCAGTTGTGTTCTCAATAGCATGGCCTCAACGCTGGTGATCCCTGCTTGCTCAAGGACAGCAACATTCGTCACATAGTCGGTCCAGTGTATATTTAGGATTGTGCAAAGACAGATGAAAGCGTTCAGGGAGTCGTAGGTGACGGCGATAGGTGACCCATGTTTCAGACCCATAGAGGAGAATAGACAGTACAATAGCTCTGTACACACTGATTTTTGTGCGTTGCCTCAGGTGCTTGTTGCTCCAGACTCTTTTGTGAAGCCTTCCAAATGCACTCTATGCCTTTGCTAACCTGTGATCTCTCTCTTTGTCAATCTTGGCGCCTGAAGAGATGATGCTTCCCAGGGAGGTGAACTGCTGAACTGCTGAACGGACTTAAGCACAGATGTGCCTATGCTGACGTGGGGATGATGGTGTTCTTCCTGTGGTGTGGGCTGGTACAGGACTTCCAATTTCTTCAGGCTGACTTCCAGCCCAAAGAGCTCTGTAGCTGTTGCAAAGCAGGATGTGAGGCGCTGCAGGGCTGCTTCTGAATGGGCGACAAGAGCAGCATCGTCGGCAAAAAGCAGCTCACGGACTAGATAGTTTAGAGTCTTAGTGCGAGCCCTCAGGCGGCTTAAGTTGAACAAGCTACCATCAGTACGATAGCATATATATATATATATATATATATATATATATATATATATATGCTGTCTTCTTCGAGGTCTGCCGTAGCCCTTTGGCGCATCATGCTGAAGGAGATTGTAAATAGGGTTGGTGCAAGAACACAACCTTGTTTCACTCCGTTAGTTATGAGAAAGGGCTCCGAGAGAGCATCGCTGTATCTGACTTGACCGCCCTGGCCCTCATGTAGCAGGATAGTCATTTTGAGGAATTTGGGGGGACATCCTAGTCGTTCCAGGATCTGCCACAGACCTTTTCTGCTCACAGTGTCGAAGGCTTTGGTGAGGTCGACAAATGTGACATAGAGTCCTTTGTTCTGCTCTCTCCATTTCTCTTGCAGTTGTCTAAGGGCAAAAACCGTATCTGTGGTGCTCCTATTACCTTTGAAGCCGCATTGGCTTTCAGGAAGAAGTTCTTCTGCAATAACAGAATACAGTATAATAATATATAACAATAATAATAATAATATTGCAATATAATAATACAACTGGAAATATAGAGTATGGTATTATACAGTAGAGCCTCCAGGCACAGGCGCAGTCTACCCGAGAGTTGGATTGGTTTGCTTTTGGTATATAATGTAATACACTATAATGCTAATACTAATAATACAATATAATCACATATAACACTAATAATAATTTTGCAATATGATAATACAACTGGAAATATAGAGTATGGTATTATACAGTAGAGCCTCCAGACACAGGCGCAGTCTACCCGAGAGTTGGATTGGTTTGCTTTGGTATATAATGTAATACACTATAATGCTAATACTAATAATACAATATAATCACATATAACACTAATAATAATATTGCAATATGATAATACAACTGGAAATATAGAGTATGGTATTATACAGTAGAGCCTCCAGGCACAGGCGCAGTCTACCCGAGAGTTGGATTGGTTTGCTTTGGTATATAATGTAATATACTATAATGCTAATACTAATAATACAATATAATCACATATAACAATAATACTATTGCAATATAATAATACCACTGGTAATATATAAAACAGTGTATAACTACTAAAATAATGTATAAATATTAAAAATAAATAGAGTATCCCTACATCGCGGTATTTCATTTATAGTGGGAACACTGTATAATAAAATATAACAATAATACTATTGCAATATAATATATAACAATAATACTATTGCAATATAATATATAACAATAATACTATTGCAATACAATATGTAACAATAATACTATTGCAATAAAATATATAAAAATAATAATACTATTGCAATAGAATATAATAATACTATTTTAATGTAATATATAACAACAGTACTATTGCAATATAATAGTACTAATGCATTCAATACAATGCTACCAGTAATATATATAAAAATATCATGATAATACTGTTTTATTATCGGGTTGTGGTGAGTTTTCCAGGCTGTCTGGCCATGTTCCAGAAGCATTTTCTCCTGACGTTTCGCCCACATCTATGGCAAGCATCCTCAGAGGTTGTGAGGTCAGTATGATACAGTACAGTATGGTATTATACAGTAGAGCCTCCAGACAATCTACCCAAGAGTAAATACAGTATTATACATTACACAGAGAAGCCATTGAAATCCACAAGAAGCATGTGGATCATTTCAACAGAAAGGAAGACAACATACATGGAAATGAACAAAATCTGGCTCCCAGTATTTTTTTTTAAAAAAGCTCTCTAAAATAAAGAAAAACGGGAATTCCTGACAGAAAACAATCAGGGCCAGCTAACACTGCCCAACAAAGGATTCCCCAGGCAGGAAGCAGCCAGCCTTTGAAGCTGCATGACCCTTCAATGCTAATCAAGCTGGCCAATTGCAACATTCAGACAGGAGGAGTTCTTTCTCCCATCCTGGACATTATTCCACAGGGATATAAACCCCACTTGCCTAGTTTAGAACAGACCTCACACACTCTGGGGATGCCTACCATAGATGTGGGTGAAATGTCAGGAGAGAATGCTTCTGGAACATAGCCAGGCAGCCTGAAAAATTCACAGCAACCCAGTGATTGCAGCCACGAAAGCCTTCGACAACACAGTGTTATGTGTCCTTTCTTCTTTCTCCCCAGTGTCAACTTTTCCCAACTTCCAGATGTCTCTGGAGACGAGATTCGCATTCGTCTGGGAAGTGGAGGAGGAGGAGGTAAAGCTATGCGTCCTTTAGTAAACTATTAGTCTAATGTAAAGTATACTACAATAGACAGGCGAGCAAAAAGTGGGTGCGATTAATATCATACGAAAGCTGACTGGCACAACCTGGGAATCACAACCAGACACAGTGAAGGCATCTGCCCTTGCGCTTTGCTACTCTGCTGCTGAATACCCATGCCCAGTGCGGAATACATCTCACCACGTTAAAGCAGTGTGGCTCTTCGTTCGTGCCGCAGCTTGTCATCTTGAGTTTATTTTATTTTATTTTATTTATATTTTATTTATTTATTTTATCTTGGACTTTAGTGTTTATTTGTTGTTTATTTTATTTTATCTGCTTAATTGCGTTAATTTTATATATGTATTAAAATTATTTTTATTATAATGTACTATAATCCAGTGTTTCCCAACCTTCTCTGAGCCGCGGCGCACTTTTAACATTAAAAAAATCCGGGGGCACACCACCAACCAAATGACACACAATGACACTGTAACACAGAAAAGAACGGCTGGGGGATGGTGAGCTGCTGGGAGGAGCTGCTGGGAGTGCCGAAGCCAGGGGAGGAGCCAGGCCACACCATGCCCCGCGCCCCCCCCTGGCTTCAGTTCTCCCACAGCTTTGCCAGCCTTGAGGAGGCAGTGCCAAGCCAGCATTGTGCTGGCTCTGCTGCCGCTGGCTTGGCACTGCCCCCTCAAGGCTGGCGGCTGGGGAGCGTTGAAGCTGGAGGGGGCGGAGCCAGGCCGTGCCATGCCCCACCGCCTCCCCCCGGCTTCAGTTCTCCCATAGCTTCGCCAGCCTTGAGGGGGCAGTGCCAAGCCAGCATTGTGCTGGCTCTGCCACCGCTGGCTTGGCACTGCCCCTCAAGGCTGGCGAAGCTGGGGGAGCGTTGAAGCTGGAGGGGGGGGGGCGGACAGGCCGCCATTCCCCGCCCCCATCCCCCGACCTCAGTTCTCCCACAGCTTCGCCAGCTTTGAGGGGGCAAGCCAGCATTGTGCTGGCTCTGCCATCGCTGGCTTGGCACTGCCCTCAAGGCTGGCGGCTGGGGAGCGTTGAAGCTGGGGGAGGGGCGGAGCCAGGCCGTGCCATGCCCCGCCCCCTTCCCGGCTTCAGTTCTCCCACAGCTTCGCCAGCTTTGAGGGGCAAGCCAGCATTGTGCTGGCTCTGCCATCGCTGGCTTGGCACTGCCCCCCAAGGCTGGCGGCTGGGGAGCGTTGAAGCTGGGGAGGGGCGGAGCCAGGCCGTGCCATGCCCCGCCCCTTCCCCGGCTTCAGTTCTCCCACAGCTTTGCCAGCTTTGAGGGCCAAGCCAGCATTGTGCTGGCTCTGCCACCGTTGGCTTGGCACTGCCCCCTCAAGGCTGGAGAAGCTGCTGGGAGTGCTGAATCCCGGGGAAGGGGGCGGAGCCAGGCCGTGCCATGCCCCGCCCCTTCCCCCGGCTTCAGTTCTCCCACAGCTTCGCCAGCTTTGAGGGGGCAAGCCAGCATTGTGCTGGCTCTGCCATCGCTGGCTTGGCACTGGCCCCTCAAGGCTGGCGAAGCTGTGGGAGTGCTGAAGCCGGGGGAAGGGGGCGGAGCCAGGCTACGTCATGCCCCCCCTCTCCCCGGCTTCAGCTCTCTCACAGAGGAGGAGCATCAGCGGTGGACGGGCTTCAGTAGGCGGGGCTCCTCCTCCGTGCGGCTTCAACAAGCAAGGGGCGAGAGTCATGGCGGGAGTCATGGCAGATTGGAGGCAGGTTGGGGAAACAGCCGAAGGAGGCGGTGCCCTGGTCCCTTCTTCTTTTCTTCGCCGCAGCCGTCCCTTCCTCCTCCTCTCCCAAGCAGCAGGAATTCGGCAGGGGGAGGGGGGAAGGAAGGGGGGCAGAGAGCCTTTCTCGCGGCACACCTGATGATTGCTCACGGCACACTGGTTGAGAAACACTGCTATAATATAATATGATATAATATAGTATAATGGTATGCTATAATATTGTATATGCATATGATATGGATAATGTTGTAATGTTATACAATATAATACTACTACTAATAAGATATTATAATTGTATATTTACGTTACATGTACCGGGAATGTGGCGCAGCTGGCTGGGTGTCAGCTGCATAAGATCTCTACTGACCAGAAGGTCATGAGTTCGAGGCCTGCCCGGGTCGAGGTGGGCTCTCGACCTATTGTCGACCTTTGCAACCTGATAGACAGTTGCATCTTTCCAAGTAGGAAATTAAGGTACCACTTAGTGGGGAGGCTAAATTTAACTGATTTACGAGGCCATTAAAAAGATCTCCAGGAAACACGTTGAGGAATGAAGGAGTGCAACTGCTCCCCCCGGTGGCCAGATGTTAAATTGCCTCTGTCTGTCTTGTGTGTTTGTGTGTCTAAATGTAATGTGTACATTGTGATCCGCCCTGAGTCCCCTGCGGGGTGAGAAGGGCGGAATATAAATGAAATAAAGAAATATAAATAAAATAAATAATTGTAAATTTACGTTACATATAATGTTACTAATAATATTATGATATAATTTGTTATAATACAATGTGACATGTAATTGTTGTACTGTGACAATAACATAGTATATTGTATTTGATATAATAATATAATATAGTATGGTATAATATATATTGTGTATACATACAATATTGATAATGTTGTAATATAATGCAATATAATACTACTAATAATAACATATTATAATTGTATATTACGTTACATAATATAATGTTATATTATGTTATAATTTCAATATATTATAATGTCATTATATATACTATAATAAATATGATATTGATATTAATGATATATGAATATATATATGAATATATAATGTGTTAATATATTAATATATTGTTATTTTATAATAATAATAATATGATTATGGTATAATGTGTTGTATATGCATTTGGTATTGGTGGTGTTGTAATATAACACAGTGTAATACTGCCAATGATAATGTGATATTATAACTACTATATTTTGATATTAATAATAATAATAAACTTTATTTGTACCCCGCCACCATCTCCCCAACGTGTGTCTGTCTATATATGTTGTGTGTCTATGGCATTGAATGTTTGCCATGTATATGTGCATTGTGATCCGCCCAGAGTCTCCTGCGGGGTGAGAAGGGCGGAAAATTCATATATCTGTATTACATGCAATATATATTGACTCACTAGGGATCCCTACAGCCCAGTTCCCTATTTTGGATCTGGGGTCAAACAGCTTAGGTGATCCCCTCTGTCCTCCCCCTGCTGACCAAGAGTTTACATGGGACCGATCGTGGGACTTTCCCTCCAGCACCCTGGAGGTTGACCGAGAACCACCGGGCCCAAACACTGAAGAACGGCCAGCATGCCCCCGGGGACCCGTTTCAGCTGCCGAGGATGCACTAGCTGCTGTGGAGGACGATGCCCCCACGGGGACATCGGCCGCGGCTGAGCGAGATGATTTCCGCTCCATCCACCCACCCTTCACTGAAGCTCCAGCTAACGTCCCCGAGGACTTACCGCGGGTTATAGGAGGGCCATCGGCTCTGGTGGACATGCAGACCGCCGAAGTTCGACATCGAGGCTGTCCTGGCCCCCCTTCGAGGTGCAGCCAGACGCCGCCGTGTGGGAAGAGTTGGGGAGCATCCTGGAGGAGGTGAGGCCCAACATGGCAGATGTCCTTGGCGACGCCCACCTTCCCCATGTGCTTAATCCCAAGGAAGAAGCAGGACCCGGAAGCAGCAGGCCGCCGGATGCCCCGGAAGCCCCGGAAGTCCCGCCCCTGGATGGCCCCCTTCTGGATGACACCGGACCACCCCCGGAAGTCCCGCCCTTGGAGGACACTTACCCAGAGGACACCATACCATCCCACGTGTCAGGACCTGAGGAGGAAGAGGCAGCACCCGGATGCAGTGCTCTGCCGGAAGTCCCAGAGGCCCCGCCCCAGGAGGACTCTTCCTCCACCGGTGGGCTGGGCAAGACGAGGCGCAGCCGCCGGAGGAGGAGACGGCGCCGGAACCGAAGGGGAGGCGAATTCCCCATCCCACGTACCATGGACTCCGGACTGGACCCATCCCCCTACCGGAGAGCCCAAAGGAACCGGGACACTAAGGCCGGGACTTTGGCTGGCTCACTGGTAGGTGGGCCCCCAGAAGCAAGGACTCTAAGACCCCGGAGGATGTTCCTTCCAGGACGTTCTGAGCGCCGGCTATAAGCTGGCACAGCTCCATAGGTCACGCCAGACCATCGCGAAAGTCGACTTGGACACTGCGCAACCGGATCGGGGCCTTAAAGACGGACCCCTTTGGGGGAGACGTCGGCCCCTGCTCCCTGCTTGCGTCTTAGCGCCAGCGATTCTGCTGCCCCCCCCCCCCGCCTATCTTCTTTTGATGGCGGGGTGGTGTTCCAGTAGGCACCGCTGCTGACCTCTTTCCCTCCCCCCCTCCCTTCCCTTATCCTTATGTTCTTCCCCACGTCTTTTGTATTGTCCTGTTTGTGCTGCCACTGGGCACACAAACCTGTGTAAACCGCTCTGAGCGACAGAGAGAGCAGTATATCAAATTGAATAAATAAATAAATAAATAAATATTAATATGTTAATATTAATAATGTGTTAATATATTAATATGTTGTTATTTTATAATAATAATAATAATATGATTGTGGTATAATGTGTTGTATATGCATTTGGTATTGGTGTTGTTGTAATGTAACACAGTGTAATACTGCCAATGATAATGTGATATTATAACTATGATATCGTGATATTATAATTTGTATATCTGTATTACGTGCAGTATTGTTAATGATATTAATGATATTGTTGTTGTGCAATGTGATGTGTAGTGCTGGCATTGTACTATGGCAGTAATGTTGTTTGTAATTTTTTCAGTTTCCTATAAGCCGCTCCGGCAATATTGTTATATGTACATTGTAAACCACTCTGGCAGTTTTGTTGTTTGCTGTAAGCCGCTCTGTGTCCCCTTCCGGGTTGAGAAGGGCGGCATAGAAATATCGTAAATAAATAAATAATAATCTATGTATATAATAAAAGTCAGTGTTTGCAGTGGTGCAGTGGGAGGAATATGTGCCAGTGTTTCGATTGGCTGCCACTATGAGATTATTTGCATAAATGGCTCTGATTGGCCAGCCTCCAGAGTACCCATGACCCACTCTACATCCTGGTGCAGCATTGAGTGGGACGGACTATGGATGATGGGAGTTGAAGTACCTTCATTCACTTTCTGAGACCGCTGCCACCCTCATCCAATGATTGCTCAAGACCACACTTGGCACACAGAGCCCCCATGACCCACTCTGCATCCTGGTGCGGTTTGGAGAACTGGGGGCCATGGATGATGGGACTTCCAGTACCTTCCCTCACTTCCAGAGACCACTGCAACCCTCATCCAGAGAATGATCAAGACCAAATGTGACACACAGCCCCCATGACCCACTCTACATCCTGGTGCTGTTTGGAGGGGGGTGGACCATGGCCAATGGGACTCACAGTACCTTCATTAAGTTCCTGAGACCACTGCGAGCCACATAAACATCTAATAGGAACCAACCTTGGCACACAATGCCTTCCTTAAATAACCTGGGCACCGCCGGGTCCTCCGCTAGTAAATAAATATTACTAATAATATTGTGATATAATTTGTTATAATACCATGTGAGATGTAATTGTTGTACTGTGACAATGACATAGTATGTCGTATTTGATGTTATAGTATAATATAGTATAGTATAATATATTGTGTATACATATAATATTGATAATGTTGTAATGTAATGCAATATATTACTACTAAATAATATGATACTATAACTATATTTTATGTTGCATGCAATATTACTAGTAATATTGCGATATAATTGTTATAGTTCAATGTGATATTGTTGTAGCACAATTTGATATGTAATACTGATGTGCTGTGACAATAATTATAGTTCATTGTATTTGCATTTTGCTTGTGAGCCGCTCTGAGTCCCCTTCGGGGTTGAGAAGGGCGGCATATAAATATTGTGAAATTAAAATAAAATGAGGCATGCCACATTATCTGCTCAAAGGACGTTTAATATAATGCCAAGTTTTTTTAAAAAAACTTTGTGGTTGTATTCTCATTTCGCTTCTGACATCATAAATAAGTAAACACTCCCTTTCCGTTGCCTTCTCCTTTGCGTAGGGTTGCCAGATGTGGCGGAAGACACTGTGTCACCCACCAGAGCGCGGACAATGAAGGACTTTGAAAACGTAAGTGTTCGAGTCATATCCCTGTGACTAAGTAATGCAAACGGGTCATACTGTTGTTGATTGTCGTTGGCCCTTCCTTGTTCGTGACGCAACAAGAAAGGAGTGGGGAAAAGCAGGCTATAGACAAGCAATGGAAACAACTACGTGATTACGGCACCCCCCCTTTTCCTAACATTGTGCATCTCATTCCTATTACTCACTCTGTTCACCTGGGTAAAACTATTTCAAAACACAAGCAAATACTGGAAGTGTCTTATATTCAGTAACTATTACACAAAGACTTGGGAGTCTGGAACAATAGTGTAGTTATCTGTATTGTTGTTATCATTATTAACATTTATTTGTTTGTTTACAGTATTTATTTTCCGCCCTTCTCACCCCGCAGGAGACTCTGGGCGGATCACAATGCACATATACATGGCAAACATTCAATGCCATAGACACACAACATATATAGACAGACACACGTTGGGGAGATGGTGGCGGGGTACAAATAAAGTTTATTATTATTATTATTTAGACAGACATACATAGAGGCTATTTAACTTTCCAGCTTCATGAGGGTATGCTTCGAATTCCGGCCACCGAGGGAGCTGTCGCTTCACTGTCCACTTGTGACACTGATGGAGTACTTCCTCATACTTTTGCACACTGCTGGAGAGTTTTATGGCGTCGTAAATGAAGTAAATTGGCCTCCTCGCATAAGCAGTACCTAAATTTCCTACTTGATAGATGCAACTGTCTTTCAGGCTGCAAAGGTTGACAGCAGACAATGGTCGGGAGCTTTCTCCGACTTAGGCTGGCTTCGAACTCATGACCTTTCAGTCAGTAATGATTTTAATGCGGCTGACTCCCAACCAGTTGCTTTTTTTTTTCTTAAAGAGACTCAAAGTAGCAAACCGTGGTGAAAACAATACGATATATACCATTTGAGGGCCAAAGACTATAAACATTCAAATAGAATAAAACCTAGTATGTGCATATAATATAATATATTGTGTATATACATGCAATATTGACAAAGACTATAAATGTGGTAGCACAGAGACCAAAGAAGCCAAGCCCAGATGTAAAAGGGGATAACAAAAGGTTTATTGAACAAATAAATGGAAAGGGGACGAACAAAAAAGCAGCCGACTCGGCTAAAACCCCACAAAAATCCCAGGAAACCTAACAAAAACCCAGAAGCACGATGCAAAACAAACTCAGGACATCCGTCTGCAATGTTCGATGTGGGATGATCCAGAAGCGTAGTTGAAAGCCAGTCCAGAGGTCAAGGGCAGGAGAATGACGGATGAAAGGAGGAGACGGTCCGAGGTAATCAGGAGGGTAGACTCAGCGGAGAACAAGCCGCGCCACAGGGACACACGGCAGCAAGAGTAACTGGAACCAGGAACAAGGCACATGATATCAGGATCACAGGAATGCCAGAGACAAGAACCAGACATCAACTCTTTGATGCAGTCCCATAAACCCATTTCTTATATAGCAATTAAACATCACTGTCGTCTGAAGACCCTCCTTGATCATGAGCACTAGCTGCTTCATCTACAGCTGTTGTGCTTTGTGCAGACCTCCAATCTTGCCAACGCTGTTGAAAACTTAAAGTATCCCAATCTGTTCCTGAAGCCTCAGAAGGCCAGTCTAAATCGCTGTCGAAGCCAAGGAAGGTATCAGAATTAGACTCTTCATTACACACACCCCTTACTTCTTGAACCAATGTTGATTCTAGATCCGTATCACTTTCCTCTGACCACATTTCTTCTTCCCCAGGAAATCCTTCAAAGGTTTCTGAATCAGAAGGAGCTCTAAGTATCTGCCGGATCTTTTTTCTGTGTTCCAACCCTTCAAGACTAGAATCACTAGCAGCCCTTTTCCTCCCAGCTGCAGTCTTGATTACACGAAGCCTCACCCCATTCCATACTATTGCTTGATGCTATTGACCCAGCATCTTCCCTGATACTACTACTAGTAGAAGCCGAAGGCTCAATTGCAACAAGTGTCACACCTCAAGGGCCTCAGGCATCACTTTTGCTTGAGCGAGACTATAGTCAAGGCGGCAACAAGGTGCTGCCCAAGCCAGCTTGCTTCACTCTCAAACCTTGCCCTGGGCCTCCCGATCTTTCCTGTGAGAAGCCAGGGATGAATACATAACATAAGTAGCTCAAGGTTAGACCATCTAGCCTCCCTGATAGCGAGGCGCTCTGAAGGAGCCGAGAGATCGCCTCCCTTTTGTCCAGATGGTAGCCACTAATGAGCAGTGCATACCAGAAAGACTGAGGTAACATAACATATAGACAACCATCAATCATGGTGCTGTGACACTCGACGCAACTACATCAAAGCCAGGTAATACTATAATTGCCAAGAGATGCCCATTGCAAGTATCTCGTAAGGAGACGCTACTGGGGAAGAGGCCACATCGGGCCTCCCAGCCAAGCTTGTGCCAGCCAGCCTACGCCGGGCTGACTTGATCCTGCGTTGTGCCTTGTTCCCGTTCGTCGTCGAGACCCTGTGATTGATCCAGAAAAGACTTTGCTTCATTGGACTCTTTTGCCTTTAAACGAATCAACCCAGCCTTATTTACTCCGGCTGGGATCCTTCGAAAGACTTTTCTTGCATCCGGCTTGTGTTCCCGTTTTCCCCTGCTTGTGATCCTGTTGCCACGGATCACACTACCCTGCTACTCCCTGACTTTGGCTGCTGTTTGGAGACACCGTAAGGATTGCCTCCAAACCTTTTACTCAACTTATTAATCAATAAAATTTGTTGTACCTCAGCTGTTGTGTGGTTTATCCAGGGAGGTCAGGTCCCAAGGCCCAAGGGGGCGACAACAATAAATATTCAAATAGATTGAAACCTAGTATGTGCATATAATATAATATATTGTATATACATATAATATTGATAATACTATAATGTAATACAATATAATACTGCTAATAATTATTTAATTATATATTACATTTAATATTACTATTAATATTACAGTACAATGTTATAGTACAATGTAATATATAATAGTATTGTACTATGGCAGTAATATAATATATTTTATTTACATTTTACTTGTAAGCCACTCTGAGTCCCCTTCGGGGTGAGAAGGGCGGCAATATAAATGTCGCAAATAAATAAATAAATAGTACTATTTTGAAATGAGTAAGTAATCCCATCGGAAGCATTAAAGCCAAGTACAGGCGGTCACTTTATGGCTCAAGGCACCTGATGGCTGGCCCTACATTAAAACAATACCGAAAACAGAAGATTACCGAGGCATTAAACACAAACAACTTAATAGCATTAGAATTAAAGGCGGCCATTGTGTGGCTCCATCTAGTTAAAAACGGAGGTCTGGTTGGTTTGCCAACGAAGGAAAGCAGGGAAGGCAGGGTAAACACCCCCTGCCAAGAGACATGGCTGCAAACTACATTGGCAAAAGGCTTCTTGTCTTTGCCGTCCAAGACCCAGGACAGGCATGGGTAAACCAGCAGCAAGTAAACTGAGCCCAGAGGAGGACTTCCTCTGCCATTGTCCTTCATTGCGGGAGGCGTAACCTTCCCCCAAGAAGAAGATCGAATTCTACTGGCTCACATTAGAGGAGAAGGAAAGACGGTGTAAATTTTTAAAGAGTGTCATTCATGAAAGATTCCTTTAAATAAAGCAACCGCATTGGGTTCCCAACCCTTCCGGCACTCCCCAGCTTTGCAAGATGCTTCCAGAACAGAGAAATGTAATACGCTGTTAATAAAACATTGATGCTCTATACAACAACAGGGTTTGAGCAGGTATTAAAGTTACACTGGCCTCACTCGCTCCAAGTAGCGTTTTTGTACTGACCAGCTTTGTGCTTCGCCTAAAGCTGTGTTTCTCAACCTTCCTAATGCTGCGACCTCTTAATACAGTCACCTTCTGTGTTATACTAATAATATAATATATTCTACATACATATAATATTTTTAATATTGTCTCTCGGCATTACTTCGCGAACAAAGATTCTTAGGAAGGACTCTTTTACAAGCTCGTTGATGACTAAAAAGTTCAATCTGAGATAGGCAAGTTCGGTTGCAGAAAGTTATGTTAATCCCACAAGCAAACATTACATTTTTATTTATATAGATTATATGTGTATAATGGGGTTTTGGGGTTTTATGCTGTTGTGATGTGGGCATCGAATTGTGCCGTACTGTAAGCCGCTCTGAGTCCCCCCTCGGGGGTTGAGAAGAGCGGGGTAAAATCCTGAAATAAATAAATAAATAAATATACCATATATTATATTATAAGCACATCACAATATTAGGATTATATATTACTATATTGTACTACACCACTATACTGTAATATTATTAGTAATATTACATGTAATAATAATACTGTTTAATACTGTTTATTTCTGTTTATTTCTGTTCCGCTCTTCTCACCCCGAAGGAGACTCAGTGTGGATTACAATACACATACGACAGACAGTCCCTGTCGGAAGACATACAATTTACATATAGGCAGTACAGTGCAGTTTTTAGAAGCACTTCTTTCCTGGCTGCGTCATACAGGGTGTGCGTCATAGGATGTGAATGCTCCATTACGACATAATTGTTGTTATGTCCTTGCGTCATTGCGACTTCACGTCACAAGGGGGTGCTGTTGTTCCATCCTCATGACGGGAGCCTCTTCTTTCACCATCTCCCTTCTCCCGACTTTCAGATGTTGTAAAGTCTGTGCAAAAATCCTTCCCCACTTTTTTCCGTGGTCCCCAATTGTTGTTTATTTACAGCTAGGTATAGCTGGGCTGTTGAACTGCTTGGGTGGGCAGTGGACAGGCTCAAATAGCTGTTCGTCCAAGCCAGCTCGGGGATTAGAACAAGCAACCTTCTGGTTGCAAGCACAGCTGTGTTACCGCTGTGCTATCTCCCATATAAGAATTATATAAAAATATAATTCTTATACTGTATTATTATTAGTATTATATTGTGTTATATTATAATATTATCAATATTATATGTGTATACAATATATTATAAGCACAGCACAATATTAGGGTTATATATTACTATATTGTACGACACCACTATACTGTAATATTCTTAGTATTATTACATGTAATATAAAAATATAATTCTTGCCTTGTATTATTATTAATATTATAATATTATCAATATTATATGTGTATACAATATATTATAAGCATAGCACAATATTAGGATTATATATTACTACTAGCTGTACCCGTGCACGCGTTGCTGTGCCATGACTCTATCTCTGTATCTCTTTCTCTCTCCCTTTCTCTATTTCTCTCTCTCTCTGTCTCTCACTCTCTCTCTCACTCACTCTCTCTCTCCCTCTCTCTCCCTCCCTCCCTCCCTCACTCTCTCTCTCTCTCACTCACTCTCTCTCCCTCCCTCTCTCTCTCTCTCTCTCTCTCTCTCTCTCTCTCTCTCTCTCTCTCTCTCCTCTCTCTCTCTCTCTCTCTCTCTCTCTCTCTCCCCTCTCTCCCTCCCTCCCTCCCTCCTCTCTCTCTCTCTCCTCACTCACTCCCTCTCTCTCTCCCTCTCTCTCTCTCACTCTCTCTCTCTCCCTCTCTCTCTCTCTCCCCCCCTCTCTCTCTCTCTCTCTCTCTCCCTCCCTCCCCTCTCTCTCTCTCTCTCTCTCTCCCCTCTCTCTCTCTCTCTCTCTCTCCCTCTCTCTCCCTCCCTCTCTCTCTCACTCTCTCTCTCCCTCTCCCTCTCCTCTCTCTCTCTCTCACACACTCCCTCCTCCCTCCCTCCCTCCCTCCCTCCTGGCGCTCCTTACCTTCTCGGCGCCTCCCTCCTCCTGGGACTCCTTCTTCCTAGGGGCTCAGGCGGCCCCTGGAAGTGCCTGAAAAAGATCTTTTTCCAGGCGCTTCCAGGGCAGCCTTTGGGCCCTAGGAGGCGCCGAGAAGGTAAGCTGAGGAGGAGGGTGGGGCGGGGGAGGTGGAGGGGGTGGGGAGGGGGCGGGTCCCCGCCCTGGCCACGCCGCCCGCAAACCGGGCGAGGAGGGGGGTGGCGGGGGGAGGTGGGAGGGGCTGGGGAGGGGTGGGCGGTCCCCGCCCCTGGCCATGCCCCGCCGCCGCCCGTTAAACCGGGCGAGGAGGGGGGTGGCGGGGGAGGTGGGAGGGGCTGGGGAGGGGTGGGCGGGTCCCCGCCCCTGGCCACGCCTCGCCGCTCCGTTAAACCGGGCGGGAGGGGGGTGGCGGGGGAGGTGGGAGGGGCTAAGGAGGGGTGGGAGGGGGCGGGTGGGCGGGTCCTCGCCCTGGCCACGCTCGCCGCTCCGCAAACCGGGCGGGAGGGGGGTGGGGGGGGAGGTGGGAGGGGCTGGGGAGGGTGGGCGGGTCCCGCTTCTGGCACGCCCTCGCGCTCCATTAAACCGGGCGGGAGGGGGGGTGGCGGGGAGGTGGGAGGGGCTGGGGGGGTGGGGAGGGGTGGGCGGGGTGGGTCGCCCCTGGCCACGCCGCCGCTCCGCAAACCGGGCGGGAGGGGGGTGGCGGGGGAGGTGGGAGGGGCTGGGGAGGGGGGCTGGGCGGGTCCTCGCCCCTGGCCACGCCCTCGCCGCTCCGCAAACCGGGCGAGGAGGGGGTGGCGGGGGAGGTGGGAGGGGCTGGGGAGGGGTGGGCGGGTCCTCGCTTCTGGCCACGCCGCCGCCTCCGTTAAAACCGGGCGGGAGGGGGGTGGGCGGGGGAGGTGGGAGGGGCTGGGGAGGGGGTGGGGAGGGGTGGGCGGGTTCCCGGCCCCTGGCCACGCCCCCGCGCTCCGCAAACCGGGCGGGAGGGGGTGGCGGGGGAGGTGGGAGGGGCTGGGGAGGGGTGGGCGGGTCCCCGCTCTGGCCACGCCCGCCCGCCGCTCCGCAAACCGGGCGAGGAGGGGGTGGCGGGGGAAGGTGGGAGGGGCTGGGGAGGGGTGGAGGGGTGGGCGGGTCCTCGCCTCCTGGCCACGCCCCCTGCCGCTCCGCAAAACCGGGCGAGGAGGGGGTGGCGGGGAGGTGGGAGGGGCTGGGGAGGGGGTGGGCGGGTCCTCGCTCCCTGGCCACGCTCGCCGCTCCGTTAAACCGGGCGGGAGGGGGTGGCGGGGAGGTGGGAGGGGCTGGGGAGGGGGGTGGGGAGGGGTGGGCGGGGGCCCCGCCGCCTCCGTGGGCGGGAGGGGGTGGGCGGGGGAGGTGGGAGGGGCTGGGGAGGGGGTGGGGAGGGGGTGGCGGCCCCGCCCCTGGCCACGCCGCCGCTCCGTTAAACCGGGCGGGAGGGGGGCGGGGGAGGTGGGAGGGGCTGGGGAGGGGTGGGGAGGGGTGGGCGGGTCCCCGCCTCTGGCCACGCCGCCGCTCCGTTAAACCGGGCGGGGGGGGGTGGCGGGGGAGGTGGGAGGGGCTGGGGAACCTCCTTCCAGGTTCCCCCGCCGCCTTCCTGATCAAAGGAGGAGGCGGAGGAGGCGCCTGAGCTGCCATGTGCGAACGTTCTAAACGTTCGCGCTGGCAGCGGCGGCCGGGTGGTAGTTCCGCTGGTAATTTTTGGGGATCGCTTTTTGGGTGCTGGGAGGTATGTAGGTCCGTTTTTTTTGCTGTTGTCTGTAGCGAGTGTAATGGTCCAGTAGGCTGCCAAGTTTGGTGCTTCTGCGAGCCATAGTTTCTTTGTCTATATCAATCTTTGCACGACCTTGTCTCCTTTATATATATAGATATTGTACTACACCACTATACTGTAATATTATTAGTATTATTAAATTTAATATGAAAATATAATTCTTACATTGTATTATTATTAGTGTTATATTGTATTACATTATAATATTATCAATATTATCGTAGCAAATCATCGAGCTGCGGAAAGAGAACTTCAACCTTAAGCTGCGCATATATTTCCTGGAGGAACGCATCCAGCAGAAATTCGACGGTCCCATTGAAGACATCTACCGAATCGTAGGTATTCCGGATCATTGCGCCACCCTGGCTTTTGGGAATGCATATACACTCCATTCCCCTCGTTGTTGTGTATTTCTTGCTTCTGATTTTGGCTTGGAAGCAATCTCAAGCTGACTGGAATCGTAGTTTTGGGAGGAAGGAGATATTATAAATATCACAATGCTGTTTTGAGCCAAAATGCCAGAGATGGAATTGGCGTGGAGATTGAAAAAAGGAACGTTTGAGTTGTCCTGGTGTTTTCTATTATCAGAGTGACAATTGCCTCTTCGATATTTCCTGGTGTTACCTTTAGGGTTTCTGCTAGATGCCCCTCTCACATTGACTATGGGCGTATATTCCTATTTGTCCCCCCAAAGACATGAGTACAAAAGAACACACACCCTAGAAATCCCTACAAACACCGATCCCCATTTGTTCCCCCCAGTGACGTGACCACAAAGACTCCTTTTGTAATTATGTCAGCAAGGTATTTGAGGAGTTTTGAGAAGTGTGTGTTGCGGTCTCCGGGAAGGTTTTTGTGTGTGTTTGGGTAGATTTGTTGGCCTCTTGAGCAAGCATGGGCAAACCCAGGCCCAGGGGCCGGATATGGCACCTTGGGTTCAATTCCATTGTTGCAAGAGTTCAGGATGCTCTTTGATTGTGTGTTAACTATAAATCCCAGAAACGGTAACTCCCAAATGTCAAGGTCTATTTTCCCCAAACTCCATCTGTGTTCACATTTGGGCATATTGAGTATTCATGCCAAGTTTGGTCCTGATACAACATTGTTTGAGTTCACAGTGCTCTCTGGATATAGGTGAACTACAACTCCAAAACCCAAGGTCAATGCCCACCAAACTCTTATAGTATTTTCTCTTGGTTATGGGAGTTCTGTGTGGGAAGTTTGTGTCTTTCTGCGATTCCTGCCAGGATATCTATGTTGTGTTCATCGAAACAGGCCTAGGTTTCACACTGAGTGTATAAATACATTTAAAAACATACTAACTATATGTATTACTGCAGTGTTTCTCAACCAGTGTGCCGTGAGTGATCATCAGGTGTGCCGCGAGCAAAGCTCTCTGCCCCCCTTCCTTCCCGCCTCCACCAACCGAACTCCTACTGCTTGGGAGAGGAGGAGGAAGGGACGGGCGGCGGCGAAGAAAAAGAAGAAGGGACCGGGGTACCGCCTCCTTCGGCCATTTCCCCAACCAGCCTCCAATCTGCCATGACTCCCACCATGACTCTCGCCCTTTTCTTGCTGAAGCCGCATGGAGGAGGAGCCCCGCCTACTGAAGCCCGTCCACCGCTCATGCTCCTCCTCCGTGAGAGAGCTGAAGCCGGGGGGAGGGGGGCATGACGCAGCCTGGCTCCCCCTCCCCCTCAGCACTCCCACAGCTTCGCCAGCCTTGAGGGGCAGTGCCAAGCCAGTGATAGCAGAGCAAGCAGAATGCTGGCTTGCCCCCTCAAAGCTGGCGGCTGTGGGAGAACTGAAGCCGGGGAGGGGGAGGGGCATGGCGTGGCCTGGCTCCGCCCCTCCCCAGCTTCAGCACTCCCACAGCTTCACCAGCCTTGAGGGGGCAGTGCCAAGCCAGCGGTGGCAGAGCCAGCACAATGCTGGCTTGGCACTGCCCCCTCAAGGCTGGCGGCTGTGGGAGAACTGAAGCCAGGGGGAGGGGGCGGGGCATGGTGTGGCCTGGCTCCTCCCCTGGCTTTGGCACTCCCAGCAGCTGCTCCCAGCAGGCCACCATCCCCCAGCCGTTCTTTACTGTGTGTCATTTTGGTTGGTGGTGTGCCCCCGGATTTTTTTAATGTTAAAAGTGTGCCGCGGCTCAAAAAAGGTTGGGAAACACTGTTCTAAATAAAGCTACTTTACATTGATCGCTTGTGTGTGTGGTCTAAGGGGGCTACGTCCCTGATCTGAAGTGCAACAACAGCAGAGCTTTCCAGCTGGTGGGAATGGGGACCTTGGAGGTGGAGGGATGGTGCCTACTCACCTTTCTCTTCTGCTCCGGAGGCACCATGGCTGAAGCCAACCAAGTGTGGGTCTGAGTGGTGTGTGTGTTGGGGGGGGGGGCGTAGAGGTTGGCTTAAAGGGGGCGTAATTCCAAAGTGTGGCCTAGGGCAGTGTTTCCCAACCAGTGTGCCGTGGGAAATTGGAACCTCCAATACCCTTCCCCCCCCTCCTGCCGAACACTTTTTCTTCTCCACTCGGGCTCCCTTCTTCCCAGCCTTGTTCTGCTTGCTTTGCCTCGCTTTGCTCACGCTGCCGCTTCTGCGGGAGGGGGGAGGGAGGAAGACGTGACCCGTGCGGGCGCTACTGCACAGACTCGCCCCACATCTTCCTCCCTCCCCTCCACAGTGCTCTCTGGATATAGGTGAACTACAACTCCAAAACTCAAGGTCAATGCCCACCAAACTCTTATAGTATTTTCCCTTGGTTATGGTAGTTCTGTGTGGGAAGTTTGATTCCATTCCATCGTTGGTGGAGTTCAGAATGCTCTTTGATTGCGGGTGAACTATAACTCCCAGCTCTTGAGCAAGACCTTCGTGTGTATCTTCCTGCCATTCCTGCCAGGATATCTATGTTGTGTTCATCGAAACAGGTCCAGGTTTCACACTGAGTGTATAAATACATTTAGAAACATATTAACTATACGTATTACTGTGTTAGAGTGTCATTTTGTGTCATTTTGGTTGGTGGTGTGCCCCAGGATTTTGTAAATGTAAAAAATGTGCCACGGCTCAAAAAAGGTTGAAAAACACTGTATTACTGTGTTAGAGTGTCGCTTTGTGTCATTTTGGTTGGTGGTGTGCCCCAGTGTTTTGTAAATGTAAAAAGTGTGCCGTGGCTCAAAAAAGGTTGGGAAACACTGCCATAGATGACAGGAAATAGATCTGCCCCAGTTAGGGCTGTGTATGTTGTCTCCGCTCTTCGCTGTGTTGACAAGGGTCGTGACTCCAGTTGGGTTTCTTTTCCCTGACTCTTCTGCTTGTCCTCCTTCTCTTGGTTCGGCTTCCAGCATGAATCTCCAGGCATGGCTTCATTATACTCCACCGCTGCGACGGGCTGTAATAAGAGGGTTTGTGTGACCTTTGTGTGATGTGTAGGATTACTTCTTAAACGACGCCGTTTCGGTGCCGAAATAAAACAATTGCATTAGTAGCAGTCCTAATCAAAGAACTGTCTTCCCACTTAATCTAAATTGCTTGTTCGGCCTGACTCTCTTATCAGTAAAACAAAAGGTTTCTTAAATTACATTATAATCCTCCCACATCAAACTAACTGTGACAGAAAGACGCTTCACGTTAATAGAAGCTGTCTGCTTCTCTTCCATGCGTTGCTCCTGCTTCTTTGTTCTGCAAGGCCATAGAGAGCGGCCATCAGATGAAAGCGGAAGGCAGTCCCGTCCTGTCCCCCCCCCCCCCCCAATATATCCAGCTGTGGATTCCCCAAAAGACATACCAGTAATACAGCTGTTAATGCATAACTTAACCCAAAGGTGGGGAACCAGTATCCCTCTAGATCAGGGGTGGGCAATTATTTTTTTCCAAGGGGCCACACGAGAGCCAAAAAATATTATGGAGGGCCGCACCTAAAGGCTGAACTACATTCTAATCTACATAATTTATTTACTTACTATATATTATACATCATTAATATTAACATATTAATATATCAAGAAATATTCATATATTATTAGTATTAATATCATAATTATTATATTGTATATATATAGACATAATATATTGAAATTATAATATAATAAATATTATATTATTTGTTATATTATATTATTATAATAGAACTATTATAAAATAATAATTAAAACCACTAAAATAAAATAAAATGAAATTCAAGAAGACAAGGTGCGACCCAAGATGGAGGCTGACATCCTCAAGAGAAGAAGAATCCCAAGATGGAATGGCCCAATGGATCCAGCCCAGAGGATGACAAAGCGGACCCAGCCACCGCCGCATCAGAGCAGAGCAGCAGACGATCGGAGGCTACAGGCCTCCGCCCGCTCTCACCCCCAGCCATTCCCAAGCTGATCGTCCTGCCATGGCGTGCCTGCTGTCCCGGCTTTGGAGTGCCTGCCATCCCGGGAGGCGATCCGGTCCTGCAGCGGGAGCAGCCGGCGACCTGAGGCGGCTGATCGCCCTGGCGACAAGGAAGACGATCAACTCAGACGATGGCAGGCACTCCAAAGTCGCTGCTCCTCCGATCGTTCTCCGGAGTGGAGGGCTGTCTGCCGACACAGGCCCCACAGCCCACGATGGCATAGCGGCAGCCCTTCCTCTTGGCCCCGCCCCCGAAGCCCTTCTGGTCCTGTATGCCACACACATATATAATAATAACAACAACAATAATAAGTAGAATAAAATCATAACTAATAATATAACATTATTTTACTCTATTATTATTATTATTATTATTATGTACTGGCCCAGAAAGCATGGCGCGCCTGCAGCTGAGAGGCTCCTTTAGTGTAAGAGGTGCTCAGCTGCAGGTACTAGCAGGTGCGCACGCTTTCTGGTCTTGTATGCCACACACATATATAATAACAACAATAATAAGTAGAGTAAAATAATAACTAATAATATAACATTATTTTACTCTATTATTATTATTATTATTATTATTATGTACAGGCCCAGAAAGCATGCACGCCTACAGCTGAGAGGTTCCTATAGAGTAAGAGGTGCTCGGCTGCAGGTACTAGCAGGTGCGCACGCTTTCTGGTCTTGTATGCCACACACATATATAATAACAACAATAATAAGTAGAGTAAAATAATAACTAATAATATAACATTATTTTACTCTATTATTATTATTATTATTATGTACAGGCCCAGAAAGCATGCACGCCTACAGCTGAGAGGTTCCTATAGAGTAAGAGGTGCTCGGCTGCAGGTACTAGCAGGCGCGCATGCTTTCCGGTCCTGTACGCCACACACATATATAATAACAACAACTATAATAAGTAGAGTAAAATAATAACTAATAATATAACATTAATGTACTCTATTATTGTTATGTACAGGCCCAGAAAGCATGCGTGCCTGCAGCTGAGAGGCTCCTTTAAAGTAGAGGTGCTCAGGTGCAGGTACTAGCAGGTGCGCACGCTTTCTGGTCCTGTACGCCACAAACACACACTCTCTTTCCAAGGCAAGGAGGCAAGTGTTGGGAGGTGTTCGGCTGCAGGCGCGTGCGCTTTCTCTCCCGGCCTACACCACACCAGCCAGCCACGTACTCTGCAAGGCATATTAAGGAGGCTTCCCACTTCCAGGTAAGGAAGAGCAACAACCTCCTGGAAGAGGAGAGTAGTTTTCAGGGAATGAAGGTTTACTTCATTCGCAGTGGCCGCGCCAGTTGCTATGGAACTCGTTGCCTGAAGAGACGCGAGCCCTGCGGGACTTGTTGACATTTCGTAAGGCTGTTAAGACCTGGTTGTTTAGGCAGGCATTCGGCTCTGACCGGTGCCCGCCATAACCTGCCACCCGCCGCGTCACTGCCGCTACATCACTACTGTCCTGTTACAGTTTTACTGGGGGTGTTGGTGGTGGTTTTAACGCTGTTTTAATGTTGTTATGTGTTTTTATTGGTATTTTATTGTTGTAAACCGCTCTGAGCTTTGGAGTGAGCGGTCTACCAAGCGGAAATTAATAATAATAATAATAATACTTTTTGTTTGCTGTGGGATTAATAAATGATGCCGTTCCCACTTCCTTTCGCATCGAGCTGATTTTCGTACCAGGAGGGGGCTTCCTGTTCTGTGCTCCCGAAGTGTTGAAAGCAACAAAAACGGGAGAAACGAATTCCACGCACGACTCTATTGTTCACCTTGTTGGACTATTTCTGGCATTGCCACCTCATTTCCCATTGCTAGTTTTTAAGGATCTTTTAATAGCATCCGGGGGTGTGACGGGGGCTTCTGGGTATTAAAACAACCGTGCAATTGTTATCTGTGTCTTTCCTGACACGCCATTAAGAATACAAGGCCCAAGATGACTAGCAAAGAGTCTGAAGAGACTGGAACAAAGATAATGGAATTGATGCGGAGTTGTGATGTATGAACACTCGATTAAGCTTTCAATCTTTCCCACTTTGATTGAGAGCTGTTTTTAAGTACTGCGCAGATCTGATCTTCCGTCACCTAGAAAGCAGTAGGAAAGTCACGTTCCAAGGGACAGATGCGATGGGGAGATGGCGGGGTAATAATGGTGACAACCTCCGTATGCGGCGGAGGTGTCCAATCGTAGAGAAATGGATAGATCCCAGATAAACAATCGGCAGTTGGTTGAAGTTGCCTTTGATACGGTGAACCTTGTCACTAGGGCTCTTGAGAGGGACTTGAGAGTACCAACAACACAGGGCTTCGAGAATGGGAAAAGAAAATGAAGGAAAACGATTATTTCTAGATGTCTTAGTCATCCACAAACCACATCAACAATTGGGTCACACAGTTTACAGAAAACCTACACACATGGATAGATACCGACATAACTCCAACAATGAGCCAACAATGAGATCCTGCAGCTAAAAAAGCCAATGAGATTTTGGCCTGCATAAATCGGAGTCTAGTGTCTAGAGCAGGGGTGCTCAGAACGGTGATCGCGATCACCAGGGTGATCTTCGGGCCTCATCCTGGTGATCTTCAGGCCCCTGACCAGGTTTTTTTGCTGTTGGTCCTCTTCACGCGCCCCTGCACGCTGCAAAGAAGTCCTCCGTCATTGCTCCTCCCTGCTTGGGTGGCGCCTCCACAAGCTCCAGAGTCCACGAGGCAGAATGGGCCCCCTCTTTTGGAGTCCTCCCCCTCCCTCCGTCCTTCTCCAGCCACTCAAAGTCGTAGGAGACCAAAGGGGGCGGGCCTGGATGACGCGATGCATGGCTGGCCCTGCGCGCATGCGCAGAAGCGCCCATTCTGCCTCTCTGACTTCTTGTGACCTCTTGGAGGCGGCACGCATGCTGGCGGCGTGGAAATAGGAGCAACGACGGAGAAGAAGAAGGACGCTTTGGGGTCATTTCCTTACCGCATCTCAAAGGTCGGTCTTTTTACTTTGGGGTGGGTGCTTGATTGTTCTGTGGCATGTCTCTTTGTTTATTTTTAATGTTTAAAAATGGCCTTTTAGCTCCAAAGCCTCTCTGCTTGCTTTGTTCCTTGAGAAATATATGTTGGGGAATATGGCAGTGTGGAAGAAATGGGGTAGTGTAGCACAGCAGTTCTCGTTTGTGCCTGGGGGGCAGGGGGCAGGACCGGGGGTCCCATTGGCATTGGGGCCTGCAGCAGCAGAGTTGGATTCTGAAGAGGATTTAGAAGGGTTAGCAGAAGGAGAGTTTCCCATCACTGGGCCTCCTTCTCCCACGGAAAGCCTGGCTTGGGAGGAAGGTTGGCTTGACCCTTACGACGAGACAGATAACCAGGTGCAAATGGAAAGCAGTGATAGCGAAACTTATGAACGGCCGGGGGGGAGAGGTTCACAGGATCCTTTGAGTGAAAACATGGAAGAGAGCGGCTGGGAAGAATCTAGGGAGGAGAGCTCTCATGGAGATAGAGACCCAGGTGCTGGGAGGCAAGGCCGAACCTTTGATAGGAGACGAAGCATCGAGACTACCAGGAGGGGATGGTACCATAGCCTAGACAGGCTGAGGTCCGTCAGCAGAGATTGGAGACGACGAAGCCTAGAGCGTCGGGGACCTCGGCCGAAAGATTAAGTATAGGATCCGTGGGAACGAATCCTCAGTACTTCGGCTACGTCTCTTCTGAGCAGACGTGAAGCGAAGCTGGTCCACGGAGCTAAGTTGGCTAGTGGCCTACCAAGTCTTGCCTTGCATCTTGTACCTTGCCTTGTTCCTGAATCCGCATTGCTGTGCGGAGCCTTGCCAAGTCTTTTGGACTCTTTACCAAGCTGTTTTGGACATTGATTGCCTTTTGCCTTTGGATTTGCTTTTGCTATTTTTATGGACAATATTCCTTTTGAACTGTTTTTATATTCAATAAAGTAGTTAGCCTTCAGTCCGTCTCTGTGTGTGTGATTAAGGGGCCGGTCAAGTCCGTGCATCGTGACAGGTAGTTGGATGTATTTTTGCATGTCCCCCTTTTTTTTTACCTTGCTGAGTATTAAATGGCCTTGCAGTTCAAAAGCCTCTTTTCTTACTTTCTGGCTGATAATATGTGTGGTAATATGGCAGTGTAGGAGAAATGGTGTGGTTGGATGTATTTTTGCATGTCCCCCTTTTTTTACCTTGCTGAGTATTAAATGGCCTTGCAGTTCAAAAGCCTCTCTTCTTACTTTCTGGCTGATAATATGTGTGGTAATATGGCAGTGTGGGAGAAATGGGGTGGTTGGATGTATTTTAATGCTCTGTTTTATATTGTTGTTATTAAATGGAAATGTTGATGTTTTATAACTTCATTTCATGTCAACTGCCCCGAGCCTGCTGGAAGGAGCGGTACATAAAAATGAATAATAAATATAAATAAATAAATAAATAAATAAGAAAATAGTTATACATTTTACATTTCTGGGCAGGTGATCTTTGGGACTTGGTTTTTTAAGCCTAGGAGATATGTGAGGCAGAGAGAGAGAGAGAGAGAATTTAACATTTGTCTTCAAGGTATTTCCCAATTTATGGTGATCCTGAGGCACGCCTATTGTAGGGTTTCTTTGGCAATATATCTTCAGAATAGATTTTTCATTGCTTTCCCCCTGAGGCTGAGAGAGTCTAGAGCAGTGTTTCTCAACCTTTTTTGAGTCGCGGCACACTTTTTAAATTAAAAAAAAAAAATCTGGGGCACACCACAAACCAAACTGACACAAACACTACACACGCCCGGGGAAAGATCAGGAGGAGAAAGGGAGCCGGGAGGGCAGCAGGCTCACACCCCCCATGGCCCCCGCCTCGCTCCGAAGCAAGGCCCACCCTCGCGTGCGCTCACTTGCTCAATGTGTATGCCGGCCGGCAGGCAGGCATGCACGCGCTGGGAAGGCCTCTGTGAACAGGCCCAGCTCCAGGCCCGCTTCCGCCGCCTCGCCCGCACAAATGGGCGCCGCCATCTTGACAAGCCAGGGGCGAGGTCGCCGAGCGCCGTTCACTTGGGCAGCGTGGCAGATGTGCCCCAGCCCCTTCCCCCTCTCCTCTGCCTCCTCCTCCTTTGTGCTGCGGGGGAGAGGGGGACGGGGCTGGGACACATCCGCCACGCCGCCCAGGTGAACGGCGCTCGGCTCAAGGAGGAAGGATCGGATCCTCTTCGTCCTTCCTTCTTGAGCCGATCGCCAGAACGGTGTGGCGGATGTGTCCCAGCCCCTTCCCCCTCCTCAGCACAGAGGAGGCGGAGGAGAGGGGAAGGGGTAGGGACACATCTGCCACGCCGCCCATGTGAACGGGCTCGGCTCAAAGGAGGAGAGGAGCCCAGTGGGCGGCTCCAAAATGACGCAGCGTCATTTTCCAGCCGCCCATTGGTCTCCTCTGCTCGCTGCGTGTTGCCTGTGTTTGGGGAGGAGCCCAGTGGAGGGGGGAAGGAAGGGGGGCAGAAAGCTTTTCAGACGGCACACCAGGAGCCCTGCCACGGCACAGGAGTGTGCCGAGGCACACCGGTTGACAATGACTGGTCTAGAGCAGTGTTTCCCAACCTTTTTTGAGCCGCGGCACATTTTTTACATTTACAAGATCCTGGGATCACACCACCAACCAAAATGACACTCTAACACAGTAATACATATAGTTAATATGTTTTATTTTATTTATTTATTTATTTATTTATTTACCGTATTTGTATACCGCCTTTCTCAGCCTTTTGGCGACTCAAAACGGTTTACATGCAGCAAGTAATGCACATAAAAACATTAAATACAATATAAAATCACAACAGAAACAATAAGCAACAAACAGGAGGCAGGTGTTTTTAAAGTTGCCTGCCCCTGCCTTAGAGCAGTGTTTCTCAACCAGTGTGCCGTGGCACACTAGTGTGCCGTGAGTGATCATCAGGTGTGCCGCGAAAAAGCTCTCTGCCCCCTTCCTTCCCCTCCTCCTGCTGCTTGGGAGAGGAGGAGTAAGGGATGGGCGGCTCCAAAAAAAAGAAGAAGGGACCGGGGACCGCCTCCTTCGGCTCGTTCCCCAACCAGCCTCCAATCTGCCATGACTCCCGCCATGACTCTCGCCCCTTGCTTGTTGAAGTCGCGCGGAGGAGGAGCCCCGCCTACTGAAGCCCGTCCACCGCTCATGTTCCTCCTCTGTGAGAGCTGAAGCCGGGGGGAGGGGGGGCATGACGCAGCCTGCTCCGCCCCATCCCCCCAGCTTCAGCACTCCCACAGCTTTGCCAGCCTTGAGGGGGCAGTGCCAAGCCAGCGATGGCAGAGCCAGTACAATGCTGGCTTGCCCCCTCAAAGCTGGTGAAGCTGTGGGAGAACTGAAGCCGGGGGAAGGGGCAGGGCATGGCGTGGCCTGGCGCCGCCCCCTCCTCCAGCTTAAGTGCCCTCACAGCTTCGCCAGCCTTGAGGGGGCACAATGCTGGCTTGGCACTGCCCCCTCAAGGCTGGGAAGCTGTGGGAGAACTGAAGCCAGGGGAGGGGCGGGGCATGGTGTGGGCCTGGCTCCTCCCTGACTCCTCCCTGACTTCAGCACCCCAGCAGCTGCTCCCAGCAGCTCACCACCCCTGCCGTTCTTTACTGTGTTACAGTGTCATTTTGTGTCATTTGGTTGGTGGTGTGCCCAAGTTTTTTTTAATGTTAAAAGTGTGCCGCGGCTCAAAAAAGGTTGGGAAACACTGCCTTAGAGTAACCTATCTGCCCACGAGTTCAATGTGTAATCCTTTCCCGCCCTCTGGTGGACGCATCGAGCATTGCACCCTCTTGGTATTCTGCCCCTCCATTGAAACCTTAGAGCAGTGTTTCCCAACCTTTTTTGAGCCGCAGCACACTTTTTACATTTACAAAATCCTGGGGCACACCACCAACCAACATGACACAAAATGACACTCTAACACAGTAATACATATAGTTGATATGTTTTTTAATGTATTTATACACTCAGTGTGAAACCTGGGCCTGTTTCGATGAACACGACATAGATATCCTGGCAGGAACGGCAGAAAGACACACACTTCCCACACAGAACTCCCATAACCAAGAGAAAATGCTATAAGAGTTTGGTGGGCATTGACCTTGGGTTTTGGAGTTGTAGTTCACCTATATCCAGAGAGCACTGTGGACTCAAACAATGTTGGATCAGGACCAAACTTGGCATGAATACTCAATATGCCCAAATGTGAACACAGATGGAGTTTGGGGAAAATAGACCTTGACATTTTGGGAGTTACAGTTTCTGGGATGTATAGTTAACGCACAATCAAAGAGCATCCTGAACTCTTGCAACATTGGAATTGAACCAAACTTGGCATATTGAACTCTCATTACCAACAGAAAGCACTGAAAGGGTTTGCTTGGGAATTGACCTTGAGTTTGGAAGTTGTACAATATTTGGCCATGAGTACTCAATATGCCCAAATATGAACACAGATGGAGTTCAGGGAAAATAGACCTTGACATTTAGGAGTTGTAGTTGCTGGGATTTATAGTTCGCCTACAATCAAAGAGCATTCTGAACCCCACCAATGATAGAACTGGGCCAAACTTCCCACACAGAACTCCCAGGAGGCAAGAGGAGGTCTCTACTTGGGGAAAGGGAGGCGGGTCTTCCCAACGTATGGAAAGGGAGAGACCAAGTAGACAACGGGTGGGGAGGGTGGTGTTTGTAATTTTGTGCCTTTATAGAGGTAGGTTTCTTAAGGTTTTGATACTTCAACACACTAGACTCTCCCCCCTCCCCGCCTGGAGGTTCCAATTTTCCACGGCACACCTGATGATCGCTCACGGCACACTAGTGTGCCCCGGCACACTGGTTGGGAAACACTGCCTTAGAGGCACCTCTCTGCCCAGGAGTCCAATGTGTAATCCTTTGCCGCCCTCCAGTGGACGCATCGAGCATTGCACCCTCTTGGTATTCTGCCCCTCCATTGAAGCCTTATAAATAAATAAATAAATATAAATAAACTTTCAGAATTAAGTAGGAAGAAAAGAGAGAGGGAGAGAGACTGAATTAGGGGGGAAGGCAAGTAGAGAGAGAATTAAGAACAATAAAAATAGAATTTCAAAAACGTTGAGAAGATGATTAGGAAGTCAACAATCCCAAACCCTTCCCCTATGGCTTTACCTGCATGTCCCCCGAGTTCCCCAACGCCAGGAGAGAATGCTTCTGGAAAACTCACAACAAGCCTTTGACAATACTTGGAGTGTTGTATTTATCAGCAGAATTTTTGAATTTTTTTTTTTTGTGATTTAAAAGAAGTCAGACCTTGAAATTTATTCCTGTTGGGTGTTTGGTACCTATGTGCCCGCAATTGGTCTTTCTGGTCTAGCGCAGTGGTTCTCAAACCTTTTCGGACATGTTCCATCTTGTTTCCTGTGCTTTACTAATAATATAATACATTATAATGTATATACAGATGATATTTATAATATTATAATGTAATACAATATAGTACTAATAATAAAATATTAAATATTTTATATTACATGTAATACTACTAATAATGTTACATTATAATGGTATAGTACTGATATTGTGCTATGTTAATAATATAATATATTGTATGTGTGTGTATATATATATATACACACACACACATACACACGCACACTAGCTGAGGACCCGGTGGTGCCCAGGTTATTTGAGGAAGGCATTGTGTGCCAAGGTTGGTTCCTATTAGATGTTTATGTGGTTTGCAGTGGTCTCAGGAACTTAGTGAAGGTACTGCAAGTCCCATTGGCCATGGTCCTTCCTCCAAACAGCACCAGGATGTAGAGTGGGTCATGGAGGCTCTGTGTGTCACATTTGGTCTTGCTCATTCTCTGGATGAGGGTTGCAGAGGTCTCTGGAAGTGAGGGAAGGTACTGGAAGTCCCATCATCCATGGTCCCCCGTTCTCCAAACTGCACCAGGATGTAGAGTGGGTCATGGGGGCTCTGTGTGCCAAGTGTGGTCTAGATCCGTCATTGGATGAGGGTTGCATTGGTCTCAGAAAGTGAAGGTACTTCAACTCCCATCATCCATGGTCCGTCCCACTCAAAACTGCACCAAGATGTAGAGTGGGGCATGGGTACTCTGTGTGCCAAGTTTGGACCTGGTCTCTGATTTGTAGGGGCTGCAGTGTTCTGTGGGAAATTGTTTCCTGTGCTTTACTAATAATATAATACATTATAATGTATATACATATGATATTTATAATATTATAATGTAATACAATATAGTACTAATAATAAAATATTAAATATTTTATATTACATGTAATACTACTAATAATGTTACATTATAATGGTATAGTACTGCAAATCCCATCATTTGTGAGCCATCCTGCCATAAACCGCATCAGGTTTGTAAAGTGGGCCATTGGGCCTCTGTGTGCCAAGTTTGGGCCTGATTCATCATTGGTGTGGGCCACAGTGCTCTAAGGAAGTGAATTAAAGTACTGCAAGTCCCATCATCCATGGTCCATCCTCCCTCAAACTGCACCAGGATGTAGGGTGCATATGGGGGGGGGGGTTTCTGTGTGCCAGGTTTGGTCTTGTTCTGTCATTGTTGGGGGCCTAGTCAAGAAAATCAAGTTAAGGAAGCCTTGCTGTCAATTTTGGGCCTGGTCTGTGATTTATAGGGGCTATAGCGTTGTTTGGGAAGTGAATGAGGTGAAGGTATTGCAAATCCCATAATTCGTGGCCCATCCTGCCCTAAACCACACCAGGTTGTGAAGTGGGCCATTGGGCCCCTGTTTGCCAAGTTTGGTCCTGATCCGTCATTGCTGTGGGGCACAGTAACTGACTGCTTGAGGCCTTTCCTTTCCCCTCTGCGTTATCTTAGAATGTTGGAATGTAGATGGCCAATCAGTAACTTATGCAAATTCTCCCTCGGTGGCAACCAATCATGTTGTTTGAATGTAGTGGCTTGGAATCTTCGATGCTGGCCAATCAGAGCCCTTTATGCAAATAATCCCACAGTGGCAACCAAGCAGAACGCTGCCACATATCCCTTCGCACGCACGCATACATACAAACATTCACTTTTATTATATACTAGCTTGGGGACCCGGCGGTGCCCGGGTGATTTGAGATGTGCAGCAGGAAGTAGAGTGGGTCATGGGGGCTCTGTGTGCCAAGTTTGGTCTTGATCCATCATTATTGGGAATTGCAGTGGTATCATGAAATTACTGAAGGTAGTGCAAGTCCCATCATCTGTGGTCCACCCTTCTCCGAACTGCACCAGGATGTAGAGTGGGTAGTGGGGGCTGTGTGTGCCAAGTGTGGTCTGTATTGGTCCTTTTTGTTGGGCTCAGTGGTCTGAGGGAACCAAAGTGTTTGAAAGTACTACAAATCCCATAATCGGTGGGTCATGTCCCCCGAACCCCACCAGGACGTAAAGGGGGTTAGGGGGGTTATGTGTACCAAGTTTGGTGCAGGTCCATCAACTGCGCTGGTCGCTGTGGCCTGTGAAAGTGGCAGCCAATCAGAACACTGCCACATATCCATCCTTCTGCCCTTCCGCCCTCCGCACACATACAAACATTCCGCTTTATTAAGGTATACAGAAGATACAGATATACAGATATAGATATAGATAGATATATAGATAGATAGATATAGATCGATTTTGTAAGCCACTCTGAGTCCCCTTCGGGGTGAGAAGGGCGGCATATAAATATAAATAAACTAGCTTAACCCGGCACGCGTTGCTGTGCCCTATGTAGGAGATGTTGAAAAGTATGTAAGGGTATGTAGTGATGTGAGTGTGTGTTGTGTGTGTGTACATATGTGTTTGGTTGTGTGTATGTATGGCTGTATGTGTGTTTATTTGTTGTGTGTGTGTTTTTATTTGTGTCTGTGTATATTTGGGTGTGTGTGTGTGGGTGAAGGTATGGGTTTGTTTATATATGTGTTTGTGGTTTTGGGTGTGTATGTATTTGTATGTGTGTATATATATGGTATTGCTGTCTATGTATGTGTTTATTTGGGTTGTTTTTTTTGTGCAGTAGTGGGGTTTTTTGTTTTGTTTTTTGTGAGCTTGCCTGTGTCTTCGTTGTCCGTCTATTCTGGTTCCTGATGGCCGCCTTCTCGCTCTCCTCCGGTGCCTCTCTGCCGTTCCCAGAAGAGGAGGGGAGGGAGAGAGACCGTGCGGGCCCCTTTCGCAGGAGGAGGTGGAGGGACGTGGTCCCGACCAGAGCACCGTTCTCCACCGCAGCCCTCTTCCCTGCGAAGGTCGCTCTTGGCCCACCCTGTGGCAGGGAAGTGGCGAAGGGGAGCGATGGCGGCGCGCGCCATGGCCGTTCTTCCGGCCCTGTGCGCTCTCCTCTGGCGGTTCAGTGCTGCTTCCTGAAGTGGAGGACGAAAGGGGGCCCCGCGCGATCTCTCTTCCGCTCCCAGAAGAAAAGGGCGAAGGGAGAGCGATTGCGCGGGGGTCCCTTTCGTCCTCCTCTTCAGGGAGTAGCACGGAGGCGGCGGAGGAGAGTGAAAAGGGGCCGGAAGAGCATCCATGGCGCCGTCGCCATCGCTCCCCCTTCGCCACTTCCCAGCCACAGGGTGGGCCAAGAGTGACCTTCGCAGGGAGGAGGGCTGCGTTGGAGAACGTTGCTGTGGTCGGGCGCACGTCCCTCAGCTCCTCCTGTGAAAGTGGCCCGCACGGTCCCTCTGCCTTCCGGTCCTCTTCTGGGAGCGGAAGAGAGGCAGCGAAGGAGAGGGAGAAGGCTACGAACTTTCTGTTAGCGTGTTAGGTATGTGTTTCCTGCCGGGTTTTTTTTTTTGAGGGACAACTTCCGGGGGAATGTTATTTGCGGGACAGGAAGTGGTTTCTGCGCCATTTTGGTTGTAGTTTTTGGTGTTCGGATCCCTCCATAGGTTTGCATGGGTTTTTTGGGGGCCGGTTTTAGGGGTCTTAGGAGTTATGCTTTGGGGTTTTTTTGTGCCACGATTGTAGCTGCTGGTCTGTTGAAGTGTGTGTGGTGGGTTTTGAGGGTCTGGGTGTTATGGTGTGTCCGTGCATAAGCGTCAAAAACGGACTCTCTCTTTTTATATATATAGATAAATGTTGGTTTGGAAATGAAGACAATACATTGTGAATATATCAACAGACCTTTATTTTGGTACAGATAAAGGTTGTTGGGACCTGGGTGGAGGTGGGCGGGATAATCCTCCGGGGCCGAGCCATCTGGCTGATCTCCACTCCCTGCTTCTCTCTTCTCTAGAACATCGAACTGAAGGTCGAACTGGAAAGCCTGAAGCAAGAACTGCAGGAGCGCGAACGGCTGCTTGTCAAGGCATCGTAAGTGTGGTCTCTTATCGGGGTGGGTTTGCTTCTGGCCGCCTCCCCATTTGAATGTGTGACGCTGTCCTCATAGGATTGTTTCCCTCATGTTTTGGTCCAGGGATTCTCCTTTGTAGTCTGCGTTTCAGATGGTGTGTCCAATTAGGATCAGGACCCCGGGGGGTGGGGTGGGTGGGTCGTGAGATGTATTTCAGAGGGGTCACCAAAGACCATCAGAAAACACAGTATTTTATGTTGGTCATGGGGGCTCTTGTGTGGGAAGTTTGGCCCAATTCTATCCTTGGTGGGGTTCAGACTGCTCTTTGATTGTAGGTGAACTAGAAATCCCAGCAACTACAACTCCCAAATGCCAAGGCCTATTTTCCCCACACTCCACCAGTGTTCACATTTGGACATACTGAGTATTCATGCCAAGTTTGGCCCAGATCCATCATTTTTTGGGTCCACGGTGCTCTCTGGATGTAGGTGAACTACAACTCCAAAACTCAAGGTCGGTGCCCACTAAACCCTTCCAGTATTTTCTGTTCGTCATGGGAGTTCTGTGAGCTAAGTTTCGTTCAATGCATTGTTGGTGGAGTTCAGAATACTCTCAGATTGTAGGTGAACTATAAATCCCAGCAACTACAACTTCCAAATGTCAAGGTCTATTTCCCCCAAACTCCACCAGTGTCCACATTTGGGTATATTGAGTATTCGTGCTAAGTTTGGTCCAGATCCATCATTTTTTGGGTCCACGGTGTTCTCTGGATGTAGGTGAACTACAACTCCAAAACTCAAGGTCAATGCCCACCAAACTCTTATAGTATTTTCTCTTGGCTATGGGAGTTCTGTGTGGGAAGTTTGTGTCTTTCTGCCATTCCTGCCAGAATGTTGTGTTCATTGAAACGGGTCCAGGTTTCACACTGAGTGTATAAATACATTTAAAAACATATTAACTACATGTATTACTGTGTTAGAGTGTCATTTTGTGTCATTTTGGTTGGTGGTGTGACCCAGGATTTGGTAAATGTAAAAAGTGTGCCGCGGCTCAAAAAAGGTTGGGAAACACTGGTTTAGGGGACGGTGTGCGTTGTCTTTGCAGGAAGGCCGTGGAAAGCTTGGCTCAAGGCGGTGATGCCGAGATCCAGCGCCTAAAGGAGGAATCCCATAAGAAAGTCCTGGAAGTGGAAGAGAGCTTGACTAGCAAGATCAGCCTTTTGGAAGAGGCGAGTCTCTCGCTTTTGTCGCGCCATTGTCTTCTGCGGTGAAACTTTCCCCCCACGAAACCACCCTCCCACCAGCTCTGGCCAGAATAGCCAATGGTTGGGGCAGTTCTGGTCCACCTGCTTCCTATATAATATGGTGTGAGCAGAGAGCTTTTTGGGCAGAGAGAGTAAAATAGTAAAGGTAATAATACATAGAGTAAAATAATGTAATAATAACAGTAATAATAGAGTAAAATAATAAATGTAATAATAACAATAATAAAGCAAAATAATAAGTGTAACAATAATAGAGTAAATAATAAATGTAATATAATAGAGTAAAATAATGTAAATGTAATAATAATAGAGTAAAATAATAAATGTAATATAATAGAGTAAAATAATGTAAATGTAATAATAATAGAGTAAAATGATGGAAATGTAATAATAATAAATAGAGTAAAATAATAAATGTAATATAATAGAGTAAAATAATGGAAATGTAATAGTAATAATAGAATAAAATGATGGAAATGTAATAATAATAAATAGAGTAAAATGATAACAGTAATAATAACAGTAATAATAAAGCAAAATAATAAGTAGCAATATTAAAGTTAAAAAATAAATGTAATATAATAATAGAGTAAAATAATGTAAATGTAATAATAATAATATAGTAAAATAATAAATGTAATATAATAAATAGAGTAAAATGATAACAGTAATAATAACAGTAATAATAAAGCAAAATAATAAGTAGCAATATTAAAGTAAAAAAATAAATGTAATATAATAATAGAGTAAAATAATGTAAATGTAATAATAATAATATAGTAAAATAATAAATGTAATACTATAATAAATAGAGTAAAAACATAAATGCCATAATAATAATAGAGTAAAATAATAAATGTAATAAAAATAGAATAAAATGGTGGAAATGTAATAATAAAGAGTAAAATAATAAATGTAATAATAACAGTAATAATAATGCAAAATAATAAGTGTAACAATAATAGAGTAAAGTAATAAATGTAACAATAATAGAGTAAAATAATAAATGTAATAAATTTAATAATAGAATGAAATGATGGAAATGTAAAAATAATAAATAGAGTAAAATGATAACAGTAATAATAGTAAAAATAAAGCAAAATAATAAGTGTAGCAATATTAAAGTAAAATAATAAATGTAATATAATAGAGTAAAATAATGTAAATGTAATAATAATAGAGTAAAATAATAAATGTAATAACTAATAGAGTGAAATAATACATGTAATAATAATAAATAGAGTAAAATAGTGCATGTAATAATAACAATAAAGCAAAATAATAAGTGTAACAATAATAGAATAAAATAATACATGTAATATAATAATAGAGTAAAATAATGTAAATGTAATAATATAGTAAAATAATAAATGTAATGTAATAAAATATGTAAATGTAATAATAGAGAAAAATAATAAATGTAATAACAATTATAGAGTGAAATAATACATGTAATAATAATAGAGTAAAATAGTGCATGTAATAATAACAATAATAAAGCAAAATAATAAGTGTAACAGTAATAGAGTAAAATAATATATGTAATATAATAGAGTGAAATAATGTAAATGTAGTAATAATAGAGTAAAATAATAAATGTAATATAATAACGGAGTAAAATAAAAAATGTAATATAATAAATAGTAGGCATGCTAAAATTGAAACGGAAATCTAATTGATTCGTTAGAAATCCGTAATTAATGGGACTTTTGTTGTTTTACGGATCGCTGCCCCGAACCAGGAAGTAGACTTCCTTTTACGGTCCGTGAGGCCAACAATTTGCGTTAGGATCGTTAGAAATTCTTAATTATTAATTAATTAATTATTGTACTACTCACCCTGTCTTCTCCCCCTCATTTCCTTCCCGCCTTCATTCAGCTTCTTCTTTTTCCCGCATTTCTATGGGGAACTGGAAGTGACGCTGCTGCTAGGTAGAGGCAATGCATTCTGGAAAGTGATTCACACACACACACGCGCGCACGCTTCTCCTCCTCTCTCTCCAGGCTTCCCCCCCTCCTTCTCTTCCCCGTTGCTCTGCTGCCATGCATGCCCCATCGCAGGGGCCTGCTTCACACACACACACACACACGCGCGCGCTTCTCCTCTCTCCAGGCTTCCCCCTCCTTCTCTTCCCCGTTGCTCTGCTGCCATGCATGCCCCATCGCAGGGGCCTGATTCACACACACACACGCGCGCGCTTCTCCTCTCTCTCTCCCGGCGCTCTCTCAGATGCTTCTCTTCCCCGTTGCTCTGCCTTGCCCCATCGCAGGGACCAGCTTCAGCCCTCCAGGTACGTGTTTTGGACTTCAACTCCCACCATTCCTCACAGCCTCAGGCCTCTTCCTTTTCCTCTCAGCCTGGGCAAACTTGGGCCCTCGCTCCCTCAGGATCGGGGTGAGAGAGAGGCAGCGAGGAGCGACGGGGCTCCTCCTCCTTTTCTTTTGCTGCTTCCAAGAATAGAATACCCCCCTCCCTCCCTCCTTCCCTCCCTCCTTCCTATTTGGAGAGTCCCATCTAGAATTCAGTGTGGTTTATTCACGTTTTGGCCTACAACTCCCAGAAATCCCAGCCAATTTACCAGCTGTTAGGATTTCTGGGAGTTGTAGGCCAAAACCATCTGGAAAGCGCATGCTCTGGCATACGAATTTCTAACGAATTTCGTTAGTACTTAAGTTACATTTCCGAAAATTTTGGGAATTTTTTTGTCTTTGATATACTAATAACCCCCCCATTTGATTTTAGAATCGCCATTTTTCGATTTGTTATCATGCCTAATAAATAGAGTAAAATAATGCATGTAATAACAATAATAGAGTGAAATAATGCATGTAATAATAATAAACAGAGTAAAATAATACATGTAATAATAATAGAGAAAACATAAATGTAATAATCATAATAGTAACAGGGTAAAATAATACATAGTAGTGGAGTCTGTGTCTACTTCTTTCCCTGAAAGCGCATGATGCTCTCTGTCCCCCTGATGAAAGAACATTTGCAAGGTTCAAAAAGGATTCATGGTATAGATATATTGGCCTCATGAGGCTTGGAAATAACATTCCAGGTCTTTCCAGCCTTGGCAGCTCATTGTTCGATCTGTTCTGGGTTTAGGATCTCAAAATGGCGCAGGAAGAAGCGGAGAAGGCCTTTGCGGCGACGGAGCGGGAAAGGGTCCTGAGGCTGGCCGCCGAGCAACAGCTCTCTTTGTTGCCGAACACGCAGCCGAGGGACCGGGATGTGATGGCGGCTCTCGAGGAGAAGGACAGGTGAGGCCCTGCTTTCCCGGGTCATCCTGATTTTTCTTGTTTTCCTGCTCAGATCCAACAAGGAAGCCTGACTTCTCACTCCGAGACTGAGCGGTGGCAAGGCCAAGGTCGAGAGCACCATGGCCTGCCTCATCTTTTCCGTCATAGTATCAATTTCCTTTAATATCCAGCATTAAATTCTTTAAAATCTTTAGAAAAACCTTTTTCAAAAGTCTGTGCTATTGATATTTGAGTTTATTTTTTTAAGTTTATTTATATTATTTTATTTAAGTTTATTTGTATTCTATTTATTCATTTTATCTTGGACTTTAGTATTTATTTGTTGTTTATTTTATTTTATCTGCTTAATTGCATTAATGTTATACATGTATTAAAATTATTTTTTATTTAAATAAATAATTTTATTTATTATTTATTTACTAGCTGAGGACCCGGCTGAGGTGCCCGGGTTATTTGAGGAAGGC
Organism: Anolis apletophallus; assembly: GCA_030556195.1. Taxonomy (NCBI): domain Eukaryota; kingdom Metazoa; phylum Chordata; class Lepidosauria; order Squamata; family Anolidae; genus Anolis; species Anolis apletophallus. The sequence goes on along the minus strand of JARBWK010000018.1, from coordinate 4,341,643 downwards.
ATTGTGTGCCAAGGTTGGTTCCTATTAAATGTTTATGTGGCTTGCAGTGGTCTCAGGATCTTAGTGAAGGTACTGCAAGTCCCATCGGCCATGGTCCACCCCCCTCCCAACAGCACCAGGATGTAGAGTGGGTCATGGGGGCTCTGTGTGTCACATTTGGTCTTGATCATTCTCTGGATGAGGGTTGCAGTGGTCTCTGGAAGTGGGGGAAGGTACTGGAAGTCCCATCATCCATGGTCCCCCGTTCTCAAAACTGCACCAGGATGTAGATGGGGGCTCTGTGTGCCAAGTGTGGTCTTGATCAGTCATTGGATGAGGGTGGCAGTGGTCTCAGAAAGTGAGTGAAGGTACTGCAACTCCCATCGTCCGTGGTCCGTCCCACTCAAAGCTGCCCCAGGATGTAGAGTGGGTCATGGGTACTCTGTGTGCCAAGTTTGGGCCTGGTCTTTGATTTGTAGGGGCTGCAATGTTCTGTGGGGAATGAATCGGGTGAAGGTACAGTAAATCCCATCATTTTTTAGTCATCCTGCCGTAAACCGCAGCAGGTTTGTAAAGTGGGCCACTGGGCCTCTGTGTACCACGTTTGGTCCTGATTTGTCATTGGTGTGGGCCACAGTGCTCTAAGGAAGTGAATTAAAGTACTGCAAGTCCCATCACCTCAGGGGGTCTGTGTGCCAAGTTTGGTCTTGTTCTGTCATTGTTGGGGGCCTAGTCAGGAAAATCAAGTTGAGGAAACCTTGCTGTCAATTTTGTCAATTTTGGGCCTGGTCTGTGATTTATAGGGGCTACAGTGTTGTTTGGGAAGTGAATGAGGTGAAGGTACTGCAAATCCCATCATTCGTGGCCCATCCTGCCCTAAACCACACCAGGTTGTGAAGTGGGCCATTGGGCCCCTGTGTGCCAAGTTTGGTCCTGATCTGTCATTGCTGTGGGCCGCAGTGGCTGACTGCCTGAGGGTTTTCCTTTTCCCTCTGAGTCACCTTAGAATGTGGATGGCCAATCGGAGTCCTTTATGCAAATACCATTTTAGTGCCAACCAATCCCCTCTGTCTGGGGCCGTAGAATGTTGGAGTTCTGAGGCTGGCCAATCAGTGTCCTTTATGCAAATAATCCCACAGTGGCAACCAATCGAAACGCTGGCATGTATTCCTCCCTCTGCACCACCGCCCGCAAACACTGACTTTTATTATATACATAGATAGATAGATATAATGTAGTATAATATAATATGATATAATATAGTATAATGGTATGGTATAATATTGTATATGCATATAATATGGATAATATAATGTAATACAATATAATACTACTAATAATAAGATATTATAATTGTATATTTATGTTACATGTAATATTACTAATACCACATTGAACTATAACAATTATATCGCAGTATTATTAGTAATATTGCATGTAACCCAAAATATATAGTTATAGTATCATGTTATTATTATTAGTGATAATATATTGCATTACATTACAACATTATCAATATTATATGTATACACAATATATTATATCATACTATATTATACTATACTATCAAATGCAACATACTATGTCATTGTCACAATACAACGATTACATATCACATTGTATTATAACAAATTATATCGCAATATTATTAGCAATATTACATGTAACTTAAATATACAATTTTTTATTTTATTTATATATATATATATATATATATTTATTTATTTATTTATATTCCGCCCTTCTTACCCCGCAGGGGACACAGGGCGGATTACAATGTACACATTACATTTAGACACACAAACACACAAGACAGACAGAGGCAATTTAACATCTGGCCACCAGGGGGAGCTGTCGCACTCCTTAATTCCTCAGCATGTTTCCTGGAGATCTTTTTTATGGCCTCGTAAATCAATTAAATTAAGCCTCCCCACTAAGTGGTACCTTAATTTCCTACTTTACAGATGGAACTGTCTTTCGGGTTGCAAAGGTCGACAACAGGCTACACAATAGGTCAAGAGCCCACCTCGACCCGGGCAGGCCTCGAACTCATGACCTTCTGGTCAGTAGAGATCTTATGCAGCTGACACCCAGCCAGCTGCGCCACATTATGATAATATCTTATTATAATAAGTAACTGGTAAAGGTCTCTTATTGTTATCAAGCAGAGGCTGAATGGCCATCTGTCAGGAGTGCTTTGATGGTGCTTTTCCAGCATGAGGGTAGAAGGGGGTTGCCACAGACTACGCCACAGCAACGCGTGTCCGGGTACAGCTAGTTATACTATAGTATACCATATTATATTTTACTACATTATATTATAAATAATAAATAAAAATATTTATTTGAATAAAAATAATTTTCATACATACATACATATATATATATATACTAGCTGTACCCGGCACGCATTGCTGTGCCCTATTTAGGAGATGTGAGAAAGTCTGAGTATGTAAGGGTTGGAATTGTTTCTGTGGGAAGTGATTTGGGTGTTTGTGTTTGTGCCTCAGCCCTTTGCCTTATCCTCCTCTGACAGTTTATTATGGGTCGGAATGTTCATGTTGGCTGGCCAGTACAGGAGTTATGCAAATCTGCCCTTATTGGCAGCCAATCATGTTGTCAGAATGTAGAGGCTGGGAGAGTCGTTGGCAGCCCCGGAGGATGCTGGGAAATGTAGGTTTTTTTAACTCATTGTTTTGGGGGCCTTTTAGGCTTTGGGGGGGAAAGTTTCTTTGCTACAAACGTACCTTGCTTGAGGCCTATTTCTGTTGGCAAGTTTGGTGTTTCTGCGTTGTAAGGTTTCTCTGTTTGGGACGGTCTTTCCATGACGACTCTTCCTTTATATATATAGATGTATATAAAATAAAATTAATGCAATTAAGCAGGTAAAATAAAATAAACAAAAAATAAATACTAATGTCCAAGATAAAATAAATAAATAGAAAACTTAAATAAAATTAACTCAAGATGACGAGCTGCGGCATACCTTTTTTGACTTTCAACTTGCTGTATCCGTATTGTAACATTTCTGCCTCGACTCTTCAGGCGTATAGAGCAGCTGAGCTTGTCCCTGAAAAGCCAAGAAGCCCTGATCCAGAGCCTGGAAGAGGTCGCGTCCCAGAGGCGGTCGGCGGAGGAGAGATTGCCAGCGGAAGAAACCCAAGGCCTGACAGCGGCTTTGATGCGAGAGGAAGCGCAGGAACCAGAGGTGAGCGGCCCGCTCTCCGAAGCACAGAGGCTATTTCCAAAATGCTGGTGTTACCTCCCCTCTGAAGCTGACCGCTCTTGGCTTGTTCTCTTTTCCTTTTGATGAATCGCTAAGACGTGATGGCTCCAGTGGGCATTAGGGCTGAACTGAGCACTACTTTGAGGGTCTGTTCTTGAGAAATAGTTTCTGTGATGGCCGTGGCGTGCCTTTAGCAACCTGGAAGGTCGATACTGCGAGGCAGGTATCCCCGTGGGTACATTGACCTAATCCGCTTAGTCGAAGGCAGGTTTTTGGGCTGAGATGAAGGATTACGATTAAAGATTGCTATTTATTTATCATGTCAGTAGCGAATTGAGACTACAGTCATCCAAACCATTAAGCTCCACTGGCTGGCAATTAGCTTCTGAGCACAATTCAAAGTGCTGGTCTTAACCTATAAATCCCGATATGGTTCTGGCCCAGTTCTCCTGTCCGAAAGTGTTCTCCCCTATGAACCATCAAGGACGCTAAAATCTTCCGGAGATGCCCTGCTCTCGGTCCCACCATCTTCGCAAGCGCGTTTAGTGGGAATGAGGGACAGGGCCTTCTCTGTGGTGGCCCCTTGGATATGGAACTCCCTCCTGAGCAGGATCAGATCCGCCCCCTCCCTCGTGTCCTTTAGGAGGCTAGTGAAATTCTGGCTTTGGAAGGAAGCATTCCCAGAATAAGGACCAAGACTGTTTTTAGACAAAGTTTATCTATTATATAAAGGAGGTCCCGTCATGGAACGACCGTCCTAGGCAGAGAAACCTTACAAGGCAGAGACACCAAACTTGGCAACAAAAATAGGCCTCAGGCAAGGAAGGTTTTTAGCAAAGAAACTCCCCCCCCCAAAAAAAAACCTAGAAGGCCCCCAAAACAATAACAAAAAAAACCTACATTTCCCAGCGTCCTCCATGGCTGCCAACGAATCTCCCGGCCTCTACATTCTGACAACATGATTGGCTGCCAATGAGGGAGTATTTGCATAACGCCTCTATTGGCCAGCCAACATGAACATTCCACCCATAATAAACTGGCAGAGGAGGATAAGGCAAAGGCCTGAGGCAGTCGCCAACACAAACACCCAATTCACTTCCCACAGAAAATTTAAACCCCTACAAATCACAGACCATGCCCAAAATTGATAGTAAGGCTTCATTAACTTGATTTCCCTGACTAGGCCTCACTTAATGGGATGCTGTTTATGCTCTGAATTGACAGCAAGGCTTCATTAACTTGATTTTCCCGACTAGGCCTCAGCTCATGGGACATTGTGTATGACCTGAATTGACAGTAACCTACCTTGGCACACAGAGCCCCTATGACCCACGCTACATTCTACTGCAGTTTGGAGGAGGGTGGACCATGGATGATGGGATTTGATGTACCTCCATGGATTAAGGGGTTTGTAGTACTTTCAAACCCTTCATTCCCCAAAGACCACTGTGGTCCAGAACCAAGACCGATAAAGACCAAACTTGGCAAACAATGCCCCCCATGACCCACACTCCATCCAACTGCAGTTTAGAGGAGGGCACACCATGGATGATGGGATTTCAAGTACCTCCACTCACTTCCAAAGTACCCCACCCACACAAGCATCAACCTCTACATCAACACAGCAGACGGAAAGACAAAAAACATTGTATATCCACAAGCTCTGCAGAATGCCAGCAACACCACACACCGACAACTCCCCAGGACTCCAACATCCCACCCACCAGAACAACCCACAACGACACAGCCATGACCCCACCAAGACCATAAGTAACATCAATTCCAACCCTTACATACTCAGACTTTCTCGCTTCTCCAAAATAGGGCACAGCAACATGTGCCGGGTACAGCTAGTGACCACATATATGGATTGAGGTGAATTGATTTTATCTGGCAATTTGGTTTTAATGTATTTTTTCTATATGTATTTTATCTATATGTGTTTTAACTTTGTATTGTTGTATGATACCCAAAATCTGTGGTATTGGGGACTATATTTTCAAGTCCTCATTGTAACGATTTCACGCTTTGGCCCGGACTGTGAAGAACCCACTCGGGTATCTTTTTGTCATTTACAACTTGGCTGTTTCGTTCTCGTAGGCTCTCGGTCCAGAATTCAGCAGCGAGAAAGCCGACTTGGAGAAAAAGATTCAGGTATGTCATGGCACCCTTCCCAGGGCCGGCGCTCGCTTCTCCTCCTCTTGTATGTTTTAGGGGAGGAAAATCAAAAATCTGGGTCTGAGTAGTCTACAAAAGTTAAAATAGATATATTTGAGCTTAAACCTTTTACTCCCAGCAGCTAAGAATATGGATGCATAGTGACCCAATGTGTGCTTTCCTCCGGTCCTCCTTTTTACCTCCCTCTTTTCCGTATAAGGCCGCGGTGGCCTGCTGCGGCAGCCTTATGATGAAAGGACTGGGGAGGAAGGAGAGCCCGGGCAGGAGAAACTTGCCTTCCTCTCCCCTCCTCTCCTCTCGGCACAAGGAACTGGCTGCAGCTGGGTTGCTGTGCCGAGAGGAGAGGCCCAGCAGGTAGGCGCATAGCTTCTAAATCTGCCCGCCTCACTTCTCTCAGCACTGTGCCGAGAGGACAGGACAGGTGAAGCGAGGCTCAGGGCTTCTACCAGCTGCGTGCCTCCTCCCCTCTGGGCACAGCGACCCAGCTGTGTTGCTCTGCCAAAGGAGGGGGCTGTGGAAGGTGTGCATCTGATGAGCCATGCACCTTCCTCTCCTCCCTTCTGGGTTGCTCTGCCGAGAGGAGAGAGAAAGAGCGGAGAAAGCATGTGCCCTCTCCTCCCCTCTCGGGACAGCGGCCCTACTGGATTGCTCTGGCAGGGAGGTGTGCGGCTTATGAGCCATGCACCTTCCTCTCCTCCCCTCTGGGCCCAGCAACCCATCTGTGATGCTCTGCCGAAGGAGGAGGCCTGGAAGGTGCGCGTCTGATGAGCCATGCACCTTCCTCTCCTCCCTTCTGGGTTGCTCTGCCGAGAGGAGACAGAAAGAGCGGAGAAAGCATGTGCCTTCACCTCCTCCCCTCTCGGCACAGCAACCCAACTGGATTGCTCTGGCTGATGAGCCATGCACCTTCCTCTCTTCTCGGCACGGCGAACCAGCTGAGGTACTGTGCTAAGAGGAGAGGAGCAGCCTGGGCACAGAGACCCAGCAGAGTTTCTGTGCCGAGAGGAGAGGAGAAGAGAGGAGAAGCCATGCGCCTTCCTCTCCTCTCTCCTCAGCACAGCAACCCAGTTGTGTTGCTCTGCTGAAGGAGGAGCCCTGGAAGGTGCGCGTCTGATGAGCCATATGCCTTCCTCTCCTCCCTTCTCGGCACGGCGACCCAGCTGGGTTGCTGTGCTAAGAGGAGAGGAGCAGCCTGGCCCAGTGGGAAGGCGCGTGGTCCACCTTGTGCCTTATTCTCCTCCCCTCTAGGCACAGAGACTCAGCTGAGTTTCAGTGCCGAGAGGAGAGGAGAAGCCATGCGCCTTCCTCTCCTCTCTCCTCAGCACAGCAACCCACCTGTGTTGCTCTGCCGAAGGAGGAGGCCTGGAAGGTGCGCGTCTGATGAGTCATGTGCCTTCCTCTCCTCCCCTCGACACAGCAACCCAGCTGGGTTGCTGTGCTAAAAGGAGAGGAGCGGCTTGGCCCAGTGGGAAGGCGCGTGGTCCACCTTGTGCCTTATTCTCCCCCTCTGGGCACAGAGACCTAGCTGAGTTTCTGTGCCGAGTGGAGAGGAGAAGAGAGGAGAAGCCATGCACCTTCCTCCCCTCTCCTCCCCTCTGGGCACAGCAACCCAGGTGAGTTGCTCTGCCAAAGGAGTTGGCCTGGAAGGTGCGCGTCTGATGAGTCCTGTGACTACCTCTTATCCCCTCGGCACGGCAACCCAGCTGGGTTGCTGTGCTAAAAGGAGAGGAGCGGCTTGGCCCAGTGGGAAGGCCCGTGGTCCACCTTGTGCCTTATTCTCCTCCCCTCTCGGCACAGAGACTCAGCTGAATTTCAGTGCCAAGAGGAGAGGAGAAGCACAGCAACCCACCTGTGTTGCTCTGCCGAAGGAGGAGGCCTGGAAGGTGCGCGTCTGATAAGTCATGTGACTTCCTCTCCTCCCCTCGGCACGGCAACCCAGCTGGGTTGCTGTGCTAAAAGGAGAGGAGCGGCTTGGCCCAGTGGGGAGGCCCGTGGTCCACCTTGTGCCTTATTCTCCTCCCCTCTGGGCACAGAGACCTACTGAGTTTCTGTGCCGAGAGGAGAAGAGAGGAGAAGCCATGCGCCTTCCTCTCCTCTCTCCTCGGCACAGCAACCAAGCTGAGTTGCTCTGCCAAAGGAGTAGGCCTGGAAGGTGCGCGTCTGATGAGTCATGTGCCTTCCTCTCCTCCCCTCTCGGCACGGCGACCCAGCTGGGTTGCTGTGCTAAGAGGAGAGGAGTGGCCTGGCCCAGTGGGAAGGCGCGTGGTCCACCTTGTGCCTTATTCTCCTCCCCTCTGGGCACAGAGACCTAGCTGAGTTTCAGTGCCGAGAGGAGAGGAGAAGCCATGCGCCTTCCTCTCCTCTCTCCTCAGCACAGCAACCCAGCTGTGTTGCTCTGCCAAAGGAGTAGGCCTGGAAGGTGCGCGTCTGATGAGTCATGTGCCTTCCTCTCCTCCCCTCTCGGCACGGCGACCCAGCTGGGTTGCTGTGCTAAGAGGAGAGGAGCAGCCTGGCCCAGTGGGCGCTCTCAGGGCCCAGGCCAGGTCCCGCTCCTGTGGCAGGCCCGAGGGGTGCTGCTTCAGAGAGGACCCCAGGTGGCGAGGTCCGAGCAGGCTCCTTTTTGTGGGGCGCTCGTCCCAATGCAGCGGAGGAGAAGGAGAAGGCGATAACAGCTGAATCGCCTCCTCCTCCGTCGCCCCTGCATTGAAAGCCAAAAGGAGGCCTGGACTGGAAGAGCCTGGACTGGAGCTGGAGGAGGCCTGGACTGGAGGTGGAGATTCAGCTGAATCGCCTCCTCAACCTCCGGCCCCATGAGCCAAATGCAATCATCAAAAGAGCCACACCTGGCTCGCGAGCCATAGGTCCCCGACCCCTGATCCCTGCTTCGCGGATTTTCACTTTTCGTGAGTGGTCTTGGAACAAAATACCCGCGATAAGTGAGGGAACACTACAAGATTTTATTTTTTTGAGGGATGGGAGGGATATTCAGCTCTGAAAGGCCACCTCCTGGAGTCTAAAGTAGTTAAGCCCAGCTTTGGCTTATTATACCATCTGCTCTTCTAAAGGTCACTGTTTTTTCCCCCAAATCTCCAGTCCCTTCAGGAGGAACTTTGCGAACGGGAGACGGAACTTTCTGCCGAGAGGAGAAACGCTCTGAAACGCGACAAAACGATCCAGGGATTGACCCTTGCTTTAAAAACCAAGGAAAACGAGGTATGTGGAATCGGCTTCTGAAACGGCTAAACTGTGTGCGCCCAACGAATAGTCTGAAAGAAGTGGAAGGGAGATGTGGCGTGAAAGCTTTGGGATTAGACAGTTTGGTCTTGATCAGTCATTGGATGAATGTCACAGCGGTCTCAGAAAGTGAGTGAAGGTACTTCAAGTCCCATCATCCGTGGTCCGTCCTCCCTCAAACTGCACCAGGATGTAGGGTGCATCTTGGGGGGGTGTCTGTGTGCCAAGTTTGGTCTTGTTCTGTCATTGTTGGGGGCCTAGTCAGGAAAATCAAGTTGAAGAAGCCTAACAATATCCCAGGAGCTGAGGCCTAGTCAGGAAAACCAAGTTAAGGAAGCCTTGCTGTCAATTTTGGGCCTGGTCTGTGATTTATTAGGGCTACAGTGTTGTTTGGGAAGTGTATCAGGTGAAGGTACTGTAAATCCCATCATTCGTGGCCCATCCTGCCCTAAACCCGATAATTTCCAACACTGCCTCGAAGCCGTTACTGGATGGCTGCGAGCCAGTAGGTTGAGGGTGAATCCGGCGAAGACGGAGATCTTGTGGCTGGGTCGCCCGGGTGATGTTAATGTCCAGCTTCCGAGCCTGGACGGTGCGGTGTTATGCCCATCGCCTTCCGTAAAGAGCCTGGGGGTCCATTTGGACTCCCAGCTGACCATGGAGGCCCAGGTCTCAGCGGTCAGCAAGATCGCTTTTTTCATCTGCGACAGGCAAGGAGGCTGGCCCCTATCTCTCCCGGAACGATCTGGCCACAGTGATCCAAGCCACAGTCATCTCAAGGCTGGATTACTGCAACGCGCCTCACGTTGGCCTTCCTCTGTCGGTGACCCGGAAGCTCAGGCTAGTGCAGAACACTGCCGCCCGGCTCCTGTCTGGGCACGCCAGCTGGCGCCCACATCACACCTGTTTTGCAGGATCTGCACTGGCTGCCAATTGAGCACCGGATCACCTTCAAAGTGTTGGTCCTCACCTTTAAGGCCTTACACGGCCTGGGGCCAGCGTATTTGAGGGACCGTCTCACCCCATATTGCCCTCCGAGATCACTTCGGTCTGAGGACTCCAATCTCCTGGAGATACCTTCAGCTAAACTCGCAAGGCTGACTGCTACCCGCCGGAGGGCGTTCTCTGTCATAGCACCTACGCTGTGGAACGCCCTCCCGGCCAGAACTCGGGCTATGAAGGACTTGCTCCCGTTTAGACGGGCCTGTAAAACATACCTGTTTAAGCAGGCCTTTGGTGAGTAAGTCCTGCCCATGCCCCGCCATCTATTCGTTCTTCTGAGGATGATGTGCTGTTCATTGTGTTAACTGTGTTATTAATTACTGTACTGCTGTTGTTTTTAATTGTTTTTAACTGCTTATTGCCTGTATTTTACTGTGCCCTTCGGCTCCTGTAAGCCGCCGCGAGCCTCAGGGAGTCGGCGGCATAGAAGCCCGAATAATAAAATAAAAATAATAAATAAAATAAAACCATTGGGCCCTTGTGTGCCAAGTGTGGTCCTGATCCGTCATTGCTGTGGGCTGCAGTGACTGACTGCCTGAAGCCTTTCCTTTTCCCTCTGCGTCACCTTAGAATGTTGGAATGTAGATGGCCAATCAGAGTGCTTTATGCAAATTCTCCCTCCGTGGCAAGCAATCCCCTCTGGTGCCTTGGAATGTTGGAGTTCTGAGGCTGGTCAATCAGAGTCCTTTATGCAAATGATCCCACAGTGGAAGCCAATCAGAAAGCTGGCACATATCCACAAACACACATACAAACATTCTATTTTATTATATAGATAGATATAGATATAGATAGATTTGGTTTTTGGGCCTGGCCTCACATGAGCCGCCCCGAGTCCCCATTGGGGAGATGGTGGCGGGGTATAAATAAAGATTATTATTATTATTATTATTATTATCATTAAGGGGAAAAGTGGGGGAGACAAATGCGTCGCCAGCTTCTTTTCCACCTCTTATCCCACTTCGTCTTTGCTTTCTTTCCGTTCTATTTTTCCCTTCCCAAAGAATGAAGACCTCGGTTCTGAAATTGAAGGTTTGACTGCGTCGTTGGCCAAAGCCAGAGAGACCAACCACAAAGTTCAGATGCAGAAATTCAAGGTGAGGTGTTCAGAGTGATTCTGTGGGGTGGTCATTCATGAAGCTTTCAAGCCCTTTCACATAAAGGGATTATCTTTGACACTTAAACTTAAGTTTTTGTGTCTGCCACAAACTACTGTATATACTCGAGTATAAGCTAACCTGAATATAAGCCGAGATACCTAATTTTATTACAAAACAATGGGAAAACGTATTGATTCGAGTACAAGCCGAGGGTGGCAAATGCAGCAGCTACTGGTCAATTTCAAAATAAAAATAGATACCCATAAAATAATAATAGTAATAATGACAATAAAGAAAAGCAAAGAATAAATGTAAAAATAATAGAGTAAAATAATGAATGCAATAATAATAAGTAAAGTAAAATAATAAATATAATAATAATAACTAGGATAAAATTATAAATGTAATAATAACAACAAAGAGAAAAAATAATAAATATAATAATAGAGTAAAATAATGAATGCAATAATAATAAGTAAAGTAAAATAATAAATATAATAATAATAACTAGGGTAAAATTATAAATGTAATAGTAACAACAAAGAGAAAAAATAATAAATATAATAGAGAAATAATGAATGCAATAATAATAAGTAAAGTAAAATAATAAATATAATAATAACTAGGACAAAATTATAAATGTATTAATAACAACAAAGAGAAAAAATAATAAATATAATAATAGAGTAAAATAATGAATGCAATAATAATAAGTAAAGTAAAATAATAAATATAATAATAATAACTAGGACAAAATTATAAATGTAATAATAACAACAAAGAGAAAAAATAATAAATATAATAATAGAGTAAAATAATGAATGCAATAATAATAAGTAAAATAAAATAATAAGTATAACAATAATAACTAGGGTAAAATTATAAATGTAATAGTAACAACAAAGAGAAAAAATAATAAATATAATAGAGTAAAATAATGAATGCAATAATAATAAGTAAAGTAAAATAATAAATATAATAATAATAACTAGGATAAAATTATAAATGTAATAGTAACAACAAAGAGAAAAATAATAAATATAATAATAGAGTAAAATAATGAATGCAATAATAATAAGTAAAGTAAAATAATAAATATAATAATAATAACTAGGACAAAATTATAAATGTATTAATAACAACAAAGAGAAAAAATAATAAATATAATAATAGAGTAAAATAATGAATGCAATAATAATAAGTAAAGTAAAATAATAAATATAATAATAATAACTAGGATAAAATTATAAATGTAATAATAACAACAAAGAGAATAAAATAATAAATATAATAATAGAGTAAAATAATGAATGCAATAATAATAAGTAAAGTAAAATAATAAATATAATAATAATAACTAGGACAAAATTATAAATGTATTAATAACAACAAAGAGAAAAAATAATAAATATAATAATAGAGTAAAATAATGAATGCAATAATAATAAGTAAAGTAAAATAATAAATATAATAATAATAACTAGGATAAAATTATAAATGTATTAATAACAACAAAGAAAAAATAATAAATATAATAATAGAGTAAAATAATGAATGCAATAATAATAAGTAAAGTAAAATAATAAATATAATTATAACTAGGATAAAATTATAAATGTAATAAAAATAATAAATGTAATTATTTATTTATTTCAGGATTTTACCCCGCTCTTCTCAACCCCCGAGGGAGGGGGGACTCAGAGCGGCTTACAGTAAGGCACACTTCGATGCCCACACAGTAACAATATAGAACCCCAGAACCCTTCAACAATTAAAATACATTAAAATACATTAAAATACAATTACCTAAACATCATGCACATTCATTCCAGATTAAAACAATGTTCTGTCCATAAAAGCATTGGCTCTATTCATCCACTTTCCATTAAATCCCATCTAAAGTGCTGCCTTGTGCTGGTGTGCAAATGCCTGGTCCCACAGCCAGGATTTTACTTTTTTCCTGAATGCCAGGAGGGATGAGGTGGATCGTACATCGATAGGGAGCGCATTCCACAGGCGGGGAGCCACCACCGAGAAGGCCCTCTCCCTCGCCCCCACCAGCCGCATTTGAGAAGTAGGTGGGAGCGAGAGCAGGGCCTCCCCGGATGATCTTAGATTATGAGGTGGGATGTAACGGCTGATGCGTTCGGACAAGTAAGCTGGGCCAGAACTGTATAGAGCTTTAAAGGTCAAAACCAGCACTTTGAATTGAGCCTGGAATTGGACAGGCAGCCAGTGGAGCTGACACAACAGGGGGTGGTATGCTCCCTGTATGTAGCTCCCGTTAGTAATCTGGCTGCCTCTTGCTGGACTAATTGCAATTTCCGAACTGTCTTCAAAGGCAGCCCCACGTAGAGTGCGTTGCAGTAATCTATTCGGGATGTGACCAGAGCGTGGCCGACCGTAATGACAACAAAGAGAATAAAATAAGAAATGTAATAATAATAATAGAGTAAAATAATGAATGCAATAATAATAAGTAAAGTAAAATAATAAATATAATAATAATAACTAGAGTAAAATTATAAATGTAATAAAAATAATAACAGAATAAAATAATGTAAATGTTTCATTAATAAAAAATAGAATAAAATAATAAATGTAATAATAATAGAGTAAAATGAATGCAATAATAAGTAAAGTAAAATAATAAATATAATAATAACTAGAGTAAAATAATAAATGTAATAATAATAAGTAGAGCAAAATAATAAATGTAATAAAAATAAAAATAGAGTAAAATAATGTATATTTATTTATTTATTTTTTCTTTCGGCTTCTAGACCGCTCCCTCTAGAAGCTCGGAGCCGTTTACAACAGGTAAAAAACAGGCGTAGAACTGACATTATAGAACAACGGTGTAAAAGCAGATAAGCAATGATTTAATCTAAAACATTACTAGCGCTAAAATAATTCTAAAACTAAGCTAAACTACACAGAAAGCATAACAGTTACTCAACTGGAAAAGCCAGGCGAAAAAGAGCCGTCTTTCAGGCCCGGCGAAAAGAGGACAGTTCCCTGATACCTCTGACTTCCTCAGGTAGGGCATTCCATAAGGTTGGTGCCACCACAGAGAATGCTCTTTGTCTTGTTGAGGACACGTGGAGTTGCCGGATGGAGGGGACGTTGAGAAGATTTTGTACACCGGAGCGTAGGGATCTCTGGGGACAATATAGTGAAAGGCGGTCCCTCAAGTACACTGGCCCAAGACCATACAAGGCCTTAAAGGTTAACACCAATACCTTGAAGGAGATCCGGTGCTCGATGGGCAGCCCGTGCAGTTGCCGCAATATTGGTGTAATATGGCATCTCGCCGGTGCCCCGGCGAGAAGGCGTGCCGCGGCATTCTGCACTAACTTGAGCTTCGGAATCATCCCCAAGGGTAGGCCGATGTAAAGGGCGTTACAGTAATCCAGTCTCGAGATGACCGCCGCCTGGATCACCGTGGCCAGGTCGTTCACGGAGAGGTAGGGTGCCAGCCGCCTAGCCTGGCGCAGATGGAAAAATGCGACTTTGCAGGCCGTGGAGACCTGAGTCTCCATGGACAGCAGTGGATCCAATTGGACTCCCAAGCTCTTTACTAGCGATGACGGGCATAGAGCCTCGCCATCCAGTGTAGGCAACTGGCTCTTCCCCCCACCCGGATGGCCCAGCCCCAAGATCTCCGTCTTCGAGGGATTCACCTTCAATCGGCTGGATCGTAGCCATCTAGTCACGGCTTCAAGGCATAGATGGAAAGAATCGGGTACGGAATCTGGCCGGCCCTCCATCCTCAGCACCAGCTGGGTGTCATCAGCTTACTGGTGACACTCCAGCCCAAAGCTGCGCACCAACTGGGCCAGGGGACGCATGTAGATGTTAAATAATAGAGGGGAGAGGATCGCTCCCTGGGGGACCCCACAATTTAATGGGAGTCTCCCAGAGACGACCCCCTCCCTCGCCACCCGCTGTCCCCAATCCTGAAGAAAGGAGGAGACCCATTTAAGGGCCGTCTCCCTCACCCCTGAAGCGGTTAAGCGGTGGATCAGCAATGCGTGGTCTACAGTATCAAAAGCTGCCGTGAGATCTAATAACACGAGCAGCGCTGATCCACCCTGGTCCAAGTGGCAGCGCAGCTGGTCTGTGATGGAGACCAGTACAGTCTCCGTCCCATGCCCCAAACGGAAACCGGACTGGAAGGGGTCTAAGCCAGCTGTGTCATCTAAGAACTGCTGCAGCTGTCCCGCTACTGCCCTCTCAATTACCTTGCCCAGAAACGACAGATTTGAAACCGGGCGGTAACTGGAGGGGCCGAACGATCTAAGTTCGGCTTCTTCAGTAGCGGGCTCACCATCGCCTCTTTCAAACCCTCTGGGAAAACTCCTTGCTCAAGGGAGCAGTTGACTATGTTCTGCAGAGGGCCTCGTAACCTCTCCCAGCAAGATCTAATTAGCCAGGAGGGGCACGGGTCGAGGGAGCAGGTAGTAGGTCTGGCTGCAACTATGATCTTATCAACAGCCTCTACGTCCAGCAGGTGGAAACAATCGAAGGTGGGCCCCCCGAGTGGCGGCGGAGTCTCGAGTTCCTTTACTGTATCAATTGTGGCCGGGAGGTCCCAGCGAAGCAACGAGATCTTGTCTGCAAAATAGCTCTGAAAAACCTCAGCAGAGGGGCTCAGATCATGTCCATTTGGGAAATGTAATAATAATAAAAATAGAGTAAAATAATAAATGTAATAGCAATAATAAGTAGAGCAAAATAATAAATGTAATAAAAATAATAGTAGGGTAAGATAATGTAAATGTAATAATAATAAATAGAATAAAATAATAAATGTAATTAAATAATAATAATAATAGCAGTAAAATAAATAACTTTTACTTGAGTATAAGCCAAGGGGGACTTTTTCAGCCTAAAAAAAATCTGAAAAACTCAGCTTATACTCGAATATACAGTATATGGTATGTTGAATTGTTGGAGTGAGATATACATTGAAAAACAATTGCAAAATGTGCTGCTGGATGTCCCGCCAAGACAAAGTTTTTGCAGTTTAATACATGTTTTTGTTTAGAAAATGGCATTTATAACCCAGGGAAAAATGGTGTTACATAGTGTAATGATTTGTGGCTTGCCTCTTCTGCAAACCCTAATTTGGATAACAAGCCTGGCTTGCCTCCGACACATGAAAACCGCTTGTCGCCAAAGAGCTGGGGGAGAAACAGAAAATATAATGTAGTCGGGAAGGACTTCTAGGTTGTGCGAGGTGTGTTCACGGCTATAGAGGTCATTGCTTTTTGGTATAGGGTGCCGAAGACTCTCACGCCATCTTGGTAGAGAAAGAAAGCCTCCTGGCCGACTTGCGGTCCGAAAACCTGACCAAAGACACGGAGAACCGCAAGCTCCAAAGGCGGGTCAAGAGGGCTGAACAGGAGCTGAGCGATTTGCGTCTTGAGAGGGAGAAGCTGATGAAGGAGCTGGAGGAGGCCCAGCTGCAGAGGAGCAGAAGCGACAAGACCATCAACGTGAGTCTTCCCTTTCCTTTCTATGTTGAAAGAGGATATCAGTGTGGGAGAGGTGAATGTTGCCATTGGCCACCGTGATTGTTGGATGGCCTTGCAACTTCAAAGCCTGGCTGGTTGCTGCCTGGGGGAATCCTTTGTTGGGAGGCATTCGCTGGCTCTGATTAATTAATTAATTAATTAATTTACAGTATTTATATTCCGCCCTTCTCACCCTGCAGAGGACTCAGGGCGGATCACAATGCACATATACATGGCAAAGATTCAATGCCATAGACACACAACATATATAGACACAGAGGCTATTTAACTTTCCAGCTTCATGAGGGTATGTTCGAATTCCGGCCACTGGGGGAGCTGTCCACTTGTGACACTGATGGAGTACTTCCTCATTCTTTTGCACGCTGCTGGAGATTTTTATGGCATCATAAATTAGTTGAATTAGCCTCCCCACATAAGCGGTACCTAAATTTCCTACTTGATAGATGCAACTGTAAAGGTCCACAACAAGCTAGACAAATGGTCGGGAGCTTACTCCGACCCGGGCAGGCTTCGAACTCATGACCTTTGGGTCAGTAGTGATTTTAATGTAGCTGTCTGTGGTGAAGTCATGTTTCTTTATTACAGGTTTTAAATATGGTTTATATATATATATATATATATATATATATATATATATATGTTGAAAGGGTAAAAACTTGGCAGACCCTAAAGGGTTAAGAAGGATATTAGAGTGCCCGGCCTCTGAGAAGTTCAGTTGCCATAGCAACAGGAGGCGGAGCCTAGCTATCCTTAGAATTTCCAGGTTTGAAATTCTTCAGTTAGTCAGGAGCAATTAGACTAGCTGGTAGCAGTTTTGGGAAGCTGCTGTTCTCTGTTCTGAGGATAATAGAAAAGGCTGTGTTTTGATACTGCAGAAAGGCAGTTAGGTTTAGAAAACCTATAAGAACCGCTGTTTGTAGGTTAGGCTGGTAAGCTAACCTAGAAGGTAAATAAAAGGCCTATTGTGGCAGAGTATCTATAATATTGTTGAGTCAGTGTTTGGAGAAATATAGTCAAACATTGTATTTAGAAACCTAGTAACCTTAAGATCTGTACCTCTAAGAAGATGTTGTAACCACCTAAGTCTTGAACTCTGAAACCTCCACGCTTAGAACATTGTTTGAGTAAACTTTACAGTTATTTAACAAAAATATTTCTTTTCGTTGTTCCTTCACATACAAGCCTCGAAAACAACTTCTTCTTAGTGGGTAGCCAAGTATGGTGAAAGATCCCGATTTTAGAGTTATTTTAATACTGGTCGCCATATTTTGTTCATTTTCATGGTTTCTTTCTTTGTGTTGGAATTGTGCAAATGCTTGTGGATTTCAACGGCTTCTCCGTGGTTGTGAGAGTGGTCTAGCATTTCTACGTCCTCAAATAACATGTTGTGTCCAGGTTGGTTCCTCAAGTGCTCTGCTATGGCTGACTTCTCTGGTTGAAGTGCCTTTCATGTTCCTCAATTCGTGCCAGGTCAATGCTGCTGCATTTTGGGGGTCCCTCTGTAGACTTGTCCACAGCTGCCTGGTGTATGGGAGACTCCCGCAGAGGTGAGAGGATCTCTCTTGTCCTTTCCTGAATGTAGTAGGCCGGGTTGATCCATTAAAAATGGTTCAAAACTCGCTTCAGATGCCGCTTTGAATCTGGTATACTTCCGAATTTTTTAGTGAAAATTTCGAAATTGATTTGGAATTAATTCCGCAATTCATAATTAATTCATTAATGGCGTCCGTGCATGCGCAATACGCGGAAACCTGCAAAAACCGGGTTTGAAAGCCCAGGTCTTCCCTCCACTTCTTTTTTTTTTTGTAATAATTTTTATTGAAAGTTTTGGTTACATATGGATAAAAGATAGAAAAAGGTTTTTGGGCTAGGAAAGGATAAGGGTCGAGGGAGGGAAGAGGGTTAGGGAAGGGGTGAGAATAGAGAGTGTTGGGGGTAACTGATTGGTCAGGGATCCCGTGAGGAAAACACTAGGCAAGGGTAGTGAGATAACATAGAAAAAAGAAAGAAAATAAAAGGAGGGGGGTCTTGTGGGCTTCCGTCTTCCTGGATCACTGGTTTTATTCTTATGTATCTGATACAGTTCTCTTTATTCTTTGAATTGTCACTTCTTTCTTTCTGTTCGTCTACTATCGTTGTATATCCATATCAGGTCTTCTTATATCTCTTGAAATCCGCGCGGGTACAGGAGTGGACTACGTCCTGGTGGCGAGTGCAGATGACATCCGCCGCCCGCGGGACGGGGGCTCGGCAGTCCTGGTCCTCCTGGATCTAACTGCGGCCTTGACACCGTTGATCATGACTTACTGCTCCACCGCCTGGCTGCCTCCGGGATCCAGGACAAGGCTCTGATCTGGTTGGGATCGTTCCTACGGGGCCGCTCGCAGCGGGTCGAGTGGCAGGGCCAGGTCTCTAGGAAATGCGGGTTGGAGTGTGGAGTTCCCCAGGGTGCCATCTTGTCTCCCACCCTCTTCAACATCTATGTCCAGCCCCTGGCCAGTATTGCTAGGAGCCATGGTTTCTGCTGCTACCAATACGCCGACGACACACAGCTGCTGCTGAAGCTCGATCCAGGGACATCATCGGTGCCGGACAGTTTCAGTCAAGGGCTGAGAGCGGTGACAAGCTGGCTCAGAGCATACAGACTCAAAATCAACCCGGCTAAAACGAGATTCTCTGGCCTGGCCGACCCGACCCTCACTCACCACTACCACTCTTCGGCGAGCCCCTATCCCGGCTCCGGCGATGAAGAGCTTGGGAGTGATTCTGGACGAGACTGTCGATGGAAGCCCAGATCCAGGTCGCAGCTAAGGGCGCCTTTTCCATCTTCGCCCAGGGCCCGACGGTTGGCCACCTATTTACCATCAGAGGCATTGAGAACTGTGATACATGCCACCGTCGTCTCGCGCCTTGATTATTGCAATGCCCTATATGCGGGCCTACCTCTGTCTACAACTCGGAGGCTGAGGCTCATTCAGAACGCAGCGGCCAGACTCATCTCTGGGGCATCTGTCAGAAACCATATCTCTCCAATTTTAAAAGATCTTCATTGGCTGCCCACAGAGTTCAGAGTGATTTACAAACTTATGGCGCTCACCTTTAAAGCACGGCATAATATTGGGCCAGCCTATCTGGGCGATCGGCTGACAGTCCAACGCACCGAGAGGCCAGCGCGTGCCATAAATGGTGATCGTATAGCCATCCCTGGGGTGAGAGAGCTCGGCTGATGGAGACCCGACGGAGAGCCTTCTCCGTGGTGGCTCCCCAGATCTGGAACACCCTCCCGCCTGCCCTCAGGGCCACATCGGCCCAAATCAGATTCCTATCGGACCTGAAAACCTGGCTCTTCTGCCAGGCATTTGGGTTTGATCGGACGCCTGGAGACTGAGCCTTTCTGGCGTGTGTACCTATGTTTTAAACTGTTGTATTTTTGGGTTTTTAAATGATGTAAGTCGCCCGGAGCACCAGTGGTGGAGGGCGACTCACAAATAATAAAGTTATTATTATTATTATTATTATCTTTTTATTATTATTGTTATTTTCTCTCCTATGTTTTTAAAACCCTTCAACCAAATGATTAGAGTGTCCATGTCCATTAGCTATTACTTGTCGATTAGGTAACTAGTTCTATTTGTTTCTTTTTCCCTGAGGTCTAAGCTAACCATTTTCTTTGGGGGATTCTACTTCTTCTTCATCCGCCTCTGGAGGATCACATTTCCAAAGTCCATAGTTTGTAGTCATCACTGTAGGGAGAGGGCATACTTTCTTTAGGTCATCTTTCTCTCTTCGTCTCACTTTTTCCCCTTGGCTTTTCCTTTCGTTGAAGCGCTTTCCAGTTCCGTTGGTTTTATTCTTCTTTGGAAGCTGAATGGGATTTCTTTGGAAGATAATGGTCATCCAAGTCTTGGTGGGCAATCTGACAACTTTCTGTGGCACAGCCCCAGTATTTTTAACTCTCTGTTGAGGCTCTAGCTGTTCCAATACTTCTTGCTTTTGCTTTTGATCTATATTTTTCTCCACTCTCACCGCCAATTCGCCTTGTATTGCTGGTTCCTTTTCCTTGTCATGTTTTATTCCTTTTTCTTCTTCGTACTCAGTCGTCAGCATAGTAGGCCCTTCTTTGATTGATACATCTCTCCCTAACTGAGGTTGCTCCTGAACCAGATTATTGTGCTCCTCTAGCCGATCTAGCATTATTTCCACCTTTTTTAGGGTCAGATCCTGCTTTTGTCCCAGCCTCTGTAACTCTCTCATAATATCCTATAAGCCAGTGTTTCCCAACCTTTTTTGAGCCGCGGCACACTTTTAAC
The DNA here is from genome assembly GCA_030556195.1 of Anolis apletophallus. Classification (NCBI taxonomy): domain Eukaryota; kingdom Metazoa; phylum Chordata; class Lepidosauria; order Squamata; family Anolidae; genus Anolis; species Anolis apletophallus. The sequence continues at coordinate 4,321,074 of JARBWK010000018.1, read as the reverse complement.
ATTAAAAAAATCTGGGGGCTAATGGCGAGGAGGGACGCACGACGAGGAGACTCCTCGGAGTGACGCGGGAAAAGAAGCTGTTGGAGGAAGAAAATCTCCCCGCAGACGCTCGAGACTGAAAGAGCGCTACCCGGTGCCCAGATTGTGCCTTCCCGGACAGAGACGGGCCCCCTCAAGGGACCTGGCGAGCCCGGGAAAGGTTGAAGAGGGCAATCGGAACAGCTGACTAGCGCGGCCAAGAAGTCTTGGTCATAACCTCCCCGTCCCAGCCGCTTTTAACACAGAGGAGAGACAGCGAACCAGAGAAGGAAGGAATCCCCGACCCATCGAGGAAAGAGAAAAGAAACAGACTTCGATAGAGGATACAAGTAAGGAGAGAACTTTAAATCCCCGATTACCCACAGTGTAAGAAAGTAAGTAGAAGAGAAGGGAAGATAAAGGAGGAGGTGGGGGTAGAGAGAGCGCGAGAAGGACGAAGAGAGAAATTGAAGAGGGAAAGCCCGAAGAGGAGGAGGGGGAGAGAGAGGAGAACGGAGGGCAAACAAAGAGAAGACTTACTGTAATGGCGGAACGCGGGGGAGAGAGCCACTGACGCCAAGGCGGCCGCATGAGGGAAAGGAGGAAAGTGACGTAGAGTGACGTAGAGGAAGAGGAGGGGCCGGAAACAAGAAAGAAACAACAAGAGGAAGCAAGAAGGAGGCCAAACCGGAGAGTTTCCACCCGCCCAAGCCCTAGAAAGGCAGAAAGAAGGCCTCGGAGTGAACAGAGCGGATCAACAAAGGGGACAAGACAGGTAAGAAAGAATATATCTATCTTACCGCCGGAAAATAAATAAATAAAAGTCCCATAACAGCTTATAACAGCTACAACAGCCTCCATCCCCTCTAGCAAACAGATATATTTAAA
>JARBWK010000018.1:4248336-4320068 GCA_030556195.1 Anolis apletophallus | reverse complement strand
AAACCAGAAAAATGGAAAGGGAATCCATTCATTTGATAATCATTAACAACGGAATGTTAGCAGATCCAAACGTTGTCAAACCTCTATTTTTTTTTTCGACTCGGGCACAACTGTTTCTGTACTACATCTTTAATTCAAACACCAGGGTGGTCAAACTGAACCACCAGGTGTCTCAATGGACGTACTGCTCCCACTTTATTTCCGTGTTCACACTTTATACTATATTCTTTTTCTTTTGTACTTGCTTTTTATATATTCGTTTCTAAAAACTTAATAAAGATGGATTTAAAAAAAAAAAAAAAAATCTGGGGGCACACCACCAACCAAAATGACACAAAATGACACTCTAACACAGTAAAGAACGGCTGGGGATGGTGGCCTGCTGGGAGCAGCTACTGGGAGTGCGAGCCGAGGAAGGGGCGGAGCCAGGCTGCGCCATGCCCGCCCCTACCCCTGGCTTCACCTCTCCCAGCAGCTGCTCAGCCTTGAGGGGGCAGTGCCAAGCCAGCGGTGGCAAAGCCAGCACAATGCTGGCTTGGCACTGTCCCTCAAGGCTGGAGCAGCTGCTGGGAGTACTGAAGCCGGGGGAGGGGGCGGAGCCAGGCCGCGCCATGCCCCACTCCCTCCCCTTGGCTTCAGCTCTCCCACAGAGGAGGAGCATGAGCGGTGGACGGGCTTCAGTGGGCGGGGCTTCTCCACGCGGCTTCAGCGAGCGAGGGCGAGAGTCATGGTGGGAGTCATGGCGGATTGGAGGCTGGCTGGGGAAACGGCCGAAGGAGGTGGCGCCCCGGTCTCTTCTTCTTTTTCTTCGCCACTGCCCTCCTTCCTCCTCCCCCAAGCAGCAGGAGTTCGGCAGGAGGAGGGGGGAAGGAAGGGGGGCAGAGAGCTTTTCTCGCGGCACAGCAGGAGGTCCGTCACGGCACACTAGTGTGCCACGGCACACTGGTTGAGAAAGACTGCTTTAGAGTTATAGTTGGTTGTTCTGTGTCTGGTCTCCTTCTTAGAGCTGGCATTGTTGTTGAGCAATTGGACTGCTTGGATAGAGATAAACTAGTCCTTGATCTGTTTTATTCCCCTCCTTTCCTGTGCCCCTGTTGTCTTTTCCCCCGTCACTTGAGTGATCCGTTCTTCCGTGGTGTCCCTGACCTGGTCGGATCCTCCGCTCTCCTTCTCCGCTGCTCAGCCTTGTCTCCAGCTCCCTCCTCCCCTGTTTCTTGCTTCTTGGGAGGGGTGTGTGTTATTTTTTGCTCCGCCCGCCCTCCGGTTCCGGATGTTCCTTCTGTCTGGATGTCCGACTCACTTCCGGTCTGCGCTTCTCCCTCCTCCCCTTGGTCGGAAAGGGTCCCGGTTGCGCAGTTCTCCCTGCTTCCGCCCGCCTTCGCGCCCTCTCCTGTGGTTGGCTGGCGCTTCCCGCCCTTGATGCCTTGGATTCTGGAGGGAGGTATTTCAGGTCGTTGTTTCAGGTCGCCATCTTGGGGCCTTTTTCTTTTATGGCTGCCTTATTTTTCTTTGTTCTCCCTTCCTGATTGGGTTCGTTGGGAGAGACGGGGGAGCTAGAATTCAGGAGGGCCGTCCCTCTGGCTGATTCTCTCCCGCCGCCCTTTTTGTCGGGCGTCTGTGGACCTCCCGCTGGGCTGGTCCTTGTCTTGGGGCTTGTGCGGACCGTCCTGATTCCCTTGCTCGGTCCCTTCCTGGCGGGAACCCTCCCTTGCTTACTGTCTCTTACCCCCTCCGTGGGACGGTTGTCTCCTCCTTTGCGTTGGGGTGGGCTGGGCAGGCAGTGATTGCGGGACAATTCCCGCTTCCCGTACTCCGATCCGCTCGCCTGATCGGGATGACACCGGGCCCACTCGGTCCCCCCCTCTTGAGGAGGGAGCGACCTTTGGGGCCTGCAGCGTTGACCCTCAGCTTCGCGTCTCCTTGGTGGGTGTGGGCCACCTGGAGAGGGGGCGAAAATCGCCCTCCGATCCGAGATACGGTTGATGCCTTGAGGAGCTGTCAAGGCACCCGACCTGCCGCCATCTTTGCCCGACCGGATGCCTTCCCTCCACTTCTGAACGGGGCCGTTCAGAAGCGGAGGGAAGACCTGGGCTTTCAAATACGCTTCTGAACGGCCCCGGTTTGAAAGCTCCATACCCTGCCTGGCGACGCACTATGGAGCGCGCGCGTTTGCCTAGAAGAGGAGCGTGTGCCGGAAAAATGCCGGCCTGTATGATGCAGCACTCCTGCTCATCTTTCCGGGTGTCGGTGAAGCGGGTTTCACCTGCCCGGGCCGAGGCAATGATGCCGGCCTTGCAAACCATTGAGTCCGTCAGCGTGGACTTCCCGTGGTCCACATGGGCGATGACAGACATGTTCCGGATGTTGGCCTTCTTGTCCATGATGGCCCGGATCTGATCAACTGTGTTCACCTACAAAAGAAGACACGCATCACCTTGGCAATAAGGCCAAGGGCGCCGCGACCTGGGTGCGCTTGCCCGCCAGCGAGAGGAACGTGCACGTTGCAAAACACCGGCTCCCACTCGCCGCCGGGCAGCTTGCCGAGGCCGCAGCTCAGACCGACGAAGAGGATGCGCCTGCGGTAGACCAGGGAAGGGTAAACCCTTTCTAAAAATGGCGACTTCTTTCTGAAAAATGGTGGCGACGGCTTTGAATTTGGTAATTCACTTCCGGGTTGCTTACAGCGGTTCAGAAACGTAATTTAGAATCGAATGTAATACGAATCTGATCAAGATACGAAAAACCTAACCAGGCCTAGAATGTAGCATTTGTGAGATTTTTTAAGTAGGTCTTTGCAGTATTGCACCAAACCACCAGAGGGGTATCTTGGTCCACGAATGAGCATCCAGGTGTCTCGCCCCCCGTCTCTGCGTAATCCACTGACTGAATAACATATGTGGTCTTGCATCTCCGCTGGTTCTCTGAGTTCCTTCCCTGCAGGATGAGCCTCTGAGAAACTACCCAGACAGCTTCCATCCTCATTTTGGCTGGCTCGGACGTCTGAGGAAAGCGGCTTGTGGCCTGGAGTGTGTGTTTTCTCAGCATCCTGCTCGCAGGCGTCATACTAATCCATCTCCATTCCAACACTAGAAAACTAGAAAGATCAATAGACGTGGCTGTAGTGTTAACAGCTCTATCTGTTTGTAGATTTGGATTTTGAAAGTACAACATGACAATCCAGGGCAGAGTGAAATGCAGCTTGCTGGATGTGGTTGGACTACAATTCCCATCAGCCGTAGCCAGCACGAGGAAGGAGGATGGGAATTGTAATCCAGCCACGGTTGATGGCATCTATATTGTGTTTCTTCTGTTGTAAGCCGCCCCAAATCCTTTTGGAGAGAGGGTGTGTGATATAAATAATAATAATAATAATAATAATAATTATTATTATTATACTAGCCGTCGCCTGCCACGTGTTGCTGTGGCCCAGTCTCTGTATATGTGTTTTGTGTGTATATATTTGTGTATATGTGTGTTTGTGTATATAGATCTGGCTTTGTACATGCGTTGTAATGTGTGTTTTTTTGGATTTTTGAGTCTCTTCAGCTGTGTTTTTATGAGTGATGGTCACTCGTTGGCCTGAGAGGTGTCTCTGTCCGAATTTGGTCCCAATTCGTCCAGTGGTTTTTGAGTTTACCGTGTTTCCCCGAAAGTAAGACAGCGTCTTACTTTCTTTCCCAAAAGTCCCACTATGCCTTACTTTCCTGCGTTCGGATCGGCTTACAGTGTGACTGCAGAGGGGCTGCAGAGAGCGATCGCGCGGTTTCCCTGCAGCCCCCTCTTCAGGAATGGAAGAAAGGCGGCTGAGAGCCCTCTGCCGCCTCTCTTCCATTCCCGAAGAGGGGGCTGCAGGGAAACCGCGCGGTCTCTCCTTGCAGCCCCTTCGGGAAAGGAAGAGAGGCGGCTTAGGAGAGCCCTCTGTGCCTCTCTTCCGTTCCCGGAGAGGGGCTGCAGGGAAACCGCGCGATCGCTCTCCTTGCAGCCCCCTCTTCGGGGAACGGAAGAGAGGCGGCTGAGAGCCCTCTGCCGCCTCTCTTCCGTTCCCCGAAGAGGAGGCCGCAGGGAGGGCGGCGGCGGAGGAGGAGGCGGGACCGAGTGACGCGGCGGCCGGGGGTACGGCTTACTTTCGGGGTACGGCTTATATTAGCCGACCCCTCTGACACCCCCGATATGTCTTACAATCGGGGGTGTCTTACTATCGGGGAAACACGGTATTTATTTATTGTATACCGCCTTTCTCAGCCCGTAGATATCCCGCCTTGTGTGCTTCGGACATAGATATCCCGCCTTGTGTGCTTTGGACTGGGTCTCCTGAGCCGACACTGCCCTATCATCACCACCCGGTGCTTCAAGGCCGCTGCTCACCTGGGTTTCCCTTAGGCACAGAGGGAGGCGCAGGGGCAGGCCTCTCCCTTCCGAAGCCGAAAGGCAGGCCGTGAAGGAAGGAAGGAAGAAGGCCTGAGAGCAGGAGAGGCCGAGGCAGAGTCCAGGCCAGGAGAGGAAGAAGGGAGGAGGCCCCAGAGCCGCCTCGGACCCAAAGCCTGAAGGAATCCTGAGCCAGAAGGGGAAAACAGGTGGCTGAGAGGAAAACAAAGCCCAACGCTTCTTTCCGGAAGCTCTCCACCTCCTCCGGAAGTGACCTCACAGGAAAAGGCACTGCCCGGCCCCTCCCCTCCTCAGCCTCCAACCAACCGCTTCTCCAGGAAGCCGAGGCCCCTCCCCTCCCTCGGGACTTCCGCCCTGAACAAACATGGTGGTGCTGGGCGGGAGACCCTTAGATAGGCGGGGCTTGCTTCTTGGCCGGCGTTGATTGGCCCTGCTGGCACCCCAGAGAGAGAGACGGAGAAACAGAGAGACAGAGAGAGAGGCAGGCTGCCCAGATGACTCCTGGCGGGGTGGTCGGTTCTTCCACGGCACACCTGATGATCGCTCACGGCACACCAGTGTGCCGCGGCACAGCGGTTGGGAAACACTGGTCTAGTTGTTCCATTTTCCTATGTTAGTTATTCTTCCCACAAACGAACATTACGTCTTTATTTATATAGATTACTAACTGTACCCGGCACGCGTTGCTGTGCCCTATTTAGGAGATGCGAGAAAGTCTGAGTATGTAAGGGTTGGAATTGTTGTTAGTTATGGTGTTGTTGGGGCCCTGGCTGTGTCGTTGTGGGTTGTTCTGGTGGGTGGGATGTTGAAGCCCTGGGGAGTTGTTGGTGTGTGGTGTTGCTGGCGTTCTGCATAGCTTGTGGATATACAGTGTTTTTTGTCTTTCCGTCTGCTGTGTTGATGTAGAGGTTGATGCTTGGAAGTTAACTTTGGAAGTGAGTGGAGGTACTTGAAATCCCATTATCCATGGTGTGCCCTCCTCTGAACTGCAGTCGGATGGAGTGTGGGTCATGGGGGGCATTGTGTGCCAAGTTTGGTCTTTATTGGTCTTGGTTCTGGGCCACAGTGGTCTGTGGGGAATGATGGATTTTGAAGTAGTACAAATCCCATTATCCATGGAGGTACTTCAAGTCCCATAATTCATGGTCCACCCTCCTCCAAACGGTAGTAGAATGTAGCGTGGGTAATAGGGGCTCTGTGTGCCAAGGTAGGTTACTGTAAATTCAGGCCATACACAATGTCCCATGAGCTGAGGCCTAGTCAGGAACAGCAAGTTAATGAAGCCTTACTGTCAATTCAGGCCATACACAATGTCCAATGAGCTGAGGCCTAATCGGGAGAATCAAGTTAATGAAGCCTTACTGTCAATTCAGGCCATACACAATGTCCAATGAGCTGAGGCCTAGTTGGGAGAATCAAGTAAATGAAGCCTTACTGTCAATTCAGAGCATAAACAGCATTCCATTAAGTGAGGCCTAGTCAGGGAAATTAAGTTAATGAAGCCTGAATTTTGGTGGTCTGTGATTTGTAGGGGTGTAAATTTTCTATGGGTAGTGAATTGGGTGTTTGTGTTTGTGCCTCAGCCCTTTGCCTTATCCTCCTCTGACAGTTTATTATGGGTTGGAATGTTCATGTTGGCTGGCCAGTGCAGGAGTTATGCAAATCCGACCTTATTGGCAGCCAATCATGTTGTCAGAATGTAGAGGCTGGGAGAGTCATTGGCAGCCCCGGAGGATGCTGGGAAATGTAGGGTTTTTTTTAACTCGTTGTTTTGGGGGCCTTTTGGGTTTCGGGGGAAGTTTCTTTGCTACAAACATACCTTGCTTGAGGCCTATTTCTGTTGGCAAGTTTGGTGTTTCTGCGTTGTAAGGTTTCTCTGTTTGGGACGGTCGTTCCATGACGGGAACCCCTTTATATAATAGATAGACTAGCTTGTGTACCTGGCGTTGCCTGGGTTATTCGAAGCCGTCATCTTTTTCTTTTCCAAAATGCATAAGGTTGTGAGGGAACCTGGTCCAAATACAAATCCAGAGGTCTCGTAAGAGCCAAAAGCATTCATTTTCAGCCCCATGCTGGCATTGTATTGTTCTTTTCTTACACCGACTTGAAAGGTTGTGCTGAAGGGACGGAGGAGACACGCCAGGAGGAACATCTCAAAGAGCACTGCCGTGAGAAGAAGGGCGCACCGAGCTCCGCCTGCGTCTCATTCAGGGCTCTGGATTTGGGGGCTGCCTCCTTTCGCAGCATTAAAGCCGCTGTCGCTAAAGTTCAATTTAAAAATAGCTCAAATGCCATCTGATGGAGCTAAGCTTCCCAAAGTGAAGATTACCCGGCCGCATGATGTGTGTGCAAAATCTACAGAAGTTGTGCGACCGCCCTCTTCCAAAGATGCTGCTTTAGATCCTCCCGGGAGAGCCTGCGATCTCAGCCAATGTCCCGAAGTGACGGAAACTTCATGATTCAAAGAATAGCCCCGATTAATAGGATTTGAAGCCGTTTTCAAACAGCTCACGGACGGCAAATGGCTTCTTAGACAAAGTACTGGCATTTATTTTCCAAAACTGGGTTGGGGCCAGTTTAGATGATCTAGGCCCGTGGTTCCCAAAGTGGGCGGTACTGCCCCCTAGTGGGCGGTGAGGCAATCCAAGGGGGGCAGTGAAAGGCCCAGGAGAATTTGGGGGGAACTGAAGCCCTGTAAGGGGGCGGTGGCAGGATTCCAACTCGCAAGCATCTATTATATAAAGGAGGTCCCGTCATCGAACGACTGACAGAGACAGAGAAACCTTCCAAGGCAGAGACACCAAACTTGCCAACACAAATAGGCCTCAGGCAAGGAAGGTTTTTAGCAAAGAAACTCCCCCCCCCCAAAGCCTAGAAGGCCCCCAAAACAACGATACAAAAAAACCTACCTTTCCCAGCATCCTCTGTGGCAGCCAGCGAAACCCATTGGCCAACATCGGCCCACACAAAATGCAGGGAAGCTGAGTAACCATAGTAACGCTGGGCACAGCCAGCCAAGGCTAGGATAGAATGCTGAGTGATTTGAGTTCAGTCAGTTGGTGTTTGAGGGTTAAACTGACAAAACCAAACTCTATGAGGGAGCAATTCTCCAGCAATTCCTACCCACACAACACAACTTCCTATCACAACCCATCCCCCCAACCTTACGGGACCCCGCACACACAACACCTACCACCACCACAAACAAAAACCAACTCCACCTATACTCCAACCACAACACAACACTGCACTGATACTCTACAAATACACACAAACACCCAAAACACCCCACCCACACAAGCATTCCACAACATACTACCACCCAGAATTCCACCACACACCCACTAACTCACCAAAAAAGTAATACCTACACACAACACAATACGCACATAACACAACCTTGCGTCTACTGCTCAACCCATTTGTATGCCATTCCTTCCTTCAACACCACACACCGACAACTCCCCAGGACTTCAACATCCCACCCACCAGAACAACCCACAACGACACAGCCATGACCCCACCAAGACCATAAGTAACATCAATTCCAATCCTTACATACTCAGACTTTCTCACATCTCCTAAAAAGGGCACAGCAATGCGTGCCGGGTACAGCTAGTGTATATATATATATTAGTATAATGCAGTGTTTCCCAACCAGTGTGACTCGGTACGCTACTGTTCCAAAAGGATCAGGTGGTGTGCCGCGAAAAACGTCTCCCCCCTTTCTCTCCCTCCTGCCGAACTCCTACTGCTTGGGGGAGGAGGAGGAGGAAGGGCTGGGCTGAAGCCCGTCCACCTCTCATGCTCATGCTCCTCCTCCGCGCGGCCTCAGCGAGTGAGGGTCCGGAGTTATGGCGGAGAGCGGCGCCGGGGACGGGGAATTGCCGCCTTCTCCCTCTCCCCCGCTGTCCCTTTCGCCCGTGAGCCGCTACCCGTGGCAGTGGGAGTGGGGAGTGAGGCTGGCGGCGGTACCCTGGGCCGGAGCCTGGGCTTGGTGGCGGCCCTCGGCCTGCTCTACTGCCTGAGGGGCCTGCTTGCCAAGTTTGGGCCAGATCCATCATTGTTTGAGTCCACAGTGCTCTCTGGATGTAGGTGAACTACAACTCCAAAATTCAAGGTCAATTAACTATATGCATTACTGTGTTAGAGTGTCATTGTGTGTCATTTTGGTTGGTGGTGTGCCCCCGGATTTTTTTAATGTTAAAAGTGTGACGCGGCTCAAAAAAGGTTGGGAAACACTGGATAATGTAATGTTGTACTGCACTTTGATATAGTATAATATAGTAATAATGTCATGTAATATAATGTTATATTACATTGTAAGGTGGTATAGTGCATAATATAGTGTCAGTATAATATATTTTACTATGGTATAATGATTGTAGTGTAATGTATTATTTTATAATAATAATAATAATATGATGTGATATAATGTTATATTATAATGTCAATATAGTATAATAATTCTAATGTAATGTAGTATAAGATACTGTGTTTCCCGATAGTAAGACACCCCGATTGTAAGACGTATCGGGGTGTCAGAGGGGTCGGCTAATATAAGCCGTGCCCGAGTAAGCCGTACCCCGGCCGCCGCGTCACTCGGTCCCGCCTCCTCCTCCGCCGCCGCCGCCCTCCCTGCGGCCGCCTCTTCTCTGATCGGAAGAGAGCCGGCTGAGGAGAGCCCTCTGCCGCCTCTGTTCCGTTCCCCGAAGAGGGGGCTGCAGGGAAACCGCTCGATCGCTCTCCTTGCAGCCCCCTCTTCGGAGAATGGAAGAGAGGTGCAGAGGGCTCTCCTCTGCGCCTCTGTTCCCTTCCCGAAGAGGGGCTGCAGGGGGCGTCGCGGTTTCCTTGCAGCCCCCTTTTTGGGAATGGAAGAGAGGGTGCAGAGGGCTCTCCTCTGTGCCTCTGTTCCCTTCCCGAAGAGGGGGCTGCAAGGGCGATCGATCGCCCCCTTGCAGCCCCCTTTTCGGGAACAGAGGCGCAGAGGAGAGCCCTCTGCACCTCTGTTCCATTCCCGAAAAGGGGCTGCAAGGAGAGCGATCGATCGCCCCTTGCAGCCCCTCTTCGGGAAGGGAACAGAGGCGGTAGAGGGCTCTCCTCAGCCGGCTCTCTTCCGATCAGAGAAGAGGCGGCCGCAGGGAGGGCGGCGGCGGAGGAGAGGAGCGGGACCGAGTGACGCGGGGCAGGGGGTACGGCTTACCGTCATCCCAATGTAAGCCGTACCCGAAAGTAGGCGTAGTGGGACTTTTCGGGGAAAAAAGAAAGTAAGACGCTGTCTTAGTTTCGGGGAAACACGGTAGTTATGATATAATATATTATAATATGAGTATGGTATAATATATTGTATATATATTGATACAATATAGTACTACTAATGATGTTGTGATATTATAATTGTATATTTGTTTTACATGCAATATTGCTAATGATATTGCGATATGTTATAGTGCAATGTGATGTTGTGCTATGGCAGTAATGTAGTTTGTTATATTTCCAGTTTGCTGTAAGCTGCTCTGAGTCCCCTTCGGGGTTGACAAGGGCGGCATATAAATATTATGAAATAAATAAATAAATAAATTGGAGGGAAAGCCTTTGCTGACGCCTTATAGGTAGGGAGTCAGTGGGCGGGGTTATGCAAATTCCACACTAATGGAGAGAGTCAGAAACACTGGGATGTCTGCGGTAGAGGAAAAACAAAATCTAGGATGGAATTGTCCCCACATGAAAGCGTTCACTTGCACGGTGGGCAGTATGTTGTCAGTGGAGGACATTGGTAGGGCCCTTGGGCATGTTTATGGCGCTCACCCTAACCTGCAATGTCATTGGAGGGAGGCCATTTGATGTTATTTTTTTATTGTTTTGTTATTTTATTTTTTATTGTAGTTGTTTATTTTTTATTGCTATTGTTTTGTTGTTGTTGTGTTATTGGGCTTGGTCTCATGTAAGCCGCCCCGAGTCCCCTTGGGGAGATGGGTGCCGGGTAGAAATAAAGTGAATAAATAATAAATAAATATGAATAAATAAAGTGAATCTGTATCTGTATCTGTATATATAATAAAAGTGAATGTTTGTATGTGTCCGGAGGGCGGAAGGATATGTGGCAGCTTTCTGATTGGCTCCCACTGTGGGATTATTTGCATAAAGGACTCCGATTGGTCAGCCAACACGAACATTCCGACACTCTAAAGTGCCAGAGGGGGGTAATGAAAAGACCTGAGGCAGTCAGGCATGGTGGGAATTTACGGCCAAAACACTTTTCGGCCCCCAACAATGACAGAACAAGACCAAACTTGGCACACAGACACCCCCAAGATGCAAGGGTCCAGAAATGTGCCCTTGCCAACCTGGTTCTCCCAGTTGCCTTCTGAGAAGGCGGCCCAGCAGTGAATCTCGTTAGTGCTCTATGTGTGCAGCACACCCCACATTTCTCCCCCCCCCATGCTAGCTCCTGAGCTTGAATGTTTTACAGCTTTGCCTGGATTTCACACATATTATGAAATCCCCTGAGAGCGCCGAACAAAACGCGGCCTTCCCGCGGAGACAAAGCTTCTCCGACAAAGTCTTTAAAAGAGCAGGAAACAGGAAGAGGACATTTCTTTGGGTCTGGGGAGCAGAGCTTGAGCTTTTCTCAGACAAATCCCCACATCCAAAGCCTTCTTCTAGCCGACCAAGTTTGAAACACCTTCGGCAGCTATTTTACCTTGACCCAAATGCAGGCGATTTAATAAGGCTCATCTATCAGGAACCCATCAGCTTTGCTCACGGTTGGAAATCGTCCCAGTTGATGTTCTGCTGTCCCACTTTTAATATTACCCTTCCCAGTAGGCTCAAGCAAACTCAAACTGCTGCACTCTGTCCTGGTTGATCTGTCCATCTTCGGTAACTTCTGCCATCTTTATCCTATACTTGAAGCCTTGGTTTCATGTCTGAAATGCCGAAAGATATAGTTGTATTATTTAACTAGCGTACATACCCGCCGTTGCCCAGGTCTTGGAGGGGCTGCAGCCCCCCCCCCCGCTGCTTTCCCTCCCTTTGCTTTCCCTCTCCTTGTACCTTTCCTCCTTCCTTCCTTTCCTTTCCTTTCCTTTCCCTTCCTTTCATTTCTCTTCCTTTCCCTTCCTTTCCTTTCCCTTCCTTTCATTTCTCTTCCTTTCTTTTCCCTTCCCTTCCTTTCCTCTCTTCCTTTCCTTTCCTTTCCCTTCCTTTCCCTTCCTTTCTTTTCTCTTCCTTTCCCTTCCTTTCCCTTCCTTTCCTTTCCTTTCCTTTCTCTTCCTTTCCCTTCCTTTCCTTTCCCTTCCTTTCCTTTCCTTTCCTTTCCTTTCCTTTCCTTTCCTTTCCCTTCCTTTCCTTTCTCTTCCTTTCCCTTCCTTTCCTTTCCCTTCCTTTCCTTTCTCTTCCTTTCCCTTCCTTTCCTTTCCTTTCCTTTCCCTTCCTTTCCCTTCCTTTCCTTTTCCTTCCTTTCCTTTCCCTTCCTTTCCTTTCCCTTTCCTTTCCCTTCCTCTCACTTCCTTTCTCTTCCCTTCCTTTTCCTTCCCTTCTTTTTCCTTTACCTTCCCTTTCTTTCTTTTTTTCTTTCTTCCACCCTTCCTTTTTTCTTTCTTCCCCCTCCCTTCCTTCTTCCCTCCCCCTTTCCTTTTCTTCTCCTTCACCTTTCTCCCTTCTCCAGCTCTGCTTTTCTTTCTCTTTCCCTCCCCTCATACCTTCCCCTGTTCTTTCTTCTATCCACCCCTTTCCTTCCTTCCTTCCCTCCTTCCTTCTTTCCTGTCTCCCTTCCCCAGCTCTTGAGAGGTTTCCCTCACACTGTCTTCATGGCAACATGGCTCTCTTTCTGGCTCATTCTCCACTTCCCCTCATACACATGCCACCTTTCTTTCCTAGTGAGGTTAGGGAGGGCCACTTCACCAGAAACAGCCTAACGAGTGATGTCATAGAGGGCTACTTCACCCGTCAACAGCCTTTGTGGGATGGACAGACATATATATATATATATATGTATATATATATAAAGCTTGGGGACCCGGCGCTACCCGGGTTATTTGAGGAAGGCATTGTGTGCCAAGGTTGGTTCCTATTAGATGTTTATGTGGCTTGCAGTGGTCTCAGGAACTTAGTGAAGGTACTGCAAGTCCCATTGGCCATGGTCCATCCCCCTCCAAACAGCACCAGGATGTAGAGTGGGTCATGGGGGCTCTGTGTGTCACATTTGGTCTTGATCATTCTTTGGATGAGGGTTGCAGCAGTCTTGGAAGGTGAGTGAAGGTATTTCAAGTCCTATCATCTGTGGTCCATCCTCCTGGTAATAGCACCAGGGTGTAGAGTGGGTCAAGGGGGCTCTGTGTGCTAATTTTGGTCTGTAGTGGTCATTGGGTGAGGGTCGCGTTGTGAAGTGGGCCATTGGGCCCCTGTGTGGCAAGTTTGGTCCTGATCTGTCACTGCTGTGGGCCGCAGTGTCTGACTGCCTGAGGCCTTTCTTTTTCCCTCTGAATCACCTTAGAATGTTGGAATGTGGATGGCCAATCGGAGTCCTTTATGCAGATACCATTTCAGTGGCAGCCAATCCCCTCTGTCTGGGGCCGTAGAATGTTGGAGTTCTGAGGCTGGCCAATCAGAGTCCTTTATGCAAATAATCCCATAGTGGCAACCTATCAATACACTGTCACATATTCCTTGGCACCTCCGCACCTCCCAGAAAATGAACATTCAATTTCCAACGGAAAAAAACTGTCATTTGGCTAACTCAAGCATTCAGAGGCATTCTGTTTTGCTGGCCAATCAGGGTCCTTTAAGCAAATTGTTCCTCAGTAGCAACCAATGCCCTCTGTCTGGTGCCTTAGAGCAGTGTTTCCCAACCTTTTTTGAGCCGCGGCACACTTTTAACATTAAAAAAATCCGGGGGCACACCACCAACCAAAATGACACTCTAACACAGTAAAGAACGGCTGGGGTTGGTGGCCTGCTGGGAACAGCTGCTGGGAGTGCCAAAGCCGGGGAGGGCGGAGCCAGGCTGTGCCATGCCCGCCCCTCTACCCCCAGCTTCACCTCTCCCAGCAGCTGCACCAGCCTTGAGGGGGCAGTGCCAAGCCAGCGGTGCCAGAGCCAGCACAATGCTGGCTTGGCACTGTCCCCTCAAGGCTGGAGAAGCTGCTGGGAGTGCCAAAGCCGAGGAAGGGGGCAGAGCCAGGCCGCGCCATGCCCCGTCCCCTCCCCCCAGCTTCAGCTCTCCTACAGGCCGTGCCATGCCCTACCCCCTCCCCCCAGCTTCAGCTCTCCTACAGAGGAGGAGCATGAGCAGTGGACGGGCTTCAGTGGGCGGGGCTCCTCCACGCAGCTTCAGCGAGTGAGGGGCGAGAGTCATGGTGGGAGTCATGGCGGATTGGAGGCTGGCTGGGGAGGGGGCAGAGAGGCACACTCGCGTGCACAGCAGGAGGTCCGTCACGGCACACTGGTTGAGAAAGACTGCCTTAGAGTGTTGGAATTCTGAGGCTGGCCAATCAGAGTCCTGTATGCAAATAATCTGGTGCCTTAGAGTGTCGGAGTTCTGAGGCTGGCCAATCAGTGTCCTATATGCAAATAATCCCACAGTGGCAACCAATCGAAACCCTGGCACATATTCCTCCCTCCGCACCACTGCACCATCGCACCGCCACAAACACTGACTTTTATTATATATATACACACACATACAGTATATTTATTGATAATATTATAATATAATACAATAGAATAATACTTCTACTAATAATATTATATTATAATTATTTATTTTATATTACATGTAATATTACTAATAATATTACAGTATAATGTTATAGTACCATGTAATATATAATATCAATATTGTGTTGTGGCAATAATATAATATACTAGTTGTACCCGGCACGCGTTGCTGTGCCCTTTTAGAGATGCGAGAAAGTTCAATCATCCACGGTGTGCCCTCCTCTAAACTGCAGTTGGATGGAGTTTGGGTCATGGGGGCATGGTGTGCCAAGTTGGGTCTTTATTGGTCTTGGTTCTGGGCCACAGTGGTCTGTGGGGGAATGATGGGTTTTGAAGTACTACAAATCCCATTTTCCATGGTGGTACTTCAAGTCCCATCATGCATGGTCGGGCTCTGTGTGCCAAGGTAGGTTACTGTAAATTCAGGCCATACACAATGTCCCATGAGCTGAGGCCCTAGTTAGGAACAGCAAGTTAATGAAGCCTTACTGTCAATTCAGGCCATACACAATGTCCAATGAGCTGAGGCCTAGTCGGGAGAATCAAGTTAATGAAGTCTTACTGTCAATTCAGAGCGTAAACAGCTTCCCAGTAAGTGAGGGCTAGTTAGGGAAATCAAGTTAATGAAGTCTTACTGTCAATTTAGAGCGTAAACAGCTTCCCAGTAAGTGAGGGCTAGTTAGGAAATCAAGTTAATGAAGTCTTACTGTCAATTTAGAGCGTAAACAGCTTCCCAGTAAGTGAGGGCTAGTTAGGGAAATCTAGTTAATGAAGCCTTACTGTCATTTTTTAGGCGTGGTCTGTGATTTTTTGGGGTGTAAATTTTCGGTTGCAAGTGATTTGGGTGTTTGTGTTGGGGATTGGCTCAGGCCTTTTCCTTATTCTGTTTTGGCAGTTTATTATGGATCGGAATTTTCATGTTGGCTGGCCAGTGCAGCAGTTATGCAAATCCGCCCTTATTGGCAGCCAATCATGTTGTTCAGAATGTAGAGGCTGGGTGAGTCTTTGGCTGCCCCGGAGGATGCTGGGAAATGTAGTTTTATTTTTATTTGTTGTTTTGGGGGCCTTTTAGGTTTTGGGAGGGAAAGTTTCTTTGCTACAAACGTACCTTGCTTGAGGCCTATTTCTGTTGGCAAATATTGTGTTTCTGCGTTGTATGGTTTCTTTGTTTGAGGTATACATCACATGACGTGAACCCATTTATATAATAGATTGCATTTACATTTTACTTGTAAGCCGCTCTGAGTCCCCTTCGGTGTGAGAAGGGTGGCATATAAATGTTGTAAATTATATATATATATATATATGTGTGTGTGTGTGTGTGTGTGTGTGTGTGTCAAAATATTTCTGTGTGTGTTTATGTTTCCCCTCCCGGCTCCTGATTTGAACTGAAATCGAGGAATGGGTGCTTTTAATTATTTCCCTCCTGGCATTTACATTTGACCAAAGGGGAGGGCAGTTGATCTGACCTTCATCTTGCATTTGTTAAGTGCTGGGTTTCCCATTCATTTACTAAGTTCAACAGTTATTAATCACCCTGCGGTCCCCGGAGGAGGCGGCAGGGCTTTGGCGGAAAGCATCTCTGAGCCGCCGCAGTGTTCTTTTCGCTGATGTGTAGAAACCAATTGACTTTCTCCTAAGTGCTCTCATGATGGATGGCGCTGGCGGTTCCTCCGAAACCGGTCTGCAAAAATACAATACAAATAACATTTCGGCAAAGGCAAATAACCCGAGGTCTGGGTTGTACAAAAGTAGAGTGTGGAATCATTGAGGTGGTATAACTGGCATGATTTCGTTTTGTGTTTCTTTCTAATAATAATAATAATAATAATATTTATACCCCTTCATCATTTCCCCAAGGGGACTTGGGGCGGCTTACCTGAAGCCAAGCCCAATGACACATAATAACCACATCTCTCGGCATTTCCTTCACTTCAAGTTTATAAAGACTTAAAATAGTGTATAACTACTAAAATAATGTATATATATTAAAATAAATATAGCGTCCCTACACCACAGTTTTTCACATATTGCGGGAAGCCCCAGCAATAAGTGAGGGAACACTCTATAGATCTAGGTTTGGAAAATGGATACACCGGGTAAGTGATTTCTGGTTTTCGATAATTGTAATTGTAATTGAATCAGCCTTTATCCGTCTTCATAGAAGTTAAGTCCCATTGGCTGTATTCCAGTGGTTTTCAATCTTTTTTGAGCTGTGGCACATTTTTTCCATTTACAAAATCCTGGGGCACACCACCAACCAAAATGACACAAAATGACACTCTAACACAGTCATACATGTAGTTAATATGTTTTTAAATGTATTTATACACTCGGTGTGCAACCTGGGCCTGTTTCGATGAACACAACATAGATATCCTGGCACAAAACATACCAATACTAACCCAAGGAGGGACCATAAGTCAAAAAAAATGATTTTGTCATTTGAGAGTTGTAGTTTCTGGGAGTTATAGTTCACCCGCAATCAAAGAGCATTCTGAACTCCACCAATGATGGAATGGAATCAAACTTCCCACACACAACTCCCATAACCAAGAGAAAATACTGTAAGAGTTTGGTGGGCATTGACCTTGGGTTTTGGAGTTGTAGTTCACCTATATCCAGAGAGCACTGTGGACTCAAACAATGTTGGATCAGGACCAAACTTGGCATGAATACTCAATATGCCCAAATGTGAACACAGATGGAGTTTGGGAAAAATAGACCTTGACATTTGGGAGTTATTGTTTCTGGGATTTATAGTTAACACACAAACAAAGAGCATCCTGAACTCTTGCAACAATGGAATTGAACCAAACTTGGCATATTGAACTCTCATTACCAACAGAAAGTACTGAAAGGGTTTGCTTGGGAATTGACCTTGAGTTTGGAAGTTGTAGTTCACCTACACCCAGAGAGCACTGTGGATCCAAACAATGTCATGTTGTTGTTTGTTTTCTATCCAGAATCACAATGTTGGAAGGAGGCTCACCACTTTAAGGTCCCTAAAACAGGCATGGAAAAACTTTTGCCCTCTGGGTGCTTTGGACTTCAACTCCCACCATTCCTAACAGCCTGAGGCCCTTTCCGGCGTAAGTGGCTGAGGGGGAGGAAAAGGCCCCAGGCTGCTAGGAATGATGGGAGTTGGAGTCCAAAACACCTGGACGGTCCAAGTTTGCCCATGCCAGCTTTCGACAGAGACCTCTTCCTCCCCCTTCCCCTTTGCGCCCTTTCTTCCCCCTCCTGCCCAAGGGGGCAGCGTGAGCGTGTTCAGGAGGGGAGGGGGGAGGGAGGAAGGCGTGACCCGTGCGGGCGCTACTGTGCAGCCTCGCCCCAGAGCAAAGCAAGGCAAAGCGAGCAGAGCGAGGCTGGGAAGAAGGGAGCCCGAGTGGAGAAGAAAAATTGTTCGGCAGGAGGGGGAAGAAAGGGTATTGCAGGGTCCAATTTCCCACGGCACACCTGATGATCGCTCACGGCACACTAGTGTGGCACGGCATACTGGTTGGGAAACACTGCTCTATTCCTATGTGCGTGTCCGAACGTGTTCTCCCCTACGCTAAGACGCTAAGATCTTCCGGAGAGGCCCTGCTCTCGGTCCCACCACCTTCGCAAGTGCGCCTGGTGGTGAGAGACAGGGCCTTCTCTGTGGTGGCCCCTCAGCTATGGAACTCTCTCCTGAGTGAGATCAGACCTGCCCCCTCCCTTCTGTCCTTCAGGAGGCTGGTAAAATCCTGGCTTTTGAAGGAAGCGTTCTCAGAGATTGAATTAATGACCACATGCATTGGATTGAGTTGAAGTTGATTTTTATCTGGCGAGTTGGTTTTAATTGTATTTTAATGTTTTTATCTATGTATTTTATTTATGTATTTTAATGTGTATGTCCTGCATTGAATTTTGCTGTAAGGCCGGTCTGAATCCCTCTTTAGAGGCGAGAAGATCGGGATATAAAAGTTTTAAATCAGGGCTGTCCAACTTCTACCGGCCCAGGGGCCTGAATTCCGGTCACTGATGACCTGGGGGGGACGTAGGGTCTGCCCCCGGCTCCGCCCCCAGCTCCGCCGTCTCCCCCGGTGCCCTCTCCCCTTATTTTCATTTAATATTAAATATATTTAATTCCATCCTCCCCTCTCCCTTATTTTTATTTAATATTAAATATATTTAATTCCATCCTCCCCTCTCCCCTTATTTTTATTTAATATTAAATATATTTAATTCCATCCTCCCTTCCCTTATTTTTATTTAATATTAAATATATTTAATTCCATCCCCTCTCCCCTTATTTTAATTTAATATTAAATATATTTAATTCCATCCTCCCCTCTCCCCTTATTTTTATTTAATATTAAATATATTTAATTCCATCCTCCCCCTCCCCATATTTTTATTTAATATTAAATATATTTAATTCCATCCTCCCCTCTCCCCTTATTTTTATTTAATATTAAATATATTTAATTCCATCCTCCTCTCCCCATATTTTTATTTAATATTAAATATATTTAATTCCATCCTCCCTCCCCCTTATTTTAATTTAATATTAAATATATTTAATTCCATCCTCCCCTCCCCCATATTTTAATTTAATATTAAATATATTTAATTCCATCCTCCCCTCCCCATATTTTTATTTAATATTAAATATATTTAATTCCATCCTCTCTCCCCTTATTTTTATTTAATATTAAATATATTTAATTCCATCCTCCCCTCCCCCATATTTTTATTTAATATTAAATATATTTAATTCCATCCTCCCCTCTCCCCTTATTTTTATTTAATATTAAATATATTTAATTCCATCCTCCCCTTATTTTTATTTAATATTAAATATATTTAATTCCAACTTCCCCTCTCCCCTTATTTTTATTTAATATTAAATATATTTAATTCCATCCTCCTCTCCCCCCTTATTTTAATGTATCCCATCTTCCCTTATTTCATCTTTAAATATATTTAATTTTATATCTAATACTTGAGGGGAGATGGGGGGAGGGAATGAGGAGCCCCCTGAGGACCCCCTTGCTTCGGCCTACCTTTTCCAAACGCACAGGATCCAGGAGTACCCGGACGACGAGAGAGGCGACGACCGACTGAGTCGAAGAAGGTCCTAATTGCGTCTGTGGGCCTCAGCGATCCAGTAGTAGAGTAGCCGAAGAGTATCGCGAGAATACGCAATCCACACGGGATTTCGCTGTCAACGCCGGCGTGATCTCACATTGACAGCGAAATCCCATGTGGATTGCGTATTCTAGCGATACTTGCTCCGAACCCGGAAGTAGGTATTTTTTTTTATTTTTTTTATTTTTCAATTTTTATTTTTTTAAAAAAAGCTTAGGGGGCCGTAGGGAAGGGGCTGGGGGGCCGTATATGGCCCCCGGGCCGCCAGTTGGGCAGCCCTGTTTTAAATAATAATAATAATAATAATAATTTTGGCTGATTCCTAGTTATGGCTTATTTCTACCATTGTCAGTTTTCTTCCTAAGGAAGTGTTGACCGTACCCCTAAGGATGTTTATTATTAACTTGCCTTTCTGCAGATCAGTGTTTAAGAGCTCTCTGGCAACCTCCTGGGAGCGCAAAAGCAGGGAGATCTTGCTTGAAAGGATTTCTCAAACTTTGTTTTAACCACAAGTCGTGTTACGTTGCGTTCCGCCCCCCGAAAACAGATGTTATGTGTCTCGCTGACATCTCCCCCTCTCCTGCCCTTGTTTTCCTTTTCTTCAGGATCTCAGAAACCAGCTGGAGAAAACTCAGGATGAAATGATTGAAAAAGAGAAGGCGCTGGAGCGTCGTTGCAGCGTCCTCCTGAGCGAAAGCAATCAGAAACTGCAGAGCCAGGAATTGGCCATCACACGCCTCACAGGCAGCGTCGCCCAGAAGGAGGAGTTGCTCCAGGTAGCAAAAGGGGAGATGGGATCTTTTAATGGTTGCTGTTGCAGACTAGAGAGAGAGAGAGAGAGAGAGACATATACATATACTCTCTCTCTCTCTCTGTGAGCATAAATTATTTATATATATATGTAGTACAGTGTTTCCCAACCTTTTTTGAGCCGCGGCACACTTTTTACATTTGCAAAATCCTGGGGCACACCACCAACCAAAATGACACAAAATGACACTCTAACACAGTCATACATATAGTTAATATGTTTTCAAATGTATTCATACACTCAAGAGTGAAACCTGGGCCTGTTTCGATGAACACAACATAGATTTCCTGGCAGGAATGGCAGAAAGACACAAACTTCCCACACAGAACTCCCATAACCAAGAGAAAATGCTATAAGAGTTTGGTGGGCATTGACCTTGGGTTTTGGAGTTGTAGTTCACCTATATCCAGAGAGCACTGTGGACTCAAACAATGTTGGATCAGGACCAAACTTGGCATGAATACTCAATATGCCCAAATGTGAACACAGATGGAGTTCAGGGGAAATAGACCTTGACATTTGGGAGTTGTAGTTGCTGGGATTTATAGTTCCCCTACAATCAAAGAGCATTCCGAACCCCACCAATGATAGAACTGGGCCAAACTTTCCACACAGATCTCCCAGGAGGCAAGAGGAGGTCTCTACTTGGGGAAAGGGAGGTTGGCCTTCCCAATGCATGGAGAGGGAGAGACCAAGTAGACAACGTGTGGGGAGGGGGGGTGTTTGTAATTTTGTGCCTTTATCGAGGTAGGTTTCTTAGGTTTTTATACTTCAACACACTAGACTCCCCCCCCCCCCCGGAGGTTCCAATTTCCCACGGCACACCTGATGATCGCTCACGGCACACTAGTGTGCCCCAGCACACTGGTTGGGAAACACTGATATAGTATATACTCATCATGTGTGTGTATATATACACACACATAAATACACAGAGAGAGATACATATACTCTCTTTCTGTGTGAACATAAATTATTTATATATATATACTTGTGTGTGTATATATATATACATATACACACACAGAGAGAGATACATATATTCTCTTTCTGTGTGAACATAAATTATTTATATGTATAGTATATACTCGTCTGTGTGCGTATACATACATACAGACATACACACAGAAAGAGAGAGAGAGAGAGAGAGAGAGAGAGAGAGAGTGAGGACGATCAACAACTGTAAAAAAATCATATCTTCCACCTTGCCAAAGATGAAATTAATACACACCACACACACACACACACACACACACACACACACACACAGGGAGAAAAAGGAATGAAGGATGGAAGAAAGAAAATAAAAGGGAAAGGAAGGAAGGAAGGAAAGAGGAAAGGATGAAAGAAAAAGTGGAGATTTTATTTGTTTATTTATTTGTTTGTTTGTTTACAGTATTGATAATCTGATCCTCTCACCCTGCAGCGGGCTCAGGGCAGATCACAATGCGCATATACTTTGCAAACATTCAATGCCATATAGACACACAACATATATAGTTAGACACACAGAGGCTATTTAACTTCCCAGCTTCATGAGGGTATGCTTTTGGATTCCAGCCACCGGGCGAGCTGTCGCTTCACCATCCACTTGTGTCACCGATGGAGTACTTCCTCGTTCTTTTCCACGCTGCTGGAGATTTTTTATGGCGTGTTAAATGAG
Organism: Anolis apletophallus; assembly: GCA_030556195.1. Taxonomy (NCBI): domain Eukaryota; kingdom Metazoa; phylum Chordata; class Lepidosauria; order Squamata; family Anolidae; genus Anolis; species Anolis apletophallus. Next base: position 4,298,370 of record JARBWK010000018.1, on the reverse strand, counting down.
TTAAATGAGCCTAAATTTCCTACTTGACAGATGCAACTGTCTTTCGGGCTGCAAAGGTTGACAGCAAGCTAGACAAATGGTCGGGAGCTTACTCCCACCCAAGCTGGCTTTGTACTCATGACCTTTCGGTCAGTAGTGATTTTCAGGCCCGGATTACCCACAAGGCCAGACGAGGCCATGGCCTCGGGTGGCGGGTTTTGGGGGGCAGCGGAATCGACCCCCCGAAATTAAAAAAAACAAAAAATCGCCCCCTCGCAGTGCTTTCCCCCCGCCCTCTCCTGAGAGGGTCAGGAGAGGGCGGGGGGAGAGCACTGCGAGGGGGCGGGGAATGGCGCCCTCCCCTCACCTGGGCCGCCCCCTTTGCAAAGGAAGGAGGCGGCAAGGAGGAGGAAGGGAAGCTCCGCCCTGTCGGCGGCATGCATGCATGCGCACGCACGCCCACCAGCGGGCTTCCCTTCCTCCTCCTGGCTGTCTCCTTCCTGTGCAAGGGGGCAGCCCAGGCGCCGAGGGGGGGGCGGGACTTCCCTTCCTCCTCGCGCCGTCCTTTCGGTCGCGGGAGGAACCAGGAGAAAGTGGATGGAAGGCGCGCGGCACCGTGGGGCTTCCGTCCGCCTCCTCCTCCACCTCCCGTGACCGAAAGGAAGCACGAGGAGGAAGGAAAGTCCCGCCCTCCTCTTCGCGCCCTCCTTTTGGTCGCGGGAGGTGGAGGAGGCGGCGGACGGAAGCCCCACGGTACCGCGCACCTTCCGTCCACCTCCTGGCTCCTCCCGCGACCGAAAGGAAGCCGCGAGGTGGACGGAAGCCGTGGGGCCGGTGCCGCGTGGCTTCCATCCACCTCCTTGGGCCCTCCTTCCGGTTACGGGAGGAGGAAACAGTGCGGAAGCCACACATCCGGGGCTGCTGCCGCACATGCACAGCAGCGCCCTGGGGGCGTGGCTTTCCACGCCCTGGGGGGGGGGCGGCACGGGGCGTCTTGGCCTCGGGCGTCCAAAGACCTTAATCCGGGCCTGGTGATTTTAATGCAGTGGTCTCTGTGGAATTGCACATATGGTAGTTCGCTGTGCGTATGTCCGGGTTCCACAGAGACCACTCAACGAAATATGGTTACAGGTAAGCACCCCTATCTTCCCAGTGACATCACAGAGGGCCACTTCACCTTGCAATAGTTTTTGTGAGACAGACCGACAGGCGAGCATGTGCACATACTTCGTCCCTTAATCTAAAAGAAGTACAAATATGTGGGGGTTTTTGGTTTGACTTTAATAAACAGAAACTCGAAGCAGTGGTTCGAGAAAAGGATGCAGAGCTCGAGGAATGGTCTGCGAGGCTTCAAACCCTTTCAAAAGACCTTGAAGCTCTTCGGAAGCAGAACGAAGACTTGGTCGGGGAGAATTCTGCTGCCTTGGCTCGAGAGCGGATCATTCCACTGTCCGAAGAGCTGGAGGTAGGTTAACAGAGAGCCATTCTGTAGTTGTATGCTCACAAGAGTGGGGATCCTGTGGCCCTCCAGGTTTTGCAGAACCGCAATCCCATGAGCCTCCTGAGCGGGGCGCTAGGCCTTGCCATTCAAGAGCAACGGGAAAGCCTGCATGCTTGGACTTAGAGCAGCTCATCCCCAGGGTTTACAGGTACTGGTTCCTCCATCTGTTTACATTAGTGGTTCCCTGTCATGGGACATCTCTTAATACAGGGCTGCCCAACTGGCGGCCCGAGGGCCATACACGGCCCCCGAGCCCCTTCCCTACGGCCCCCTAACCCCCTGCAAGACATCAGTTTTTATTTTTTTTAAAAAATTGGAAAAAAAATTTCGTACTCAGGGGGGGGGGGGTGGCGGGCGACGCGAGGAGGGGCGGGGCCGATGCGAGTGAGGAGGAGGTGGAGGGAATCCACGTCAGATGCCCTAGGGGCGGGACTTCCCCCGCCTGTTCCTCGCTCGCGCAGGGCTGCTCGCAGGCTTGTGTGCCAGGGCGGGATCGGCGAGCCGCCCTCCGCCCCGTGTCCCTAGCTCTTGCAGCGGCTGCGCCTGAAGGAAGATAAGCTCCCGGGCTTACCTTCCTTCAGGCGCGGCCACTGCAAGAGGTAGGGAGACGGGCGGAGGGCGCTCGCTGATCCCCCCCGCCCGCCTCCGCCCTGGCGCGCATGCCCGGCATCCCTCCGCTCCGGCCCCCAAGATGATCAGTCACTTGAATTCCGGCCCTTGGCCCGAAGAAGATGGACAGCCCTGTCTTCTTAGACAGGGGGGGAGGGCATGGCCAGATGGCCAGCCATGCACCTGCTTCAGTGGGGAGAAGTGCGGGGCCATCAAGCACTTTCCCGGCCTCTCCTCTGGGGTCGGCCCCGAGAGGAGGGCGAGGAGCTGAGGAGGGAGACGAGCCCGACCACTCGTGGAACAGAGTGGGAATAGCGTGGGTGGCGAGGCACTCGACATCGACTGCGCGATTGAGGGTGCGCATGTCGACGGCTGAATGAGCGTGCCTCCTTCCTCCTCGGGGCCCATGTTGGTCCGATACCAGGGAAGGGCCAAGGCCCTGATGGCGGGGGCGGCCCCGCATCACGCTCTTCCGGCATGGCCCCTTCTGGGTCTGCCCCAGGAGTCTCTGGCCCTGCCGACACCAGGAGTGCCGGCATGGAGGCCACCAGGAGGCTTTCCTGCGCCGGGACTGGGGCCTGCATCGGGCCCAACGCCAGCGCTCGCAATGAGCAAAGGAAGCGCTTAGGGCAACCGACGGCTGTGCGTATAACCCGATGGAGGGGCGACCGGTAGCGCACCTAGCCCTGATGGAGGGGGCGGGCCCAAAACGTCGTCCTCCGGCATGGGAGGGGCGCTTTGGAGAGGCGCGCTCCCAGTAATGTACGGCCCCGATGGAGGGTCGTGGACCCAAACCGAGGGCCTCGGTGTCGGAGGTGCTCTCTCGGTATCGGAAGGCACAGCCTCGAGAGCCGGTATGGAGGACACCGCCTCCTCTGTTTTGTACATAGGCGCATTCAGCGCAATAGGAGGAGGGAGCAAACTTGTTTTCTGCTGCCCTGGAGACTAGGACGCAACGGAGCAATGGCTTCAAACTACATGAAAGGAAGGAGATTCCAGCTGAACATTAGGAAGAACTTCCTAATTGTGGGATCTGTTCAGCAGTGGAACTCTCTGCTTTTGAATGTGGTGGAGGCTCCTTCTCTGGAGGCTTTTAAGCAGAGGATGGGTGGCCATCTGTCGGGGGTGCTTTGAATGTGATTTTCCTGCTTCTTGGCAGACTGGGGTTGGCCTGGTCTCTTCCAATTCTATGATTCTACGGTCCTTTTTTTGTGGCTTTTCTCAGCTGTCCCTTTGAGAAAAGGAATGATGCCAATAGGGTTGGTTTTCACGTTGGCAAGGAGCCGTCTCCTGGCACACGTTCCGTGACTGGACGTTTATGTTTTTTCCAATCTAGAAAACAAAGGAATCTGAATACGCCGACATGCTCGAAGCCCTCCGGAAAGAGCGTGACGTGTTTTCGACTCTGATCAAGTCCTTGAAGGAGGCGGATGGGTGAGCGTCAACGTTTGTCTCCTTTGTGTGTCTGTCTCAATGGACGGCGTGGTCACCCGCGCAAGGAGACGTTCCACATTTAATGTTTGGACACACCGTTTTGATGCCGCGAAGCGGCGTGCAAATTGAGTCGATGAGCAGAACGTGCAACGGGGGCTTAATTGCCGGGGTTTTCTGCAGTATTTCTCAACCTCCCGAATGCCGCGACCCCTTAACACAGTTCCTCATGCTGTGGTGGATTGATTTTGTCAGTTGGGAGTTGCAGTTGCTGGGATTTATAGTTCACCTACAATCAAAGAGCACTCCAATCTCCACCAACGATAAAATTGACCCAAACTTGACACACAGAACTCATATAACCAAGAGAAAATACTGGACGGGTTTGCTGGGCATTGACCTTGCATTTTGGAGTTGTAGTTCACCTAAGTCCAGTGGGTACTCTGGACTCAAACGATAATGGATCTGGATCAAATTTGGCACACATATTCAATATGGCCACATGTGAACACTGGTGGAGTTTTGGGGAAATAGACCTTGATATTTGGGAGTTGTAGTTGCTGGGATTTATAGTTCACTTACAATCAAAAGGCATTCCAAACTCCACCGACGATGAAATTGACCCAAACTTGACACACAGAACTCATATAACCAAGAGAAAATACTTGACGGGTCTGCTGGGCATTGACCTTGCATTTTAGAGTTGTAGTTCACCTAAGTCCAGTGGGTACTCTGGACTCAAAACGATAATGGATCTGGATCAAATTTGGCACACATACTCAATATGGCCACATGTGAACACTGGTGGAGTTTTGGGGAAATAGACCTTGACATTTGGGAGTTGTAGTTGCTGGGATTTATAGTTCACTTACAATCAAAAGGCATTCCAAACTCCACCAACGATAAAATTGACCCAAACTTGACACACAGAACTCATATAACCAAGAGAAAATACTTGACGGGTCTGCTGGGCATTGACCTTGAGTTTTGGAGTTGTAGTTCACCTAAGTCCAGAGAGAACTGTGGACTAAAGCAGTAATGGATCTGGGCCAAAGTAGGCACAAATACTCAATATGGCCAAATGTGAACACTGGTGGAGTTTGGGGAAATAAGACCTTGACATTTGGGAGTTGTAGTTGCTGGGATTTATAGTTCACCTACAATCAAAGAGCATTCCAAACTCCACCAACGATAAAATTGACCCAAACTTGACACACAGAACTCAGATAACCAAGAGAAAATACTGGACGGGTCTGGTGGGCATTGACCTTGAGTTTTGGAATTGTAGTTCACCTAAGTCCAGAGAGCACTATGGACTCAAACGATAATGGACCTGGATCAAATTTGGCACAAATACTCAATATGGCCAAATGTGAGCACTGGTAGAGTTTGTGGGAAATAGACCTTGGCATTTGGGAGTTGTAGTTACTATGTCGCCATTGTTGACTCCATGGATGGACTGGGTATTGGGACCAAATTATCAGTCGCTTCCCCCCTGCACGTTAATGGTATATGAATACACACATACACAAAAACAAACTGACAAACTTGGAAGTGACTTGTAGTCTCTGGGTGTGTATGTATACACACACTAGCTCGGGGACCTGGCAATGCCCAGGTTATTTGAAAAAAAGTATTGTTTGCTTTTGTATGTTGGGTAATATCACTTAAGTTTGGTCCAGATCCATCGTTGGCTGGGTGCAGTGCTCCCTGGATAGGGGTGAACTACAACTCCCAGGTTCCCAGGGCAATCATCTCCGAATTCTGTCAGTATTCACAGTTGGCTGTGTTGGGTCTGTGTGCCAAGTTTGGTCCATGCTTGTCATTCGTGAGGGCATTGTTTGCTTTTGGATGTTAGATAATATCACTTAAGTTTGTCCCAAATCAGATGTTGCCTGGGTACAGTGCTCTATGGATGGGGGTGAACTACATCTCCCAGATTCTCAGGGCAATCACCCCAAACCCTGTTAGTATTCACAGTTAGCCGTGTTGGGTCTGTGTGCCAAGTTTGGTCCACACTTGTGGGGGTCACAGTGTTCTCTGGAGGTGAGCGAAGGTACTGCAATTCCCATTGTCCGTTGTCAATCCTCCCCGAAACCACCACAGAGTGTAAAGTGGGTCATGGTGGGTCTGTGTGCCACAATTGGTCCAGGTCTGTCATTTGTGGGGGTCGCAGTGTTCTCTGGAAGTGAGTGAAGGTACTGCAATTCCCATTGCTCGTTGTCAATCTTTCCCGAAACAACCGCAGAGTGTAAAGTGGGTCATGGTGGGTCTGTGTGCCACATTTGGTCCAGGCCCATCATTTGTGGGGGAAGCAGTGTTCTCTGGAAGTGAGTGAAGGTACTGCAATTCCCATTGTCCGTTGTCAATCCTCCCCGAAACCACTGCAGAGCCTAAAGTGGGTCATTTGGGGGGGGGGTCTGCATCCCACGTTTGGTCCACACCTATCATTTGGGGGGGTCTGCTGTGTTCTCTGGAAGCAAGTGAAGGTACTGCAATTCCCATTGTCCGTTGTCAATCCTCCCCGAAACCACAGCAGAGCGTAAAGTGGGTCATGGTGGGTCTGTGTGCCATGTTTGGTCCAGGTCCGTCATTTGTGGGGGTCGCCGTGTTCTCTGGAGGTGAGCGAAGGTACTGCAATTCCCATTGTCCGTTGTCAATCCTCCCTGAAACCACTGCAGAACGTAAAGTGGGTCATGGTGGGTCTGTGTGCCACATTTGGTCCAGGTCCGTCATTTGTGGGGGTCGCAGTGTTCTCTGGAAGTAAGTGACGGTATTGCAATTCCCATTGTCCGTTGTCAATCTTCCCCGAAACCACTGCAGAGCGTAAAGTGGGTCATGGTGGGTCTGCGTGCTACGTTAAGTCCAGGTCCGTCACTTGTGGGGCTCGCAGTGTTCTCTGGAAGTGAGTGAAGGTACTGCAATTCCCATTGTCCGTTGTCAGTTGTCCTCGAAACCACTGCAGAGCGTAAAGTGGGTCTTGGTGGGTCTGTGTGCTACGTTTGGTCCAGGTCCATCATTTGTGGGGGTCGCAGTGTTCTCTGGAAGTGAGTGTCTGTTGTCAGTCCTCCCTGAAACCACCGCAGAGTGTAAAGTGGGTCATGGTGGGTCTGTGTGCCACGTTTGGTCCGGGTCCATCATTTGTGGGGTCGCAGTGTTCTCTGGAAATGAGTGAAGGTACTGCAATTCCCATTGTCTGTTGTCAATCCTCCCCGAAATCACCGCAGAGCGTAAAGTGGGTCATGTTGGGTCTGTGTGCCACATTTGGTCCAAGTCCGTCATTTGTGGGGGTCACAGTGTTCTCTGGAGGTGAGCGAAGGTACTGCAAATCCCATTGTCCGTTGTCAGTCCTCCCCGAAACCATCGCAGAGCGTAAAGTGGGTCATGGTGGGTCTGTGTGCCACATTTGGTCCAGGTCCGTCATTTGTGGGGGTCGCAGTGCTCTCTGGAAGTGAGTGAAGGTACTGCAATTCCCATTGTTTATTGTCAGTCCTCCCCGAAATCACTGCATAGCGTAAAGTGCGTCATGGTGGGTCTGTGTGCCACGTTTGGTCCAGGTCCGTCATTTGTGGGGTCCCTAGATGTGAGTGAAGGTTCTGCAAATCCCATGACCCAAGTTATGTCCTGGTGCAGTTTGAGGGAGGATGGGACATGGATGATGGGATTTGCAGTACCTTCACTCACGTCTAGGGACCACTGCATCCCCCACAAGTGACGGACATAGACCAAACGTGGCACGTAGACCCACCATGACTCACTTTACGCTCTGCAGTGATTTCGGGGCGGACTGACAACGGACAATGGGAATTGCAGTACCTTCCCTCACTTCCAGAGAACCCTGCGACCCCCACAAATGACGAACCTGGACCAAATGTGGCACACAGACCCACCATGACCCACTTTACGCTCTGCAGTGGTTTCGGGGAGGACTGACAACGGACAATGGGAATTGCAGTACCTTCCCTCACTTCCAGAGAACACTGAAACCCCCACAAGTGACAGACCTGGACAAAACGTGGCACACAGACCCTCACTTCCAGAGAACACTGAAACCCCCACAAGTGACACACCTGGACCAAACGTGGCACACAGACCCACCATGACCCACGTTACGCTCTGCAGTGGTTTCGGGGAGGACTGACAACGGACAATGGGAATTGCAGTACCTTCCCTCACTTCCAGAGAACACTGAAACCCCCCAAGTGACACCACTGGGCCAAACGTGGCCAACAGACCCACCCAGGCCCACTTTACGCTCTGCAGTGGTTTCGGGGCCAGAGAACACTGAAACCCCACAAGTGACACACCTGGACCAAACGTGGCACACAGACCCACCATGACCCACGTTACGCTCTGCAGTGGTTTCGGGGAGGACTGACAACGGACAATGGGAATTGCAGTACCTTCCCTCACTTCCAGAGAACACTGAAACCCCCACAAGTGACACACCTGGACCAAACGTGGCACACAGACCCACCATGACCCACGTTACGCTCTGCAGTGGTTTCGGGGAGGACTGACAACGGACAATGGGAATTGCAGTACCTTCCCTCACTTCCAGAGAACACTGAAACCCCACAAGTGACACACCTGGACCAAACGTGGCACACAGACCCACCATGACCCATGTTACGCTCTGCAGTGGTTTCGGGAGGACTGACAACGGACAATGGGAATTGCAGTACCTTCCCTCACTTCCAGAGAACACTGAAACCCCCACAAGTGACACACCTGGACCAAACGTGGCACACAGACCCACCATGACCCACGTTACGCTCTGCAGTGGTTTCGGGAGGACTGACAACGGACAATGGGAATTGCAGTACCTCCCTCACTTCCAGAGAACACTGAAACCCCCACAAGTGACACACCTGGACCAAACGTGGCACACAGACCCACCATGACCCACTTTACGCTCTGCGTTGGTTTCGGGGAGGACTGACAATGGACAATGGGAATTGCAGTACCTTCCCTCACTTCTAGAGAACACTGAGACCCCCACAAGTGACACACCTGGACCAAACGTGGCACACAGACCCACCATGACCCACGTTACGCTCTGCAGTGGTTTCGGGGAGGACTGACAACGGACAATGGGAATTGCAGTACCTTCCCTCACTTCCAGAGAACACTGAGACCCCCACAAGTGACAGACCTGGACTAAACGTGGCACACAGACCCACCATGATCCACTTTACGCTCTGCGTTGGTTTCGGGGAGGACTGACAACGGACAATGGGAATTGCAGTACCTTCCCTCACTTCCAGAGAACACTGAGACCCCCACAAGTGACACACCTGGACCAAATGTGGCACACAGACCCACCATGACCCACGTTACGCTCTGCAGTGGTTTTGGGGAGGACTGACAACGGACAATGGGAATTGCAGTACCTTCCCTCACTTCCAGAGAACACTGAGACCCCCACAAGTGACAGACCTGGACTAAACGTGGCACACAGACCCACCATGACCCACGTTACGCTCTGCAGTGGTTTCGGGAGGGACGGACAACGGACAATGGGAATTGCAGTACCTTCCCTCACTTCCAGAGAACACTGAGACCCCCACAAGTGACACACCTGGACCAAACGTGGCACACAGACCCACCATGACCCACGTTACGCTCTGCGTTAGTTTCGGGGAGGACTGACAACGGACAATGGGAATTGCAGTACCTTCACTCACTTCCAGAGAACACTGAGACCCCCACAAATGACGGACCTGGACCAAACATGGCACACAGACCCACCATGACCCACTTTACGCTCTGCAGTGGTTTTGGGGACTATTGACAACAGACAATGGGAATCTCCTGGGAATCTGGGAGATGTAGTCCGTGTGCCAAATGCGGTCCAGGTCCATTGTTGGTGGGGGTCACAGTGCTCTGTCATTACATCAATTGACTATTTCCTTGTAGTTTGGGTTTGGAAGGGAGTTGCCGAATTTGCATGACTTGGAGATCCCAAATGATACGCAGACAGGCGTTTATCCCCCCTTCCCTCCTATGTAAAGATTTGTTTACGCCGTCCCTCCAAGACGAGAGGGTCTTTTGATTTAAAGCGAGCGTAGTGCTCTCTCTTCTCCCCTTGCCTTTGGAGCGCATTCTTTTATCGGAGCCTTGATGTATAAAAGATGCCAGGGGTCCGCGGCAAAACGCTCTTTAGAGTTTGATGAGCCTTGAGCTATGTCTCCTTCCGCAACTTGCCGCCCGTTGATAGATATATATTTTTCTTCTATACGTGTGCCTTCCTTTTAGCATAAATAACCTGCAGGAGGAGATGAGTAACATCCTCGAGTTGCGGAAACAGCTGGAAGAGAACGTTTTCACGGCCTGGCGTTTGCGCAAAGCCCTGGAGGATCAGGTCAAGGCGAACCGGAGGGAAGGTGAGAGGGACGCGGGGCCAAAAAAAATTGCCTTAATTCATTACGATTAGAAAATATACCACGTCAAATCTCGTTTTTTAAGGTATGCAGCCTTTTGCGACACAGTGCGTCTGTTAATGAATCTGAATTACTGTGTCACAAAATTTATTTATTGTGTCAGAAGCAAATTGAGAATATGTCATTTATTTTATTTTATTTATTTCACGATAGTAATATGCCGCCCTCCTCAACCCCAAACTGGAAATACAACAAACTACATTACTGCCATAGCACAACATCAGTACTACACATCACTTTGCACTATAATATTATATCACAGTATCATTAGCAATATTGCTTGTACGACAAATATATAATTACTAGCTTGGGGACCCGGCGGTGCCCGGGTTATTTGAGGAAGGCATTGTGTGCCATAGTTCATCATTGGTGTGGGCCACAGTGCTCTAAGGAAGTGAATTAAAGTACTGCAAGTCCCATCATCCATGGTCCATCCTTCCTCAAACTGCACCAGGATGTAGGGTGCATCTTCGGGGGTCTGTGTGCCAAGTTTGGTCTTGTTCTGTCATTGTTGGGGGCCTAGTCAGGAAAATCAAGTTGAGGGAGCCTAACAATATCCCATGAGCTGAGGCCTAGTCAGGAAAATCAATTTTGCTGCCAATTTTGGGCCTGGTCTGATTTTGTAGGGGCTGCAGTGTTGTTTGGGAAGTGAATGAGGTGAATATACTACAAATCCCATCATTCGTGGCCCATCCTGCCCTAAACCACACCAGGTTGTGAAGTGGGCCGTTGGTCCCTTGTTTGCCATGTTTGGTCCTGATCCGTCATTGCTGTGGGCCGCAGTGGCTGACTGCCTGAGGCCTTTTGCTTTCCCTGTGAGTCACCTTAGAAGTGTCTTGGGTGAAGGTACTGAACATTCCATTTCCAACAGAAAAAACTGTCAGCTGGCTAACTTCAACTCCAGCCATTGATGCCTGCCTCAGGCCCTTCCCTTTCCTCTCTGTGCTGTGTTGGAATGTTGGGAGGCTGGCCAGTCACAGCCATTTATGCAAATAAACCGACAGTTGCAGCCAATCGAAACGCTGGCACATATTTGCTCGGTCGCACCACCCACCCACCGCCCGCAAACACTGACTTTTATTATATACATAGATAGATAGATAGATAGATAGATAATATTACAATATCATTAGTAGTATTATATTGTATCAATGTATATACAATATATTATATCATACTCATATTATAATATATTATACCATAACTATCTCATACTACATTACATTATAATTATTATATTATAATATATTGACATTCCTCTCCATTGGCGCCCCCTTGCAGTGGGGGAGAGGCTAATGAAGTTGTGAGCTATGCTGGCGGTGGCGTAATAGCCACCGGTAGGGCCTCCCATGCCAGACAGGTCACAACCTTTTTGCAGACAATGCTGCCCTTGTCGCCCATTCAGAAGCAGCTCTGCAGCGCCTGACATCCTGCTTTGCAGCAGCTGCAGAGCTATTTGGGCTGGAAATCAGCCTGAAGAAAATGGAAGTCCTCTACCAGCCCGCACCACAGGAAGAACACCATCATCCCCACATCAGCATAGGCAAATCTGTGCTTAAATCCATTCAGCAGTTCACCTATCTAGGAAGCATCATCTTGTCAGATGCCAAGATTGACAAAGAGATAGATCACAGATTAGCAAAGGGATAGAGTGCATTTGGAAGGCTTCACAAGAGAGTCTGGAGCAACAAGCACCTGAGGCAAAGTACTGTCTATTCTCCTGTATGGGTCTGAAACATGGGTCACCTATCACCAACACCTACGACTCCTCGAACGCTTTCATCACCGCTGTCTTGAGTGGTGATGGCACGATCGTCAGCATAGATTGTGCCACAAAATGATACACGTCTAAGAAGGGCATTTGTGAATGAATCTGAATTACTGTGTCACAAAATGATGCATGTCTAGGAGGCATTGTTTAGAAAAGAGGGTATTGCGGGGCTCGGGCTTAACCCTGGGGTCACGGATGGCCCATTGGCTGCACTTTCTTCATTCTTGAAGGAGTCCTAATAGCATGTTGAAGACTGTGGTTTTCTTCCTGAGCTTTTCTATATATATATAAAGAGAGCTGTCATCCTAGGTAGCCTATAGACAGCAAAACCACACAAGGCAGACACACCAAATCAGCCCACATACACACAAAACCCCACGAGGTATGTTTACCACCCAAAAAAAATAAAATTAAAATTTAACAGCACAACCAAAAATATAAAAAAACCCAATTTGACTACAACTCCCATGATCCTCCACGCCACCCCCCTCTGGCAGTTTAGAGTGTCGGAATGTTGGTGGTGCTGGCCAATTAGAGGCATTATGCAAATACTCCCTCAGTTAGAATGTAGAAGCTGGGAGCCACCCCCCTCTGGCAGTTTAGAGTGTCGGAATGTTGGTGGTGCTGGCCAATCAGAGGCATTATGCAAATACTCCCTCAGTTAGAATGTAGAGGCTGGGAGCCACCCCCCTCTGGCAGTTTAGAGTGTCGGAATGTTGGTGGTGCTGGCCAGTTAGAGGCATTATGCAAATACTCCTTCAGTTAGAATGTAGAGGCTGGGAGCCACGCCCCTCTGGCAGTTTAGAGTGTCGGAATGTTGGTGGTGCTGGCCAATCAGAGGCATTATGCAAATACTCCCTCAGTTAGAATGTAGAGGCTGGGAGCCACCCCCCTCTGGCAGTTTAGAGTGTCGGAATGTTGGTGGTGCTGGACAATCAGAGGCATTATGCAAATACTCCCTCAGTTAGAATGTAGAGGCTGGGAGCCACCCCCTCTGGCAGTTTAGAGTGTCGGAATGTTGGTGGTGCTGGCCAGTTAGAGGCATTATGCAAATACTCCTTCAGTTAGAATGTAGAGGCTGGGAGCCACGCCCCTCTGGCAGTTTAGAGTGTCGGAATGTTGGTGGTGCTGGCCAATCAGAGGCATTATGCGAATAATCCCACAGTGCCAACCAATCAGAAAGCTGGCACATATCCACATACATGCAAACATTCACTTTGTTGTCCCAGGCCTGGGAATACAGTGGGACAGGACTACAATACAACAGATTCCAACTCATCCTGAGCAAACTGCTAAAGGTCTCTTAATGTTATCAACAAGAGGCAAAATGGCCATCTGTCAAGAGTCCTTTGATTGTGCTTTCCTACCATGTGGGTAGAAGGGGGTAGCCATAGAGTATGGCACAGCAACGCGTGCACGGGTCAGCTAGGGTTTTTTTTTTTAAAGGAGGGATGCTTAGCTAGTTTTTCCTTGCTCGCCACTCATTGAGCTGCTCAGCTTGGAGCAGAAATGCAAACGTTTTGCGTGACCCCGCTGCTTTTGCCCGCAGAGGGTTTCTGGCTTTGGAGTAAGCGGATTACAGCCGGTTTCCCTCCCCTAAATTGCCCAGTTGAGCAGCGTAAGCCACTTTATTCCCACTCACCTGCTGCCGTCGTTTGCGGCGGTAGCTAAAATAAAAATTCTCCACTGCTATTTAACCCGGCTTTATTTCCCCTCGAGTCCTCAGGTTCGTTTTTCCTCTCCTTCGCACACAAACTCGAGAATCGTTCGTCTCTCCCTTCTTTTCGCCCCCTGCCCTTCTGCGTTCCGCCTGCCTGAAATTATTTCGAAATGCAATGTTTTAAATGTGCAAATTATAATTCCGCGTGAGAGTCACAATGCATGCTGATCGCTGTTTGTGAAGAGGAAGAAATACCCGCACACCACAAATGATTTGGAGGGGAAATTTCCCCTCCCAATAGTACCGAACGGTTGGTATGGGATGTGAGAGTCTCAATCCTATGGTACTTTCTTATATACATACTTTTCACTATTTTCTATTCTCTCGGCATTACTTTGCGAACGAAGATTCTTAGGAAGGACTCATCCCACACTTTTTATAAGCGCGTTGATGACTAAAAAGGCCAATCTGAGATAGGCAAGTTCGGTTGCAGAAAGCACAGCGGAAAGCCTCCTTGGGTGATGTTGTTTCCAAGTTGTGGTTCTTTCTGCGTTGTCGAGACCCATTCGGCGTGTCTTCTCAAAAGAGGCTGCAGCATTGTGGGTAGTGCGTCTCCATGCCTCCCGATGTGAGGCCAGGGCGGACCATTGTTGGTGATCAATCTGGCCAAGCCTGAGATGTTGTTTCAGGGAGTCCTTATATCTCTTTTTGGGGGCACCTTTCTTGCGAGTGCACCATAGAGTAGTATCTTTGGGAGGTGGTGGTCCTCCATCCTAGTGACGTGCCCTGCCCAGCGCAGCTGTGTTCTCAATAGTATGGCCTCAATGCTGGTGACCCCTGCTTGCTCAAGGACAACAACATTAGTCACATAGTCCAGTGTATATTTAGGATTGTGCGAAGACAGCGCTGATGAAAGCGTTCAAGGAGTCGTAGGTGTTGACAATAGCTGACCCATGTTTCAGACCCATATAGACAGTACGATAGCTCTGTACACACTGATTTTGGTGCTTTGCCTCAGGTGCTTGTTGCTCCAGACTCTTTTGTGAAGCCTTCCGAATGCACTCTATGCCTTTGATAATCTGTGATCTATCTCTTTGTCAATCTTGGCGTCTGAAGAGATGATGCTTCCCAGGTAGGTGAACTGCTGAACGGACTTAAGCACAGATTGGCCTATGCTGACGTGGGGATGATGGTGTTCTTCCTGTGGTGCGGGCTGGTAGAGGACATCCGTTTCCTTCAGGCTGACTTCCAGCCCAAACAGGTCTGCAGCTGTTGCAAAGCAGGATGTGAGGCGCTGCAGGGCTGCTTCTGTGTGGGCGACAAGGGCAGCATCGTCAGCAAAAAGCAGCTCACGGACTAGATAGTTTAGAGTCTCAGTGCGAGCCCTCAGACGGCTTAAGTTGAACAAGCTACCATCAGTACGATAGCGTATATATATTATATGTAAATACAATATATTATATTATTGCCATCGCACAATACTAATATATTATATTGTACTTCCATTATTTTATGCTGTTCTTGGGGGTTTTGTGTGCCAATTTTGGTCCAAGTCCATCTTTGGTGGAGTTCAGAGTGCTCATTGATTGTAAGTGAACTATAAATCCCAATACCTACAACTCCAAAATGTCCTTGCCAATTCCCCTCAAAACCCACCAATATTCAAATTTGGGCATACTGGGTATTCATGCCAAGTTTGGTCCAGATCCATCGTTTGGGTTCATAGTGCGCTCTGGATGGAGGAGAACTACAACTCCTCTAAATCCTTCCAAAGACCTCCAGTATGTTTTGTTGGTCATCCATTGGGTTTTTGATGGTGTTGGAGACCATATAGATCCGGAAATAATTCTTGTGTGTTGTCTTGGGCAGAGGAAACGCTGTCATGTTGGAGTGACCAGACCTCTTACATGAGCTTTTGCTTACGAGGACGGGACCATTTGGACTTGCAGATCGATCACCTCTCCGTGGAAGAGCTGAAGAAAAAGGTGGCTGTTTCAACTTCTTTCTTTTTTTTAAGCAAATCAGGTGGGTGGGTTCCAATAGGATCCAATTTGGACTTTGAAAAACTTTTTTTTTCGGGAGGGAGGTTTTTGTGATTTTGCCCAGTTGCAGGTCTCCGTCCATGTCTCATCTTATAAACACTTAGCCAGAAATAGCTACTATTCTAAGCTAAGACATTAAGACGGGTGGGCAACCTATGGCCCGCGGGGGTGGCCCGGCAGCTGATTCTGTCCGGCCTGGGGAGAAGGACGTCAGGGGCGGGGCCAAGAGGAAGGGGTGCCGCTGCCGCCATCCCATCGTGGTCTCTGTGGAGCCTGTGTCGGCAGACAGGCCGTAGGAGCGGCGGCTTTGGGGTGCGTGCCATCCCTGGAGGCGATCCGGGCCTGCAGCGGGAGCATTCGGCGACCTGCGGCGGCTGATCGCCCTGGCATACTTCCTGGATTGTCTTCTGGGTTGCCAGTGCGATCAGCCGCCTCAGATCGCCAACTGCTCCCCTTGCAGGCCCCGATTGCCTCCAGGGATGGCAGGCACTCCATAACCGGAGCGATCAGCTGGGCAATGGATGGGGGCGAGAGCGGGCGGAGGCCTGCAGCCTCCAATCGCCTGCTGCTCTGTCGTCCTCTGCTGCGGCAGCGGCTAGGTCTGCTTTGCCATCCTCTGGGCTGGGTGCATTGGGCCATTCCATCTTGGTTCGCACCTTGTCTTCTTGAATTTAATTTAATTTTAGTGGTTTTTATTACTATTTTATAATAATTTTATTATAATAATATAATAATGTTATATTAAATTATATTTTCAATATATTATAATGTCTCTATATATATACTATAATATAATAATTATGATATTAAGACTAATAATATATGAATATTTCTTGATATATTAATATGCTAATATTAATGATGTGTAATATATAGTAAATATAGTAAAGAAATAAATAATGTAGATTAGCATGTAGTTCAGCCTTTAGGTACGGCCCTCCATAATATTTTTTATAAATCCGGGGGCATACCACCAACCAAAATGACACAAAATGACACTCTAACACAGTAAAGAACGCCTGGGGATGGTGGTCTGCTGGGAGTAGCTGCTGGGAGTGCCGGCTGGGGAGGGAGGAGCCAGGGCGCACCATGCCCCCCTCCTCCCCCCTTCAGCTCTCCCACAGCGTCTCCACCCTTGAGGGGGGACAGTGCCAAGCCAGCAGTGGCAGAGGCAGCACAATGCTGGCTTGGCACTGTCCCCTCAAGGCTGGAGAAGCTGTGGGAGAGTGGAAGCCCGGGGGAGGGGGCTGTCAGGCCGCGCCATGCCCCTCCCCCCCTCCCCGTGGCTTCCGCTCTCCCACAGCTTCTCCAGCCTTGAGGGGACAGTGCCAAGCCAGCGGTGGCAGAGGCAGCACAATGGTGGCTTGGCACTGTCCCCTCAAGGCTGGAGAAGCTGTGGGAGAGTGGAAGCCCGGGGGAGGGGGCTGAGTCAGGCCGCGGCATGCCCCTCCCCCCCTCCCCGTGGCTTCCGCTCCCACAGCTTCTCCAGCCTTGAGGGGACAGTGCCAAGCCAGCGGTGGCAGAGGCAGCACAATGCTGGCTTGGCACTGTCCCCTCAAGGCTGGAGAAGCTGTGGGAGAGCTGAAGCCAGGGGAAGGGGAGGAGCCAGGCCACACCATGCCCCGCCGCCTCCCCTTGGCTTCCTCCTCCACGTGGCTTCAGCGAGCATGGGGCGAGAGTCATGGTGGATTGGAAGCTGGCTGGGGAAACGGCCGAATATATACGGTAACTTTCCAGCTTCATGTGGGCATGCTTTTTGAATTCCGGCCACCAGGGGAGCTGTTGCTTCACCATCCACTTGTGACACTGATGGAGTACTTCCTCATTCTTTTGCACGCTGCTGGAGAGTTTTATGACGTTGTAAATTAGTTAAATTAGCCTCCCCGCCTAAGCGGAACCTACATTTCCTACTTGACAGATGCAGCTGTCTTTCGGACTGTGAAAGTCACCAGCAAGTTAGAGAAATGAACGATTCCTTCTCTCCTCTTTCAGATTATTGAACTCTTCTCGCTGGCGAAGGAGCTGCATTTGGAGATCCAAGACCTTCGAAGGAAGCAGCTGGACTTCTCCCCGTCTGGTTCGCTGGAAAAGGAGAGTCAGAGGCTGTTGGACAACAGTGAGGTGAGGGTTTGTTTCCCACTCCTCTCTAAACCGATGTGGTTCAGTCCTGCTTTTCCAATGAAGTCCACCTGTATGCAGAAGATGGGGTGGGGGGGGAGATGTCTCAATTGGGTGCAAAACTATGTGGGACCAAGGGCTCGTTTCTTTCCGAGCTCCCTGTGAAAGAGACCCCAAGGGCCATCTAGTCCAATCCCTTTCAGCAATGTAAATTATGTATGATGTATTTTTAATTATGTATTGTTTTTAATACATAATTATTGTTTTATTTGTGATTTTATTATTATATAACACAGGGATGGGCAAGCTACGGCCCGCGGGGCGGATCCGGCCCGGCAGCCAGTTCTGTCCGGCCCGGGGAGAAGGGCGCCGGCGGGTGGGGCCAAGAAGAAGGGTTGCCGCTGCCACCATCCCATCGCGGGCTCTGTGAGGCCTGCGTCGGCAGACAGGCCGGAGGAGCGGCGGCTTTGGAGTGCCTGCCATCCCTGAAGGCAATCTGGGCCTGCGGTGGGAGCACTCCGTGACCAGTGGAGGCTATCGCCCTGACTTGATTGTCTTCCGGGTCGCCAGGGCGATGAGCCGCCTCAGATCGCCGAGTGCTCCCCCTGCAAACCCAGATCGCCTGCAGGGATGCAGGCACTCCAAAGCCACCTCTCCTCCGGCCTGTCTGCTGACGCAGGCCTCACAGAGCCCACGATGGGATGGCGGCAGCGGCACTCCATCAGTTGGGGAATGGCTGGGGGCGAGAGCAGGCGGAGGCCTGCAGCCTCCAATCACCTGCTGCCCTCCTCTCTTTTTTTTGTCCTGGCGGAGGGACACGGGAACAGAGCGCTGTGCTGCGTCCCTGCAGTGAGCGGCACTGCGGGGGGGCGCTGCGGAGGCAGAGAGAGGGCGGAAAGGGAGGAGGGCGGAGCGGAGGAAAGAAGGAAGGAAGGAGGGAGGGAGGGAGGCAGCCAGGAAGACCTGACTTCCGCCCTGAGAGGGTCATGGAGGCCTCGCGCGATGTTCAAAGAGTCCCTGCCTTCCTCCGAGCTCTCTTCGGAGCTCCCCCGGCGTGTGAGTGGCAGGCAAGCAGAGAGGGCGAGCAAAGAAGGCAGGCAGCAGGCAGTCTCTCTGAGGCAGGCCACACACACGCTGGGTCCGCTTTGCCATCCTCTGGGCTGGGGTCATTGGGCCATTCCATCTTGGGATCCTTCCTCTTTTCAGGATGTCAGCCTCCATCTTGGTTCGCACCTTGTCTTCTTGAATTTTATATTATTTTAGTGGTTTTTATTATTATTTTATAATAATTTTATAATAATATAATAAATATTATAATATAATAATGTTATATTATAATTTCAACATATTATAATGTCTATATATATACTATAATATAATAATTATGATATTAATACTAATACTACAACTCCCAAATGTCAAGGTCTATTTTCCCTGAACTCCATCTGCGTGCATATTTGGGCATATTGAGTATTCATGCCAAGTTTGGTGCAGATCCAACATTGTTTGAGTCCACAGTGCTCTCTGGATGTAGGTGAACTACAACTCCAAAACCCAAGGTCAATGCCCACCAAACCCTTCCAGTATTTGTTGTTGGTCATGGGAATTCTGTGTGGGAAGTTTGATTCCATTCCATCATTGGTGGAGTTCAGAATGCTCTTTGATTGCGGGTGAACTTATAACTCCCAGAAACTACAACTCCCAAATGACAAAATCAATTTTTTTGACTGATGGTCCCTCCTTGGGTTAGTATTGGTATGTTTTGTGCCAGGATATCTATGTTGTGTTCATCAAAACAGGCCCAGGTTGCACACGGAGTGTATAAATACATTTAAAAACATATTAACTATATGTATGACTGTGTTAGAGTGTCATTTTGTGTCATTTTGGTTGGTGGTGTGCCCCAGGATTTTGTATCAATTTTGGCCCAATTCTATCGTTGGCGGAGTTCAGAATGCTCTTTGATTGTAGGTGAACTATAAATCCCAGCAACTGCAACTCTCAAATGACAAAATCAATCCCTCCAACCGCCACCAGTATGCAAATTTGGGCATATCGGGTATTTGTGCCCAATTTGGTCCAGTGGACGAAAATACGCCCTGCATATCAAATATTTACATGACGATTCATAACAGTAGCAATGAATATTTTTTTTGGTGGGGTCACCACAACAGGAGGAAGTGTATTAAGGGGTCGCGGGGTTAGGAAGGTTGAGAAATACTTCTCTCCAGGATGAAGAAAGAGGTGCCTTTGGACAGAGAAGGGCCCTTTGGCTTCGGCCAATCAACCTCTTCCTTATTTGTTTTGCTGCGTAATACCTTCACATTGCAGATAGCCGTTCTTTCTCCGGGGCGACTTCCAGGGTTTTCCCCTCCTTCCCCCCCCCTTAATTTCCCCTGCCTTCTTTGGTACATATACAGCCATCAGGGGAATGAAAGGCAAGCAAACCGCGCTGCTGACTGACAGTTTCTATCTTGAGTCCGTAAATTGGACTTCTGCCTCAAAGAACCGGAAAATGGAATGTTTGAAGCACTTGATTTTTGTCTCTTTCTGGCCGATCTGTAGCCGCGGGAGCGGATCTTGTATTTACCCAGGTTTGATGGCCCTGCTCTCAATTAAGAGGCAGCCTGGCCGAGTGTCCTTGCGCCCAGGCATTAAGTCGGCCATTAGCTCCGGCGAAGGAAAGCCTCCCCCCTTCGCTGGGTTTTTCTTCTGCCGTCATCCTTTTGGAGTTTCTGGGCCGCCCTCCTGTTTCAGAATTACTCCGAGTTGGCTACGGCAGGGCTGTCCAACTGGCGGCCCGGGGGCCGTACACGCCCCCCCAGCCTGTTGGACATTGCCCCCGCTATGCCCCCCGGCCGCCATTTTTAAATATTTTTTTTTCAGAAAGAAAATCTAATTTTTTTTTAAAAAAAATGGCGGCCGGGGGGGGAGGCGGGGCAGGGAGGAGGAAGAGAGCTAGCTCCTCCTCCCTGCACCGCCCCCTCCGTCCCTCTCTCCGCGCCGAAAAGGAGCAGTAGGCGGCGCCAAGGGCAGCGCGTCACGCCAGGCCTCTGACGTGCTGCCCGTGGCGCCGCCTTCTGCTCCCAGCTGTAGCTCCCTCCCTAGGAAGGCGGGGGAGACGGCGAAAGGAGCAGTAGGCGGCGCCAAGGGCAGCGCGTCACGCCAGGCCTCTGACGCGCTGCCCTTGGCGTCGCCTTCTGCTCCTTTTTCGCCGCTCCCCCTCCTAGGAAGGCGGGAGACGGCGAAAGGAGCAGTAGGGCGGCGCCAAGGGCAGCGTGTCACGCAAGGCCTCTGACGCGCTGCCCTTGGCGCGCCTTCTGCTCCTTTTCGCCGGCTCCCCTCCCTAGGAAGGGCGGGGAGACGGCGAAGGAGCAGTCGGCGGCGCCAAGGGCAGCGCGTCACGCCAGGCCTCTGACGTGCTGCCCTTGGCGCCGCCTTCTGCTCCTTTTCGCCAGCTCCCCCTCCCTAGGAAGGGCGGGGGAGACGGCGAAAAGGAGCAGTAGGCGGCGCCAAGGGCAGCGCGTCACGCCAGGCCTCTGACGCGCTGCCCTTGGCGCCACCTTCTGCTCCTTTTCGCCAGCTCCCCCTCCCTAGGAAGGGCGGGGGAGACGGCGAAAAGGAGCAGTAGGCGGCGCCAAGGGCAGCGCGTCAGAGGCCTGGCATGACGCGCTGCCCTTGGCGCTGCCCCCGCCCCGCCCCCCCCACGCGTGGCCCCGCCCCCACGCGTGGCGCCGCCCCCTGCTCACTGATCACCTACGGCCCCCGAGGTGATCAGTGACACTTCTTCCGGCCCTTGGGTCGGAAGAAGTTGGACAGCACTGGGCTACGGCAACACTTTGGGAATTACTATGATTACACTTTGTTCTTTCTCCCACCCTGGACATCTTTCCACGGATATATAAACCCTTCTTGCCTCACAACCTCTGAGGATGCCTGCCATAGATGTGGGAGAAACGTCAGGAGAGAATGCTTCTGGAACATGGCCGCACATTCCGGAAAACTAACAGCAACAACGGAGCGTCTGCATCTCCTGCAGCATCACCTAGGTCCTAAATAAATAAAGAGGAACCCTAAAAAAAACCAGGGGAATTCTGGACCGGAAACAATCAGCTAACACCTCCCAACAAAGGAGTCCCCCAGGCAGGAGGCAGCCAGGCTTTGAAGCTGCAAGGACTTTCAGTGCTAATCAAGGTGGCCAATTGCAACACCCACACCTGCCTCAGACAAGACTTCTTTCTCCCACACAGGAAATTATTCCATTTGCCTATTTCCAACAGACCTCACAACCTCTGAGGATGGCTGGCCATAGATGTGGGCAAAACGTCAGGAGAGAATGCTTCTGGAACATGGCCACACATCCCGAAAAAGTCACAGCAGCAACGGGGCGTCTGGATCTCCTGTAGCATCACCTAGATCAGGGGTGCCCACACTTTTTCAGCATGCGAGCTACTTATAATAAAACCAAGTCGGAAAGATCTACCTACTTCCTCAAGGCTGGAGAGGGGAGGGGCGTGGCTTGGCGTGGCCTGGCTCCGCCCCCCTCTGGCTTCAGCTCTACCAGCAGCTTCTCCAGGCTTGAGGATGGCAGTACCAAGCCAGCCTTGTGCTAGCTATGCCACCACTGGCTTGGCATTGCCATCCTCAAGCCTGGAGAAGCTGCTGGTAGAGCGAGCCACAGGGGGCGAGCAGGCCAAGCCCCCCGCCCCTCCCCTCTGGCTTTGGAGCTCCCAGCAGCTTCTCCAGGCTTGACGATGACAGTGCCAAGCCAGTGGTGGCATAGCTAGCACAAGGCTGACTTGTCGCTGCCCTCCTCAAGGCTGAAGCAGCTGCTGGGAGTACCGAAGCCGGGGAGGGGGGCAGGGCTTGGTGCGGCCTGGCTCCGCCCCCTCTGAGAAGCGCCCCATCCGGCTGCAATCAACCTCCTTCGGTCCCGCGATCGACTGGTCGATCGCGATCGACTTCCTGGGCAGCCCTGACCTAGATCCTAAATAAATAAAGAGGAACACTCAAAAACAGGGGAATTCCAGACAGGAAACAATCCAGGCCAGCTAACACCTCCCAACAAAGGATTCCCCCAGGCTTTGAAGCTGCAAGGCCTTTCAGTGCTAATCAGGGTGGCCAATTGCAACATCCACACCTGCCTCCAACAGACAAGACTTCTTTCTCCCACACAGGAAATTATTCCACAGGTATATAAACCTCGCTTGCCTATTTCCAACAGACCTCACAACCTCTGAGGATGCCTGCCCTAGATGTGGGCGAAATGTCAGGAGAGAATGCTTCTGGAACATGGCCACACATCCTGGAAAAGTCACAGTAGCAACGGGGCGCCTGGATCTCCTGCAGCATCACCTAGATCAGTGTTTCCCAACCAGTGCGCCGGGGCACACTAGTGTGCCGTGAGCGATCATCAGGTGTGCTGTGGAAAATTGGCACTCTTCCCCCTCCTAGCAGCTCTTTCTCCCTCTTTCCCAAGGAACTGTTTATAACAGCTTCATGACATCCATAGTTAACTGGAAGCAAGTTTCACTCAGGGTGAAATTTCACAAGGGTCTGGAGTACAAGCCCTATGAGGAGCGGCTTGAAGAGCTGGGCATGTTTAGCCTGAAGAAGAGAAGGCTGAGAGAAGGCATGAGAGCCATGTATAAGTATGTGAGAGGAAGTCATATATATGTTGTGTTCATCGAAACAGGCCCAGGTTTCACACTGAGTGTATAAATACATTTAAAAACATATTAACTATATGTATGACTGTGTTAGAGTGCCATTTTGGTTGGTGGTGTGCTCCAGGATTTGGTAAATGTAAAAAGTGTGCCGCGGCTCAAAAAAGGTTGGGAAACACTGACCTAGATCCTAAATAAATAAAGACGAACACTCAAAAACAGGGGAATTCCAGACAGGAAACAATCCGGGCCAGTTAATACCTCCCAACAAAGGATTCCCCCAGGCTTTGAAGCTTTGCTCTCTGTGTCTCGTTCTTTTTCCAAAACGACACCGAAAATGCGAGTCCCTGCCACGGCTTCATCCCACATCTCCCTTTGGGCCCCCCAGGGAAGAGATTGTGTGCCTCCGTTCTCTCTGCCCCGAACGTCTGGCTTCAGACGGAGAACCCCTTGTGCCAAGTCCCGCCGTCGGGAATGTCGCAAACCACGCGTATCAGCAATACGTTTAGGAAAAAGAAAAGAAACCCCCATATATTTCAAGGTTTTCGGAGGCCACGGGGAGAGTTGCAAGAGGCAGCTTTGATCCTCTGCGGACCTTCCCTTGGCCTTCAGCCATGTCGTTTTGCATATCGCGTGCGGTTTTTTTCTTTTCCCGTTCGGAAATTAAAGTCTATTCCTTGAGGGGGTTTGAGCATTTTCTCCCTCGGTTGGGAGCTCAGCCCCAGCCTCTTATCTGCGGCCGCGTGCCTTGGCTTCGCTCTCTTCGGCCTTTTTCTTTTCGCCACTGGCTTGAAGGCCAAGTGGGATTTTTAGAGAATCAAGAACTGATCTCGAGGTAAGACAGGAACCTTCTTAAAGTATATACTAGCTGTACCCGCCATGCGTTGCTGTGGCCAACCTTCCCTCCCTCTTTCTCTCCTTTCTCTCTTTCCTTCATTCCTTTTTTCTTTCATTCTCTCCTTCCTTCTCTTCCTCTTCCCTTCCCCTTTTCTTTCCCTTTTGTTTTCTCTCCTTCGTTCCCTTTTTTCTTTCCTTCTGTTCTTCCTTCTCTTCCTCTTTCCTTCCTTTCCTCAGTTTCTTTCCCTTTTGCTTTCTCTCCTTCCTTCCTTCCTTCTCTTCCCTTCTTTCTCTTTTGCTTTCTCTCTTTCCTTCCTTCCTTCTCTTCCCTTCTTTCCCTTTTGCTTTCTCTCTTTACTTCCCTTCTTTCTTCCCTTCTCTCCTTCCTTCTCTTCCTTTTCCTTCCCCTTTTTCTTTCCTTCTTCTTTTCTTTCCCTTTTGCTTTCTCTCCTTCGTTTCCTTTTTTCTTTCATTCTCTCCTTCCTTCCTTCTCTTCCTCTTCTTTCCCTTTTGGTTTATCTCTTTACTCCCCTTTTTCTTTCATTCTCTTCTTCCTTCTCTTCCCTTCCTTCCCCTCTTTTCTTTCCCTTTTGCTTTCTCTCCTTCCTTTCCTTTTTTCTTTCATTATCTCCTTCCTTCCTTCTCTTCCTCTTCTTTCCCTTTTGGTTTATCTCTTTACTCCCCTTTTTCTTTCATTCTCTTCTTCCTTCTCTTCCCTTCCTTCCCCTCTTTTCTTTCCCTTTTGCTTTCTCTCCTTCCTTCCTTTTTCTTTCATTCAATCCTTTCTTCTCTTCCTCTTTCCTTCCTTCCTTCCCTCCTTTCCCTTTTGCTTTCTCTCCTTCCTTCCCTTTTTTCTTTCATTCTCTCCTTCCTTCCCTTCCTTCCCCTTTTCTTTCCCCTTTGCTTTCTCTCTTTCCTTCCCTTTTTTCTTTCATTCTCTCCTTCCTTCCCTTCCTTCCCCTTTTCTTTCCCCTTTGCTTTCTCTCTTTACTCCCCTTTTTTCTTTCATTCTCTCCTTCCTTCTCCTCCCTTCCTTCCCCTCTTTTCTTTCCCTTTTGCTTTCTCTCCTTCCTTCCTTTTTCTTTCATTCAATCCTTTCTTCTCTTCCTCTTTCCTTCCTTCCCTCCTTTCCCTTTTGCTTTCTCTCTTTCCTTCCCTTTTTTCTTTCATTCTCTCCTTCCTTCTCTTCCCTTCCTTCCCCTCTTTTCTTTCCCTTTTGCTTTCTCTCCTTCATTGAAGAGAGAAAGGAAGAGAGAGAAAGAGGAAGAGAAAGGAAAGAAAGAATAGTGGGGACAGTGTTTGAGGGAAAGTAAGGGAATAAATAACTCCCTGGTGGCGCAGCGGATTAAACCGCTGAGCTGCTAAACTGGCTGACTAAAAGGTTAGTGGTTCGAATCCAGGGAGTGGGGTGAGCTCCTGCTCTTAGCCCCAGCTTCTGCCAACCTAACAGTTCGAAAACATGCAAACGTGAGTAGATCAATAGGCACTGCTTCTGGAGGAAGGTAACGGTGCTCCATGAAGTCATGCTGGCTACAAAGATTTAGCCAGAATTAGCAATATCCAGGGAGCTGGCAGAGCTCTTTCTCTTAGCCCCAGCTTCTGCCAACCTAGCAGTTCGAAAACATGCAAATGTGAGTAGATCAATAGGTACCGCTTCTGGAGGAAGGCAACAGTGCTCCATGAAGTCATGCTGGCTACAAAGATTTAGCCAGAATTAGCAATATCCAGGGAGCTGGCAGAGCTCTTTCTCTTAGCCCCAGCTTCTGCCAACCTAGCAGTTCGAAAACATGCAAATGTGAGTAGATCAATAGGTACCGCTTCTGGAGGAAGGCAACAGTGCTCCATGAAGTCATGCTGGCTACAAAGATTTAGCCAGAATTAGCAATATCCAGGAGCTGGCAGAGCTCTTTCTCTTAGCCCCAGCTTCTGCCAACCTAGCAGTTCGAAAACATGCAAATGTGAGTAGATCAATAGGTACCGCTTCTGGAGGAAGGTAACAGTGCTCCATGAAGTCATGCTGGCTACAAAGATTTAGCCAGAATTGGCAATATCCAGGGAGCTGGCAGAGCTCTTTCTCTTAGCCCCAGCTTCTGCCAACCTAGCAGTTCGAAAACATGCAAATGTGAGTAGATCAATAGGCACTGCTTCTGGAGGAAGGTAACAGTGCTCCATGAAGTCATGCTGGCTACAAAGATTTAGCCAGAATTAGCAATATCCAGGGAGCTGGCAGAGCTCTTTCTCTTAGCCCCAGCTTCTGCCAACCTAGCAGTTCGAAAACATGCAAATGTGAGTAGATCAATAGGCACCGCTTCTGGAGGAAGGCAACAGTGCTCCATGAAGTCATGCTGGCTACAAAGATTTAGCCAGAATTAGCAATATCCAGGAGCTGGCAGAGCTCTTTCTCTTAGCCCCAGCTTCTGCCAACCTAGCAGTTCGAAAACATGCAAATGTGAGTAGATCAATAGGTACCGCTTCTGGAGGAAGGCAACAGTGCTCCATGAAGTCATGCTGGCTACAAAGATTTAGCCAGAATTAGCAATATCCAGGGAGCTGGCAGAGCTCTTTCTCTTAGCCCCAGCTTCTGCCAACCTAGCAGTTCGAAAACATGCAAATGTGAGTAGATCAATAGGTACCGCTTCTGGAGGAAGGTAACAGTGCTCCATGAAGTCATGCTGGCCACAAGGATTTAACCTGACTTTGTGATATCCAGGGAGCTGGATGTGCGCCCTCTCTTAGCCCCAGCTTCTGCCAACCTAGCAGTTTGAAAACATGCAGATGTGAGTAGATCAATGGGTACCGCTTCTGCGAGAAGGTAACGGCATTCCATAAAGTCATGCTGGCCACAAGGATTTAGCCTGCTGATCAGCAGTGGAATAGAGTGTGGTGGAGGCTCCTTCTTTGGAGGCTTTGAAAAACAAGTTGGATGGCCATCTGTCGGGGGTGCTTTGAATGATATTTTCCCGCTTCCTGTCAGAATGGGGTTGGACTGGATGGCCTGCGACATCTCTTCCAACTTCTATGAGAGCTCAAAAAGGGAGAGGGTTGCCTAAGGAAGGGATCGCCTGGCTATTAATTATTATTAATATATTATATTTATATTAATTATTAATTAATATTATTAATATATTGTTATTTTGTAATAATAATAATAATAGTATGATTACGGTATAATGTGTTGTATATGCATTTGGTATTGGTGGTGTTCTAATGCAGTGTTTTTCAACCTTTTTTGAGCTGCGGCACATTTTTTACATTTACCAAATCCTGGGGCACACCACCAACCAAAATGACACAAAATGACACTCTAACACAGTAATACATATAGTTAATATGTTTCTAAATGTATTTATACACTCAGTGTGAAACCTGGACCTGTTTCGGTGAACACAACAGAGATATCCTGGTAGGAATGGCAGAAAGACACACACTTCCCACACAGAACTCCCACAACCAAGAGAAAATACTATAAGAGTTTGGTGGGCCTTGGGATTTGGAGTTGTAGTTCACCAACATCCAGAGAGCACTGTGGACTCAATGTTGGATCAGGACCAAACTTGGCATGAATATTCAATATGCCCAAATGTGAACACAGATGGAGTTTGGGGAAAATAGACCTTGACCTTTGGGAGTTACAGTTTCTGGGATTTATAGTTAACACACAATCAAAGAGCATCCTGAACTCTTGCAACAATGGAATTGAACCACACTTGGCGTATTGAACTCTCATTACCAACAGAAAGTCCTGAAAGGGTTTGCTTGGGAATTGACCTTGAGTTTGGAAGTTGTAGTTCACCTACACCCAGAGAGCACTGTGGATTCAAACTATGTCATGTTATGTTGTTGTTTGTTTTCTATCCAGAATCACAATGTTGGAAGGGGGCCGCCACTTTAAGGTCCCTAAAACAGGCATGGGAAAACTTTGGCCCTCTGGGTGCTTTGGACTTCAATTCCCACAATATTGTTATATGTACATTGTAAGCCACTTGGGCAGTATTGTTGTTTGCTGTAAGCCGCTCAGAGTTCCCTTTGGGGTTGAGAAGCGTGGCATATAAATATAGTAAACAAACAAATAAATATTAACTTTTGGGAAATACTTCTATCCACCCTTCACCTCCTTCGACACTACTTTTCGGTCTGAAAATCCAAGTGGGAGAACGTTTGGTTCTGGCGACTGCTTTTGCCTGTGGGGTGTGATCCAAGAAGGTGGACGATGGCCGCCCGAAAGGGAGATGGGCTCGCTCCCTTTTGGCCTCCTCGAGACCGCTGCCAACAGGAGTGTGAAATCGGCAGCCGTAAAAAGCCAAGTCTGGAAGCAGAAATGTCATTGAGCTCAACGGGCGGAATCGTTGTGTCAGCTCCGACACACTTGAGGAGTCTTGAGGCAGAGCTGACATTTGATTATGATTTTCAAAAAGACGGTCGGCACGTGAACGGACAACAAGCCCAAGCTCTTTATCTTAAACTCCCGACTCTTGGGTTGTTGTAGGTTTTTCAGGCTATATAGCAGGGGCAGGGAACCTACGGCTCGGGAGCCAGGTGTGGCTCTTTTCATGATCGCATCTGGCTCTCCCTCTTCCTTCCTTTCTCCCCCTTCACCCTTTCCTTCTCCTTCTCTCCTTCCTTTTCCCTCCCTCTCTCCCCTTCCTTCTTTCCTCCATTCTCCCTCTTCCTTCCTTCCTTCCTTCCTTCCTTCCTTCCTTCCTTCCTTCCTTCCTTCCTTCCTTCCTCTACCTTCCTTCCTTCCTTTCTCCCCTTCACCCTTTCCTTCTCCTTCTCTCCTT
Organism: Anolis apletophallus; assembly: GCA_030556195.1. Lineage (NCBI taxonomy): Eukaryota > Metazoa > Chordata > Lepidosauria > Squamata > Anolidae > Anolis > Anolis apletophallus. The sequence goes on along the minus strand of JARBWK010000018.1, from coordinate 4,269,532 downwards.
CTTTTTCCCTCCCTCTCTCCCCTTCCTTCTTTCCTCCATTCTCTTCCTTCCTTCCTTCCTTCCTTCCTTCCTTCCTTCCTTCCTTCCTCCCCCCTTCTCCCTTTCCTTCTCCTTCTTTCCTTCCTTTTCCCTCCCTCTCTCCCCTTCCTTCTTTCCTTCCTTTTCCCTCCCTCTCTCCCTTCCTTCTTTCCTCCATTCTCCCTCTTCGTTCTCTCCTTCTTTCCTTCTTTCTTCCTTCCTTCCTTCCTTCCTTCCTTCCTTCCTTCCTTCCTTCCTTCCTTTACCTTCCTTCCTTTCTCCCCTTCACCCTTTCCTTCTCCTTCTCTCCTTCTTTTTCCCTCCCTCTCTCCCCTTCTTTCCTCCATTCTCCCTCTTCCTTCTTTCTCCCTCTCCTTCCTTCCTTCCTTCCTTCCTTCCTTCCTTCCTTCCTTCCTTCCTCCCCCCCTTCTCCCTTTCCTTCTCCTTCTTTCCTTCCTTTTCCCTCCCTCTCTCCCCTTCCTTCTTTCCTTCCTTTTCCCTCCCTCTCTCCCCTTCCTTCTTTCCTCCATTCTCCCTCTTCCTTCCTTCCTTCCTTCCTTCCTTCCTTCCTTCCTTCCTTCCTTCCTTCCTTCCTTCCCTTCTCCCTTTCATTCTCCTTCTTTCCTTCCTTTTCCCTCCCTCTCTCCTCTTTCTTCTTTCTTTCTTTCCTTCCTTCCTTCCTCCCCTTCTCCCTTTCCTTCTCCTTCTTTCCTTCCTTTTCCCTCCCTCTCTCCTCTTTCTTCTTCCTTCCTTCCTTCCTTCCTTCCTTCCTTTACCTTCCTTCCTTTCTCCCCTTCACCCTTTCCTTCTCCTTCTCTCCTTCTTTTTCCCTCCCTCTCTCCCCTTCTTTCCTCCATTCTCTCCTTCCTTCCTTCCTTCCTTCCTTCCTTCCTTCCTTCCTTCCTCCCCTTCTCCCTTTCCTTCTCCTTCTTTCCTTCCTTTTCCCTCCCTCTCTCCCCTTCCTTCTTTCCTTCCTTTTCCCTCCCTCTCTCCCCTTCCTTCTTTCCTCCATTCTCCCTCTTCCTTCCTTCCTTCCTTCCTTCCTTCCTTCCTTCCTTCCTTCCTTCCCTTCTCCCTTTCCTTCTCCTTCTTTCCTTCCTTTTCCCTCCCTCTCTCCTCTTCCTTCTTTCTTTCCTTCCTTCCTTCCTTCCCTTCTCCCTTTCCTTCTCCTTCTTTCTTTCCTTTTCCTTCCCTCTCCCCCTTACTTCTTTCCTCCATTCTCCCTCTTCCTTCCTTTTTTCTCCCCTTCACCCTTTCCTTCTCTTTCTTTCCTTCCTTTTCCTTCCCTCTCCCCCTTCCTTCTTTCCTCCATTCTCCCTCTTCCTTCTTTCTCCTTCTTTCCTTCCTTTCTCCCCTTCTCCCTTTCCTTCTCCTTCTTTCCTTCCTTTTCCCTCCCTCTCTCCTATTCCTTCTTTCCTCCATTCTCACTCCCTCTTCCTTCCTTCCTCTTCTATTCTTTTCCCCAAGTCTTCCTTTCCTTCTCCTTCCTTTCTTTTCACTTCCCTCTCTCCCCTTCTTTCTTTTTTTCCTTTCCCTTCATTATTTTATTTTTTCCTCACTCCATTTCCTTTCTTTTCCCCACCCTTTCCTTTCCTCCCTTCCCATTTCTTTCTTTCTTTTCCTCTCCTTGTCTCTCTCCTGCTTTTCTTTTTTTCCTCTCCATAGTTCGTTCTTCTTTTCTTTCTTCCTCTCCCCCCCTCCTTTATTTCCTCTGTCTTTCTTTCTTTCCCCCTTCCCTCCTTCCATCTTCTCTTCCTTCCCAGAGTCCTGAGCGTGCCTTTTGCAGAGCCAGGTCTGAAGTGTCCCGTCATTTTGCCGGGGGAATCCTTTTCTCATCGTATGTACGTATAGACTCACATTTAGTTGAATTCAGTCTTAAAATATATTATATATTACAGTATATGGCTCTCACTGAAATAAATTTCCAAATGTTTTTCTTTTATGGCTCTCTGAGCCAAAAAGTTTCCTGAGCCCTGCTATATAGCCATGTTCTAGAAGCATTCTCTCCTGATGTTTCGCCTGCATCTATGGCAGGCATCCTTATTTATTTTTTATTTATTTACAGTATTTATATTCCGCCCTTCTCACCCCACAGTGGACTCAGGGCGGATCACAATGCACGCATACATGGCAAACATTCAATGCCATAGACACACAACCTATATAGACCGAGACACAGAGGCTATTTAACTTTCCAGCTTCATGAGGGCATGCTCTTTGAATTCCGGCCACCGGGGGAGCTCTCGCTTCACCATCCACTTGTGACACCGATGGGGTACTTCCTCATTCTTTTGCACGCTGCTGGAGAGTTTAATGGCATCGTAAATTAGTTAAATTAGCCTCCTCGCATAAGCGGAACCTAAATTTCCTACTTGACAGATGCAACTGTCTTTCGGGCTGCTAAGGTCGACAGCAAGCTAGACAAATGGTCAGAAGCTTGCTCCGACCCGCACTGGCTTCAAACTCAGTAGTGATTTTAATGCCACAACCCTGGTCCTAGAGGTTGCGAGGTCTGTTGGAAACTGGGAAAGTGGGGTTTATATGCGAGGTATCTGTGGAACGTCCAGGGTGGAGATATGTGTGGACGTTGGCCATCTTGATTAGGATTTGATGGCCTGAGAGTTTTTAGGTGTGACTTGTTACTCCGAATGCCGTCTAACCCAATGTTTGTTACTCTGTTGTTGCAGGCCCGTTCTTTTAATTTATCTTTTTTTTTTGTTTAAAGACACAGCTTCTTTGTACACGTTTCATATCACCTGCTTTTTCTTTTGCCCGTGCTTCATTGTTCATACCATTCCATACTTCTGTTTAGTTTCTGGAAAGCCCGGAAGCCAGCCGGACTCTGACTGAAGGTTTCGACGACGAGACAAGCCAGGGCCCCGAGACGGTCAGCGAGGTGGGATTTTGTCATTTTCTATGTTTTGTTTGTTTGTTGTTGGTATTATTATTATTATTAATATTATTATTAATAATAATGTTTTTTGTCATTCTCTGTTTTGTTTATTGTTGGTATTATTAATATTATTATTAATAATGTTTTTTGTCATTCTTTATGTTTTGTTTGTTGTTGTTGTTGGTATTATTATTATTATTAGATATGTAACAAGATTAATGTACAGAAGGGATGCGCACACTTTTTGACCATGCGAGCTACTTATATTAAAACCAAGTCAGAAAGATCTACCTACCTCCTCAAGGCTGGAGAGGGGGGGGGGGGGGCGGGGCTTGGCCAGAGGGGGCGGAGCCAGGCAGCACCAAGCCCCGCCCCCTCCCATCTGGCTTTGGAGCTCCCAGCAGCTTCTCCAGGCTTGAGGATGGCAATGCCAAGCCAGTGGTGACATAGCTAGCACACGGCTGGCTTGGCACTGCCCTTGTCAAGCCTGCAGAAGCTGCTGGTAGAGCTGAAGCCAGAGGGGGCGGAGCCAGGTCGCACCAAGCCCCGCCCCCTCCCCTCTGGCTTTGGAGCTCCCAGCAGCTTCTCCAGGCTTGAGGATGGCAATGCCAAGCCAGTGGTGGCATAGCTAGCACAAGGCTGGCTTGGCCCTGCCATCCTCAAGCCTGGAGAAGCTGCTAATAGAGCGGAAGCCACAGGGGGGCAGAGCCAAGCCGTGCCAAGCCCCGCTGCCTCCCCTCTGGCTTTGGAGCACCCAGCAGCTTCTCCAGGCTTGAGGATGGCAATGCCAAGCCAGTGGTGGCATAGCTAGCACAAGGCTGGCTTGGCACTGCCATCCTCAAGCCTGGAGAAGCTGCTGGTAGAGCGGAAGCCAGAGGGGGGTGGAGCCAGGCTGTGCCAAGCCCCGCTCCCTCCCCTCTGGCTTTGGAGCTCCCAGCAGCTTCCCCAGGCTTGAGGATGGCAATGCCAAGCCAATGGTGACATAGTTAGCACAAGGCTGGCTTGGCACTGCCCTCGTCAAGCCTGGAGAAGCTGCTGGTAGAGCTGAAGCCACAGGGGGGCGGAGCCAGGCTGTGCCAATCCCCTCCCCTCTGGCTTTGGAGCTCCCAGCAGCTTCTCCAGGCTTGCGGATGGCAATACCAAGCCAGTGGTGGCATAGCACAAGGCTGGCTTGGCACTGCCATCCTCAAGCCTGGAGCAGCTGCTGGGAGTGCCGAAGCCGGGGAGGGGGCAAGGCTTGGTGCGACCTGGCTCTGCCCCCTCTGAGAAGCGCCCCATCTGGCTGGGATCGACCTCCTTCGGTCCCGGGATCGACTGGTCGATCGTGATCGAATTCCTGGGCAGCCCTGGTGTACAGTAAACAAGGTCACTATGCTGGCTGTTGTATTGGATCACATGTCGGACCCTTCCCAAGTGCCTAGGACTGTGTGATGTATCGTCAACCCCCATCATTGAGCTAAACTTTATCGCATTTGGGGTCGGGACCAACAGTTTGGGAATTCAAATTATCCCAAGGCTTACAAAAGGGGCTCACGGTGATCCCCTCAACCTTGTTGCTGCTTCCCTTCTGGAAACGTTCTCTTTCTTTCGTGAGCTCAATAACCACATCGAATGGGTGTTCATTAGTCTCGGTAATAATGAATCATATGTGGGCTATGATTACACGGTCCATCTTTATCATGGAGATTAAACATTTCTGAGATGATAAAAGTCTTATTATGCAAGAGATCACAGCCCTCGTAGTAATAGGATATTGGTGTACGTGTCTCGAGGGGGGCTTTCTCTCTAATATGATAACAACACATTTTCCCCCTGCAGGTAATTCCGTCTGACTTTCCGGATAGACAGGGTAGGAATCTCAATAAGTCCGGGCTCAACGATGAGCTGGCTGATGGCGCAGATTTCCCTGGTGACGAATGTGATGCTCAAGAGCGAAGTTCGGTTGCTGCGTCTCTTTTCAATGGATCAAGGTGAGCAGTACGCATGGATAGAGCTGCGTCGGATAACCCGTTGCTCGTAATAATTTCGTTAACATCTTTGAAGCGGTTTCGAGGCATTTTTAAAAACCGGAAGTCCCTTTTTTCCCTTCCGAAGCTTTTTCCGACATTTTTGTTACAACTTAGGAAGTGACTCGGAAATGATTCAGTGTATTTTAAGCCCTCTACTAGCCTGCTGGGAGGCAAGCAGCTTGCATGATGGGAGGTTCCTTTCCTCCCCACCAATCGGGAGACGTTTTCGGGGAGCACATGGCTCAGAGCAGTGTTTCCCATCCTTTTTTGAGCTGTGGCACACTTTTAACATTAAAAAAAACCCGGGGGCACACCACCAACCAAAATGACACAAAATGACACTCTAACACAGTAAAGAACGGCTGGGGGATGGTGGCATGCTGGGAGCAGCTGCTGGGAGTGCCGAAGCCAGGGGAGGGGGAGGATATATTAATATATCAAGAAATATTCATATATTATTAGTATTAATATCATAATTATTATATTATAGTATATATAAACATAATATATTGAAATCATATATAATTTTGTCATAATAATATAATAAATAATATAACATATTATATTATTTATTATATTTTATTATAAAATTATTATATAATAATAAAAACTACTAAAATAAAATAAAATTCAAGAAGACAAGGTGCGAACCAAGATGACGGCTGACATCCTCAAGAGAGGAAGGATCCCAAGATGGAATGGCCCAATGGACCCAGCCCAGAGGATGGCAAAGCGGACCCAGCCGCCACAGCAGAGCAGCAGACGATCAGAGGCTGCAGACCTCCGCCCACTCTCGCCCCAGCCGTTCCCCATCTGATCGCTCTCTGCGGGCCAAGAGTAAGGGGTGCCGCTGCCGCCATCCGATCGCGGGCTTTGTGGGGCCTGCGTTGGCAGACAGGCCGGAGGAGCGGCGGCTTTGGAGTGCCTGCCATCCCTGGAGGCGATCCTGGCCTGCAGGGGGGAGTACTCGGCAATCTGAGGCGGCTCATCGCCTTGGCGGCCCGGAAGACGATCAAGTCTTCTGGGTCGCCACGTCGATTAGCCCCCGGAGGTCGCGGAGTGCTCCCGCTGCAGGCGCGGATCGCCTCCAGGGATGGAGGGCACTCCAAAGCCGCTGCTCCTCCGCCTGTCTGCCAACACAGGCCCCACAGAGCCCGCGATCGGATGGCGGCACCGGCACCCCTTCCTCTTGGCCCCGCCCCCGACGCCCTTCTCCCAGGCCGCACGGAACTGGCTGCCGGGCCGCATCTGGCCTGCGGGCCATAGGTTGCCCACCCCTGCTCTAAACTTCTAAAATCCAAGCCACAGTCATCTCAAGGCTGGATTACTGCAACGCGCTCTACGTTGGCCTTCCTCTGTCGGTGACCCGGAAGCTCAGGCTAGTGCAGAACACTGCCGCCCGGCTCCTGTCTGGCACGCCAGCAGGCGCCCACATAACACCTGTTTTGCAGGATCTGCACTGGCTGCCAATTGAGCACCGGATCGCCTTCAAAGTGTTGGTTCTTACCTTTAAGGCCTTGCACGGCCTGGGGCCAGCGTACCTGAGGGACCGTCTCACTCCATTCTGCCCTTCGAGATCACTACGGTCCGAGGATGCTAACTTCCTGGAGATACCATCGACAAAGTTGGCATGCCTAACATCCACTCGCCGGAGGGCGTTCTCTGTCATAGCTCCCACGCTGTGGAACGCCCTCCCGGCCGAAACCAGGGCCTTGAGGGACCTGCTCCCGTTTAGACGGGCATGCAAAACCCATCTGTTCAAGCAGGCCTTTGGCGAGTAGGCCCGTGTATCTTTAAGTATGCTATTGCTGAACTGTGTTGTTGTTCCTGCTACCATTGCTATTTTAACTGTTTTTATTGTTTTTATTGTTGTTATTGTTTTGTTTTTACTGTGCCTTTGGCTCTGTGAGCCGCCGCGAGCCTCCGGGAGTCGGCGGCATAGAAGCCTGATTAAATAAATAAATAAAAATAAATAAATATTGACTCATTTCTCCAGTTTGCTTGAAACTTTGCTAACAAGCATTCCCAATCCCAGCTCCCCATTCTTGCTCTTCCACCCGCAAGCTTTTGAATTCTCCAACCCTACACGCAGTCCTTTTTCTATTGCCGCGCCGTAAATTCTCTCGGCATGATTGGTGCCAATGCAGTAGGGCTGGGGTAGCTTTAATTCTCACGAATGGCATTAAGACGCCAGTGTGGAGGCATTAAAGACGTACTTAGCATTCTCTCGTTCAAATGCCAGCCTCCTAAATGCCGCCGTTCTCAGCAGCCAGTTGTATTTCAACATGTCTTTATTGACACTCGGGAAACAAAGAAGGGAGTTTGTTTTCCGTGTCTTAATCTCCTTTATTTATATGCCATTCGCTTGCAAAATGGCTTGTCCAAACAGAGGTCAAAACTGGAAGATGTTTTGTGTAGGTTCTGAGTAGCCTTGAGTATTTCGAGGAAGATTTTGTCGACTCCTAAAACCGAATTTAGGGTTGTCAATGCAGCTGTGCACAGTGATCTGCACGCATGAATTCAATCCGAACACTTAGAATGTATTGATTATTGATTTATTTACGCTATTTCTACCCCGTCCATATAAGCCCGAAGGTGACTCAGGGCGGCAAACAGTCGGCAAAATTCGATGCCATATATAAATACATACACCAATAAATATCAAAAACAATGTATGTAAAAGCATCAAAACAATAAAAAAATGTAAAACTATGTCATCATGTTTAGTCCTTTTTCGTTCCTGCTTTCCTGTGGAGCCGAAATTCCATACATTTGCGCTTCTTCTCTTTCTCCTCCTCCCTCCCTCCTTCCCTTGCACGCACAATGCTCTGCATTTACTCATGGGAGTTGTGACTGGGCAACCACACATCTGGACGTTATCATCCGGACAGCACATTTTTTACATTTACAAAATCCCAGGGCACACCACCAAGCAAAATGACACCAAATGACACTCTAACACAGTAATACATATCGTTAATATGTTTTTAAATGTATTTATACACTCAGTGTGAAACCTGGGCCTGTTTCGATGAACACAACATAGATATCCTGGCAGGAATGGCAGAAAGACACAAACTTCCCACACAGAACTCCCATAACCAAGAGAAATGCTGTAAGAGTTTGGTGGGCATTGACCTTGGGTTTTGGAGCTGTAGTTCACCTATATCCAGAGAGCACTGTGGACTCAAACAATGTTGGATCAGGACCAAACTTGGCATGAATATTCAATATGCCCAAATGTGAACACAGGGGAGTTTGGGAAAAATAGACCTTGACCTTTGGGAGTTACAGTTTCTGGGATTTATAGTTAACACACAATCAAAGAGCATCCTGAACTCTCGCAACAATGGAATTGAACCAAACTTGGCATATTGAACTCTCATTACCAACAGAAAGTACTGAAAGGCTTTGCTTGGGAATTGACCTTGAGTTTGGAAGTTGTAGTTCACCTACACCCAGAGAGCACTGTGGACTCAAACAATGTCATGTTATGTTGTTGTTTGTTTTCTATCCAGAATCACAATGTTGGGAGGAGGCTCACCACTTTAAGGTCCCTCAAACAGGCATGGGAAAACTTTGGCCCTCTGGGTGCTTTGGACTCCAACTCCCACCATTCCTAACAGCCTGAGGCCCTTTCCTGCTTAAGTGGCTGAGGGGGGGAAAGGAAAAGGGCCTGAGGCTGCTAGGAATGGTGGGAGTTGGAGTCCAAAACACCTGGAAGGTCCAAGTTTGCCCATGCCAGCTTTGGACAGAGACCTCTTCCTCCCCCTTCCCCTTCGCGCCCTTTCTTTCCCCTCCGAACACTTACTTTTTCTTCTACACTGCCGGTTTTGATCCGAGGGGGCAGCGTGAGCGTGTTCAGGAGGGGAGGGGGGAGGGAGGAAGGCGTGACACATGCGGGCGCTACTGCGCAGACTCGCCCCAGAGCAAAGCGAGGCAAAGTGAGCAGAGCGAGGCTGGGAAGAAGGGAGCCCGAGTGGAGAAGAAAAAGTGTTCGGCAGGAGGGGGAAGAAAGGGGATTGGAGGTTCCCATTTCCCACGGCACACCTGAGGATCGCTCACGGCACACTGGTTGGGAAACACTGTATTAAAGTATATTTTTAAGCAAGCACTAATACATTGTGACAGTTCTAGAAACCAGTTCTCGGAGTGTAATGTTTTGTTTTTTTAATGAATCCTGTTTTCAAATGTTTTTTCCCCCTTTCCTTTCCTCCTTTTTCTTTTGAAAACCCTTTGGGCAAAAGCAGACAGGAACAAATGAAAATGGCAAACGAGCCGTTAGATCATCCGAACGCAAGCGAGCGGGACGGTTCGAGCGACGATCTGGAGAATAAAGATGAGAGAGATCTTAAGCGGTTGATTATTCAACTGAGAGCCGAACTCAAAGAGCTTGCCCAAGTAAATAAATCCCAGGAGCGGCAACTTGAATCGCAATCCGCCGTGGCTGAAAAAGAAGGGCTTGATCCCGAACCTGTGCCGCGGATTAATACGGAGGCGGGATGGTCGAAAGTGGAAGTGAAAGACACGGCGACGCAAACAGCGGTGGCGGAAGGGAGAGTAGGGAGGCTCAAGCATGAAGGCGGATGCGCAACCTGGGGCGATAAAGTGAAAGCTTCCCGATTGAACGAAGAACGGCGGCAGAAGAGAGTCTCCACGAAGAGCAAGCAGCCGGAGAACCCCCCGCGTTTGAGCAAAACGAACAAAGTGAGTAGCCTTAAGAGTCTCAAGCGGGTGTTTGGGAAGATGAGTTCATTCCTAAGCAGGGCTGCGTTGGGTTTCTGTATTTTTATTTCGTAGTGGTGGTGGTGGGGAAACCAAGATATTTGAGAGACTTAGACACAACCGGGATATCTATTTATTTATCATGTCAGGAGCAAATTGAGGTTATAGTTGTAATGTATTTGAAAACACAAAGTTAAAAACTTGGCGTTACACTAAATGTCCTTTGACCAGAAGCGGGCCACTTGGAGTGCCCGTTTCATCCAGGCCCAGATTAAGCCCTTTTGGCGCCCTAGGCCACACTTTGGAATTACGCCCCCAAACCAACCTCTACCGCACCCCCCACCTGCTCCTTGTGCCTCCGTGCGCCCCCTTCCTTGAGTCAATAATAATAACAATAATAATAATCTACAGAAAGAAGGCTATTTGAGTGTTGTAAATGAAAGAGAATATAATAATAACAATAATAATAATATAGAGGAGGGAGGTGATTGGAGAGCTCTAAATGCAAGGTTGAGGAGGAGGAGGCCTAGTGAGGACGGCCAAGACCCAGCCTGGAGGCCCCTCAGCTCAGCGGCGGTCTCCCTCCCCGGCCTCCCTTCTCCGCCTTCCCCGTGTGGGGGCAAAGCCTTGGAGTTGTGGTGGCCCTCCCTCACCGCCCGGCCCTCATGACGGCTCATGGTTAGAGGGAATCATAGGGTGCGAATGAAGCCGGAAGTGTCTGTGCTGGGCTCTCGCCGGGGCCTCTTTGGCCCAGAGGGGGCATGTCCGGCGTGGGGACGAGGGGGGCGTTCATCCTCCGGCTGCGTCACGGGCATGCATGCAGGGCGTCGCGGTTCATGCGCAGGAGGGGGCTTTGGGGAGCGGCCGAGCTGGCTCAAGGAGAAGCGGGCCCTCATGGCGGCGCAGAGGAGGAGGCCAAGGAGGAGCACGGCAGCGCCGCCATGAGGGCCGGACGGTGAGGGAGGGCCGCCTCGGACCCCAAGGCCTCGCCCGCACAAGGGGAAGGCGGAGAAGGGAGGCCGGGGAGGGAGTCAGCCGTTGAGCTGAGGGGGCCTCCAGGCCGAGCCTTGGTCCTCCTCACTAGGCCTCGCAGAGGCGATGGCGAGATGGGGGGCATTCCCTCCTCCCCCGCCCCCTCGCAGCGCTCTCCCCCTGTCCTCCCTTTAGAGAGAGAGTCATCTCCATGCCGCGTGTTGCGGGTTTTTTTATTTTTTAAAAAATATTATTACTTAAAATAAAATTGTCCGTGTGAACTACGCCCCCCTTGGCTTGCGCCCCTAGGCCATGGCCTAGTGTGGCCTTATGGATAATCCGGGCCTGGTTTCATCTGGTATCAGCCACTGATTGAGATTCCGGGGTTTCACCTGCCACTTTTGGACTTCTGCTTGCCGACGGGTTCCTGCAAGTATCTCTGTAGATCTTATAATCATAGAGTTGGAAGAGACCTCGTGGGCCATCCAGTCTAACCCCCTGCCAAGAAGCAGGAAAATTGCATTTAAAGCACCCCTGACAGATGGCCATCCCTCTGTTTAAATGCCTCCGAAGAAGAAGCAGCCAGATTACTAACAGGAGCTACATACAGAGAGCACACCACCCCCTTGTTGTGTCAGCTCCATTGGCTGCGTGTCCAAGTCAAGCAGGACTTCTTGTAAGTCAGGGCACAGTTTAGAGTAGGGGTCGGGAACCTATGGCTCGAAAGCCAGATGTGGCTCTTTTGACGATTGCATCTGGCTTACATGCTGACTCTCAGCTGTGCGTGCCTTCTTCGCCCCAAATTCCGTGTGTGCAGCTCAGCTGGAGGCGGGGCCAGCGCCAAGCTCTCCGCCTGTCCCTCACCTACTAGCTCTCAGCTGAGCTGAAGGAGGGCTAAGGCGCCGCGCACAGCTGAGAGCCGGCATGTGAGGGACAGGCGGAGAGCTGGGCTCTGGCCCCGCCTCCAGCTGAGCTGCGTGCACGGAATTTGGGGCGAAAGGGGCACGCACAGCTGAGAGTCAGCATGTGAGCCAGATGCAATCGTCAAAAGAGCCACATCTGGCTTGCAAACTGTGCACGTGGAATTTGAGGCGAAGGAGGATGAAGGTGGTGTGCGCAGTTGAGAGCCAGCATGTGAGGGACAGGCGGAGAGCTTGGCGCTGGCCTTGCCTCCAGCAGAGCTGCACGCACGGAATTTGAGACGAAGGAGAGCGAAGGCGGCGCGCGCAGCTGAGAGCTGGCATGTGAGGGACAGGCGGAGAGCTTGGTGCTGGCCCCACCTCCAGCTGAGTTGCGCACGTGGAATTTGAGGCAAAGGAGGGCTAAGGCGGTGCGCACAGCTGAGAGCCGGCATGTGAGGGACAGGCGGAGAGCTTGGTGCTGGCCCCGCCTCCAGCTGAGCTGTGCGCGTGGAATTTGTGGTGAAGTAGGGCGAAGGCGGCTCGGCCCCCCTCCACCTCGCTCGGCTCCTCAGAAGCGTCCAAGCGGGCTGCTGCTTCTGCTGGTGAGCTTTGCCAGCACCTCCCTCCCTCCATTCTCGCCTGCATGCTGCACCTGGCCTGGGCCACGCATTGACTCTCCCACCCTCCCTCCATGATGAGGATGTGCCGGTGGCAGCCTCTGCTTCAAGGCACGGCCATGTCGCTGAACCCAAGGGAGTCAGGAAATTACGGAGGCGCTGAAAGCCGAGTTGTCTTAAACGGCGAGTATATCCCTAACTCTGTATTTTGTGATGATAAGTTGAGTATGTATGTATATACTGTACTCACATTTAGTTGAATTCAGTCTTAAAATATATAATATATATAATATATTGCTTTCACTGAAATAAATTTCCAAATATTTGGCTTTCATGGCTTTCTGAGTCAAAAAGGTTCCCGAACCCTGGTCTTGAGTGATTCCCAGGTATTTGGGTGTGCTGCAATGTTCCAGTGGGATTCCTGCCCAGGTCATCCTCCGAGCTCGAGATGCTTTTCTGTTCTCAATATGAAAAGCACATGTTTGTGTTTTAGATGGATTAGGAATCAGCTGGTTTTCCTTATAATAGGCAGTTGTTATTTGTTCAGTTGCTTCCAATGCCTAAGGCTTTGGGGAGCTTCTGTTCAACCGTTTCAAAGCTCCCTGCTTGAGCAGTGATGGCACGATCGTCAGCGTAGATGAAACTCTCTGTCCCTTCTGGCAGTGGCTGATCATTTGTGTGAATGTTAAACATTGATGGAGCAAGCATGTTCCCCGGAGGCAGGCCGTTCTTCTGTTTTCGCCATCTTCTTCTCTGGCCTGGAACTCAACAAAAAAGCTCCTGTTTTGTGTCAGAAATTCCTTGAGGTGCGTCTTGTCCTCCGCTATCAAGTAGCTCAGGGGTGGGCAATTATTTTTTCCAAGGGGTGACACGAGAGCCAAAAAATATTATGGAGGGCCACACCTAAAGGCTGAACTATATTCTAATCTACATTATTTATTTATTTACTATATATTACACATAATTAATATTAACATATTAATATATCAAGAAATATTCATATATTATTAGTATTAATATCAATTATTATATTATAGTATATATATAGACATTATTATATATAGAAATTATAGCATAATATAACATTATATTATATTATTAATTATATTATTATAAAATTATTATAAAATTATTATTATAAAATAATAATAAAAACCACTAAAATTAAATTAAATTCAAGAAGACAAAATGCAAACCAAGATGGAGGCTGACATCCTCAAGAGAGGAAGGATCCCAAGATGAAATGGCCCAATGGACCCAGCCCAGAGGATGGCAAAGCGGACCCAGCCGCAGCAGAGGAGAGCAGAGCAGCAGGCGATTGGAGGCTGCAGGCCTCCGCCCGCTCTCGCCCCCAGCCGTTCCCCAACTGATCACCCTGCTATGGAGTGCCTGCCATCCCTGGAGGCAATCTGGGCCTGCAGGGGGAGCAGTTGGAGATCTGAGGCGGTTGATCGCCCTGGCGACCCGGAAGACGATCAAGTCTTCTGGGTCGCCAGGGCGATCAGCCCCTACAGGTCGCCGAGTGCTCCCGCTGCAGGCTCGGATCGCCTCCAGGGATGGCAGGCACTCCAAAGCCGCCAATCCTCCAGCCTGTGTGCCGACACAGGCCCCACAGAGCCCGCAATGGGATGGCTCTTGGTCTCGCCCCGACGCCCTTCTCCCCGGGCCGGACAGAATCGGCTACCGAGCCGCATCTGGCCCGCAGGCCGTAGGTTGCCCACCCCTGAAGTAGATCGTGGTTTGCCCCCTAAAGAGAATGCTTATATTCATTGGCATTACATTACTTAGGGATTCAGGGCTGTCATTCTTCCTGATTAGGCCTAATAAGCCACTGATAGACTGGGCTCCATGAATGTCTTTAACTTCCTTTTTCAAAAATCCCTACTACGGTAAGTAGCTCTCACAACACTTGGCGACAATTTCGTAAGTTAATGATGCTTTGCATGAAAAGAGACTTCCTTTTCTTTTTTTACCCGTACGCAAACTTTGCAGGGTTTCTGGGAGGATAAAATTGGATAAGAATTACTCCTTTAAAATCTATAGAAATCTAATTTGTTAAGCCTACTTTTCAAAGCCTCGCCGTGACAATGGCGAAGATTTCTATGACAATCGGAGCCGTATCTCCCGGGGGCCTTCGCGAAGGTTTCTCTTTCTTGCTCTCCGAGGTTGCTACGCATCTCATTGGCAGAAAGGGAGAAACCAAATATTCACAGGGACTGGCTTTTGACATGAAAGCGGGGGCCAAAACGTTATTTAAATGAGACTCATATCCGTTGATTCCATTTGCTTTCAGAGCAACAGATTCTGTTTCCTCTCTATAGAATCCATCTACAAAACCAGCACAATGACAGTTTTGACTACCGCATATACTCGCGTATAAGCCGACCCGAATATAAGATTAGGTGTCTCGGCTTATATTCGGGTCGGCTTATACACGAGTATATACGGTATATATTACCTCAAAAAAAAACAAACCCTGGGAAAACGTATTGACTCGAGTATAAGCCAAGGGTGGGAAATGCAGCAGCTACTGGTAAATTTCAAAATAAACATAGATACCAATAGGTATCAGTAGGTTAAATGTTTTTGCATATCTTCTCTTCCTTCCCAGAGTCCTGAGCATGCCTTTTGCAGAGCCAGGTCCGAAGTTGGTTCTCCAGTCCAACCCCCTGCCAAGAAGCAGGAAAATTGCATTCAGAACACCCCCGACAGATGGCCATCCAGCCTCTGTTTAAAAGCCTCCAAAGAAGGAGTCTCTATCACACTCCGGGGCAGAGAGTTCCACTACTGAACAGCTCTCACAATCAGGAAGTTCTTCCTAATATTCGGATGGAATCTCCTTTCTTGTAGTTTAGAGCCATTGTTCTGTGACCTAATAATAATAATAATAATAATAATCTTTATTTATACCCTGCCATGATCTCCCCAAAGGAGACTCGGGGCGGCTTACATGAGGCCGAGCCCAGTAGTACATTGCAGCAAAATAAATACAGAACAGAACTAACATCACAGTAAAATAATTAAAACATAGGAATACAATAAAACAATGAAAAATACGCAACACAATCGGAAATCCTGGTCTCCAGGGCAGCAGAAAACACGCTTGCTTCCTCCTCCCTATGACTTCCTCTCACATATTTATACATGGCTATCATGTCTCTTCTCAGGCTTCTCTTCTGAAGGCTAAACAGCTCTTTAAGCCGCTCCTCATAGGGGTTGTTCTCCAGGCCCTTGATCAACATGTTATCCAATTACCGCCCAGTTTCGAACCTTCCGCTCCTGGGCAAGGTGATTGAGAGGGTGGTAGTTCCTTGAGGACACAGCCGGCTTAGCTCCCTTCCAGTCCGGCTTCCGCTTGGGGTACGGGATGGAGACTGTGTTGGTCGCCATTTCAGATCAGCTTCGATGCCAACTGGACAAGGATGGATCAGCGCTGCTTGTGTTATTGGACCTCACAGCAGCTTTTGATATGGTCGATTACAATCTTTTGGCCCACCGCCTTGCTGTTGCTGGAGTTAGGCGAACAGCCCTGAAATTGCTGGTGTCCTTTCTCCACAACCGGGGACAGCGAGTGGAAAGGGGCGGTCTGGTTTCCGAGAGGGCTCCACTTACCTGTGGAGTCCCTCAAGGTGCCGTTCTTTCCCCTTTATTATTTAACATCTATATGCGACCACTTGCTGGTCTGGCCTGAAGCTTTGGGCTGGAATGTTATCAGTACGCTGACGACACCCAGCTCGTTCTGAAAATGGAAGCCCGACTAGACTCCATGCCCTCTTGTTTCCAACAGTGCCTTGAGGCCGTCACTGGGTGGCTGCGTGCCAGTAGATTGAGGGTGAATCCAGCAAAGACGGAAGATACTGTGGTTGGGCCGCCCGGTTGGTGGGGAGGCCCGACTGCCTAGCTTGGTTGGTGAGGTATTATGCCCGACATCCTCAGTTAAGAGCCTTGGGGTCGTTTTTGACCCGTTGCTGTTGATGGAGGCCCAGGTCTCCAGCGTCAGCAAAACCGCCTTTTTCCACCTGCGGCAAGCTAGGCGCCTGACCCCCTACTTATCCAGAGATGACCTGGCCACAGTGCTCCAAGCCACGGTCATCTCGAGACTGGACTACTGTAACGCCCTTTACATCAGCCTGCCCTTGTCAGTGATCCGGAAACTTAAGCTCGTCCAGAATGCCGCTGAACGACTTCTCTCTGGGACACCAGTGAGGTGTCACATAACACCCATCCTCCAGCAGCTCCATTGGCTTCCGGTCGAGCACCGGATCACCTTCAAGGTGATGGTGTTAACTTTCAAGGCCTTGCATGGTCTGGGGCCGCTGTATCTGAGGGACCGTCTTTTCCCCTATCAACCCCAGAGGTCACTTCGTTCCGAACGAATGAACCCCCTTGAAGTACCGACCTTCAAAGCACCGACCTTCAAAGCACCGATCTTCAAAGCAATCCGTCTTACAGAGCCTTTTCTGTAGTGGCACCATCAATATGGAACACTCTTCCTAGCGATGTACGGGCCATGCAGGACCTTCTTTCCTTCGGCAAGGCCTGCAAGACTCACCTTTTCCGGCTAGCCTTTGATTGCTAGGCCAGAAATCTTTTAAGCTAGTTTAATGTGTATGCTTTTACCTCTGTGTGTTTTACCTGATTGTAAGCCACTCCGAGCCCTCGGGGAGTGGTGGCGTACAAGCCCAAATAATAAATAAATAAATGTTACCTCTCCCCCTCCTCAATGGGGCATCTGTGCTGTACATTTCTCATTCTCTTAGATTTGGCCCAGCAATCCAATCTGTGACGGTCATTTTGGATCCTGATCTTTTCCTCTGCGATATCGACTATCCCTCCCAATTTGGCGTCACCGGCAAATAGGATCATCATGCTTTCTTTTCCATCGTCCAAGTCATTGATAAAAGAGGTTGAATAGCTCTGAAATAACTTTGGACTTGTCACTTTTTTCCAGGTTGAGGAGAAGCACCCCTTTGGATTCAGCCAACCAAGCAATTCCCAAGCCATTCTCTCACGCCGAGGTTTGTTTACACCTTTCTCTTGACTGTCGTGATCTTGGTTGTGTATCCTCAGAGCGATCTTTGCCCCTCACTCAAGAAATCGCGCCTGCCCGTCCGACTGAAGCCCTCGAGGTCCTTGGGAAGCCTTTCCTCGGGTTCCTTCTCTCTGAAGCCAGACGTGCGCCTCCAGCATCGCATGTTCAACCTGGATGAAGATCTGAAAGCACAAGGCACGCCGCAGCCCCAGCCTCTTCCCGGACGACACCCGAGTGAAGCGGAAAGCAGGCCGCAAGATCTGGAACGAATGTTAGCAGGAGGTAAGCAATCAGGGACAGGAAAAAAAACCCACACAGATTGTGATTGTGGGTGTTTCTTTCATGTGGGGATGATGTGTGGTTTAGTTTTTCTTTAGCCTTCACAAATGACTTCAATCTGCAGAACTGGGTTAGATCAGGGCTGTCCAACAGGCGGCCTGGGGGGGGGGCGTACATGGCCCCCAAGCCCCTTCCCTACGGCCCCCTAACCCCCTGCAAGACATCAGTTTTTATTTTGATTTTATTTTTGGAAAAAAAAATTCCAAAAAAATTTCATCCTCGGGGGAGGAGGGGCGAGGCCGGCGAGTGAGGAGGAGGCAGAGGGAAGCCACGTCAGATGCCCTAGGGGCGGGACTTCCCCTGCCTGTTCCTCGCTCGCGCAGGGCCACTCGCGGGCTTGCACGCCAGGGCGGGATCGGCAAGCCGCCCTCCGCCGTGACCCTAGCTCTTGCAGCGGCCACGCCTGAAGGAGCTTATCTTCCTTCAGGCGCGGCCACTGCAAGAGCTCCCTAGCTAGGGAAAGGATGGGAGTGACCATTATAAAATTTCTAAATCTTACTTCTCAAAAATTGATAATTAATATTTTTCAGCCCTGTTTGATCGGCGGAGAACGACTCGCCGATCCTGCCCTGGCGCGCATGCCCGGCATCTTGCGTGACCCGCCCCTTTTCGGCGGGGTGACGTCAGGCTTACCTTCCTTCAGGCGCGGCCGCTGCAAGAGCTAGGGTCACGGCGGAGGGCGGCTTGCCGATCTTGTCCTGGCGCGCAAGCCCGGTATCTTGCACGGCCCGCCCCTTTTCGGCGGGGCTGGGTGACGTCAGGCGTGGCGCCTTAGGTCACCCCGCCGAAAAGGGGCGGGCCGCGCAGGACGCTGGACATGCGCGCCAGGGCGGGAGCGGCCCCGCCCCTTGTGAGCTGCCATGCTCCCACTGCGGCCACGCCCTCCGCTCCGGCCCCCAAGGTGATCAGACACCTGAATTCCGGCCCTTGGGCCCGAAGAAGTTGGACAGCCCTGGGTTAGATCATAGAATCATAGAGTTGGAAGAGACTTCATGGGCCATCCGGTCCAAGCCCATTCTGCCAAGAAGCAGGAAAATTATATTCAAAGCACCCCCGACAGATGGCCATCCAGCCTCTGTTTAAAAGCCCCCAAAGAAGGAGTCCCTATAACACTTGGGGGCAGAGTTCCACCACCGAACGGCTCTCACAGTCAGGAAGTTCTTCCTAATGTTCAGATGGAATCTCCTTTCTTGTAGTTCGAAGCCATTGTTCCATTGCATCCTAGTCTCCAGGGCAGCAGGAAACAAGCTTGCTCCCTCCTTCCTGTGACTTCCTCTCACATACTTATACAGTATGAAGTAGAAGATAGAGTGGGTCATGGGGGCTCTGTGTGTCACGTTTGGTCTTGATCATTCATTGGACGAGGGTTGCAGCGGTCTCGGAAGGTGAGTGAAAGTACTTCAAGTCCCATCATCTGTGTTCCATCTTCCTTGAAACAGCACCAGGTTGTAGAGTGGGTCAAGGGGGCTCTGTGTGTCTATTTTGGTCTGTATTGGTCATTGGATGATGGTCGCCTTGTTTTTAGGAAGTGAATAAAGGTACTGCAAGTCCTATCATCCATGGTCAATCCTCCTTCAAACTGCAGCAGGATGTAAAGTGGGTCATGGGGGCTCTGTGTGCAAAGTTTGGACCTGGTCTGTGATTTGTAGGGGCTACAATGTTCTGTGGGAAGTGAATCGAGTGAAGGTACTGGAAATCCCATCATATGTGGGCCATCCTCCCTCAAACTGCACCAGGATGTAGAGTGGGTCATCTTGTGGGGTCCTGATTTGTCTTGTGTGTGCTGTAACTGTTTGGTCTTGTTCCTGCACCAGGATCATTGTCTGTGGTTTGGTCTTGTTCTGCCTAGTCAGGAAAATCAAGTTGAGGAAGCCTTGCTGTCAATTTTGGGCCTGGTCTGTGAGTTATAGGGGCTACAGTGTTGTTTGAGAAGTGAATGAGGTGAAGGTACTGCAAATCCCCTCATTCGTGGCCCATCCTGCCCTAAGCCACACCAGGTTGTGAAGTCAGCCATTGGGCCCCTGTGTGCCAAGTTTGGTCGTGATCCGTCATTGCTGTGGGCCGCAGTGACTGCCTGCCTGAAGCCTTTCCTTTTCCCTCTGCGTCACCTTAGAATGTTGGAATGTAGATGGCCAATCAAAGTCCTTTATGCAAATTATCCTTCGGTGGCAACCAATCCCCTCTTCTGGTGCCTTAGAACAGTGTTTCCCAACCAGTGTGCCAGGGCACACTAGTGTGCCGTGAGTGATCATCAGGTGTGCCGTGGGAAATTGGAACCTCCAGGAAGGGGGGGGGGGGGGGAGAATCTAACGTGTTGAAGTATAAAACCCTAAGAAACCCACCTCGATAACCCCCCTCCCCACCCGTTGTCTACTTGGTCTCTCCCTCTCCATGCATTGGGAAGGCCCGTCTCCCTTTCCCCAAGTAGAGACCTCCTCTTGCCTCCTGGGAGTTCTGTGTGGGAAGTTTGGCCCAGTTCTATCATTGGTGGGGTTCAGAATGCTCTTTGATTGTAGGGGAACTATACATCCCAGCAACTACAACTCCCAAATGTCAAGGTCTATTTCCCCTGAACTCCATCTGCGTTCATATTTGGGCATATTGAGTATTCATGCCAAGTTTGGTCCTGATCCAACATTGTTTGAGGCCACAGTGCTGTCTGGATATAGGTGAACTACAACTCCAAAATGCAAGGTCAATGCCCACCAAACCCTTATAGCATTTTCTCTTGGTTATGGGAGTTCTGTGTGGGAAGTTTGTGTCTTTCTGCCATTCCTGCCAGGATATCTATGTTGTGTTCATCAAAACAGGCCCAGGTTTCACACTGAGTGTATAAATACATTTAAAAACATATTAACTATATGTATGACTGTGTTAGAGTGTCATTTTGTGTCATTTTGGTTGGTGGTGTGCCCCAGGATTTTGCAAATGTAAAAAGTGTGCCGCGGCTCATAAAAGGTTGGGAAACACTGCCTTAGAATGTTGGAGTTCTGAGGCTGGCCAATCAGAGTCCTTTATGCAAACAATCCCACAGTGGCAACCAATCGAAACGCTGGCACATATTCCTCTGCACCTCCGCACCGCCGCAAACATTCTCTTTGATTTATTTGCTCTAATTGTTTGAGGTCATTTTGGAATCTTATTCCATCCAAATGGGGCATTACTATTTGGTGTCACCTGCAAATCCGATAAGCAATGTAGCTTTATAAAATGTAAACGGTGATGTCACATATCGATGGCTTTAAGAGAGAATATTTGCTTTTGGGGCCTGGCCAGAGAAGGAGGAGGGAAAGGAAGAGGAAATGCCACCAAGTCAAGAATGGCACGAGGAATCACTGCAGCGAACCACGAGTTAACAAAGCCTCGATCTCTTGCACTCCCCTTTTGTGTTATCTGGAGTATGTCCTTGCGTACAACAGCTGCATTTCTTCCAGCAGCGTGAGACATTAAATCCTTTTCCCTGTCCGCAGTGTTAAAATGATCTACTTTATCTGTCTCCGTGCAAACAAGTGTCTTCATAAAAAATTTTAGTGTTCGGCAACCATTTTATTTATTAGACGTATTCTCTTATGGACCACTTTATCCAAGAGGAAAGCGCATTGGGGGACCTGAGATAATGTGCATAATAAATAAGGTGTAGGCATTAACATTTCCTTCCCTCTCTCACACACAGAAGTGTGTGTCGCTGC